>OY735206.1:30368050-30530550 GCA_963457665.1 Thysanoteuthis rhombus
TATGCATACCCGCTAACACACGTGCGCGCACACACGCGCGTTATTAACCCTTCTATATTGTTTTATATTGATTTAAATAATACACACACACACACACGCATATATATATATACACAGACACACACACACACATACACACACATACATATATATATATATATATATATATATATATATATATATATATATATATATATATATATATATATATATATATATATACATATATATATATATATATATCGCAGAAGCTCTTACACAACGTTTTACATGTTTATTTATCCATGACTCTTCCATTCATTCCCCGTCTTTTTTTATCTGAAATTCCTTTATGCAGCGTCAGTCTCGAGGACGAGGCGAGACCCTCCTCCCTAATCCCAACCCTTCGAACAATCACTTCATGTGTCATTTTTCATTTGTTAAGTTTCGAAATCCTCTCCCCATGTGTCGATGCGTCTGTTTAGAGCTAAAATTCTCGTCTTTTATTTGTTTACGAATTGGAGAGAGTGAGGTAGAGTGAGTGAGTATGTGTGTGTATAAATGTATCCCATCACGTAGATGTGATATTATGCAGACAAGTCCGTCTATTTTCCCTTGGTTGTTGCGTAGCGGTTCTCAACCTTTTTTTTTTTTTTAACTTGAAACCTACTTCTCGCACCTATTGACCTTACGGCTAAGCAAATGAATTTATCAAAAGTCAAAATTGGCCAAGTTGACATTAAATAGTGTAAATAACAAAACGTTGAAATTTATCAGTTGTCAAAATTGAAAATATGTGTCAGGATATTACTAATAAAACGATGTCATGCGCTGGTTGTCATCGGCGTATGGGAACTCTTTTGTTAAGTAGTGATGAGATGGCTTGATTTCCTGAAATTTCCGCAGTTTTGCCCGAATTATACGGAATTTTTTGCCTCAGGGGGATGTGCTCAGCCTACCTCTGGCTGGAACGCCCATGTAGCAGCTGTTGCAAAAGTTGTGTACAATAATAAAACAAGAGAAATAATTGTTTTCCACCCTCTTCACGCACCCCACCTCAAAAATTGCCTCTCGCATCACTCCCGTGCACTCGAATTAGGAAAGACTATTGTAGTGTGCATGCGTGAGAGAGAGAGAGAGAGAGAGAGAGAGAGAGAGAGAGAGAGAGAGAGAGGGGGGGAGATTCCATTGTTGGTGTTTTAGAACGTAAATATATCAATATATACTGGGGTGGATCAATAAGTCCGTGGTCCGACAGGTAGTTATTAGCTGATTTTTTCATCTGAAATTTTCACTCCGTTGTGTTCGATATACGTGATCAATAACCATCATTGAATAAAGTTCATTAACAAAAAAAAAGGAAACTTTTCTTTTCTTCTTTTTTTTTTAACATTCATCGTGTAAAATAAATGATTTTTTTTTTTCAACATCATTAAGCTGGGCGATCCCAGACGATCCTCCGCCCCCTCTCTTGTACTTTCATTCAACCATCCTCCGCACGTATGCGCACTCTCACAGATAGACCATACCCGATTTTAATATCACTAGAGATGGTTGTGCACGCATCAAAAAAAAAAAAAGAAGAAAAGAAAAGTTCCTCACCGACGCCTGACTGCCAAGGAGTATAACGGCTACGCGTACTCAAATTGAGCGGCAGACGCATAGCGCTACAATCCATTAAATCCTTTAAAGCATATACGCTCACATTTATCATAAGCGCCACCATTCGAACAGACACACAATCAGAGAGATGCACACCCCTCTAACATACATAGACGTATACAATTTCCCGTCCATTTCTCAAACATGCAACTTTTGCACTTGCCAATATATTAATGTTTGTCAGGCAAGCGAACTCCAGCTATTGCTGCAGGGGTTTGGCAACAGGAATATCTGAGGGGCGGGGTTTTCATCGGAATGTCAAGAATGCCTTCTGTTGATCCCAAGGGGCAGATAAAAATGGCGGGAAGGTGAATCGCGGTGGCCGGCTCTTTCGTACGGACCTGCTTAGCGAATATCCGCTATTTCTTATAAATCAGACGAGGAATCATTTTGAAGGAATAAAATGTCATGTCAGTGTTGCATCTTCCCGTGTTAGCATTCTTTTAAAAGCCGGAAATAAAGACGAATAATGTCAAATATTTCTGTATTGGATGTCACTTGTAACACCAGGATAGAAACACACTGATTGAGCATTCCTTTTCTGAGAAAGAATTCATATCTAACACCTTTTCAAGGCCGATTGAAACAAATATTGAAAAAAAGCACAACAAGATGGCCTCTTACTGTCAGCTTGGCTACAGGAGTTTCCCAGAAGACATCAAAGTTGGCACCCAACCGCCTTGAGGGGGCTGTACTTCCTGGCTTGGAATCAGAGTTGTTCTTCTTGTAGACTGGTTGCCTTCCCAAGGCAGGAGAGCCAAGTCTGCTCCACTTTTTTACCCATAATTAGGGGAGAAGAGATAGATTCATGCTTTTCCCAATGGCAATAGTGCAACGCTGACGTAAAATACCAGACCCCAGACACCAACGAAACACGATACAAAATGCAACTTCTCGTTCAGTATAGTGTGTAGAGGTATTCAAACTGTGTCCTGCAGAACGCTAAGGTTCTGCGAAACCTTTCCAGGGGTTCCGTGTAACAAAGTGACATTTTCATACTTGATAATTCTTCATTACATAAACGATTCCTTTATGGCTTTTACGCGTATTTTATTCCTTTAAAACGAACTACCTTTTATAAAGAAAAAAAATTAACAACATTTTGCCTTTTTAATCAAAAAGATCTTGATTATCTATGTAACTCATACGATGTCCAGTCAGTAATCGTTCACATGCTTATTTTTCCTCAGTAAACTTTATTCTTACTTTTCCATTTGATTGTGCATTTTCTGTTAGGGTTTATAGACATTTGGACAATCCCATGAACAAGGCTAAAATCCAATCGTTATATATAGAGAGACAGACAGACAGACAGAGGGAGAGAAGCGGGGGGAGATAAATAGAAGGGAAGGCTGTTTTTTTTGACGGGGTTCCCCTAGAAGATTTGATTATTGAAAAATGTTCCCCGAAAAATGTTCCCCCGGTAGTTGAAGTTCAAAGACCACTGCTACAATGCACATCTGTGGTTTGGTAGGATTTAATCAAGGAAAACAATATTGTTGTATGCTTTCGTGTATGTGTGTGACAGAGAGAGAGAGAGAGAGAGAGAGAGAGAAGGAAATCATTCAGTGGTGAATACTGATCAATCACATAGATCGTATATTATTGCAGCTGAAATCTCAGATCAAAATTTAGCTAATAACTACTAGGTGGCTGCAGACATATCAACGTGTCCTCAAATAGATAGATAGATAGATAGATAGATAGATAGATAGATAGATAGATACTTTCTCTTAGCTGTCCATGTACTAATTCATAGAACCAACATAAATAATTATATCGGTTAATTATTCCAGCATCTAAATGAAGAGAATTTGCGTGACTAATAACAGTTTGTTTTGCATTTGTGGCGTGGATGCGCAAAGTAAAAAAATGACCCAAGACAAATATTGCGTGTTCAAGAACGTTTATACGTGCAATATTGTCGAAAATACTTATTATGATAAATAAATGACTGTAGATGCATAATCAAATCTACTAATTAGACGATGTTTCTCACTGGACAAGTTTTTCTTCCGATGCAGGCAGGTGTTCATTTAAACTTGGGCCTCTGTGAAGACTCCATCTTGAATCTATATTAAAATTTGCGGCCAGTCACTCTCTTTGTCACATGACAAAAAGAGAAAGGGGGTGTGTGGTGCCAAGCAAGTTATGCTTTGTGTGTCTGTGTTCACCAGCTGCTGGTAATATATTATTCCTACCACTACTACTACTGCTACAACTATTGCTTGAGTGTCAATTTCAGTTTTTACCCAATTCACCTTAAAAACAAAGATTATTTTATTGAATATGGCTTTGTCGTCCCTTACTCTCCAATGAGTTTTTTTTCTATCAGATGCCACAGTGCTAGGTATATCGTTTGCAAAGAAACGGGTATTGTATTTATTTACGTACTGGCCATATTATTATATTAAATTATATTAAATAGGTTACCTGCGTGTATCTAAGACTTCTTGTCAACATTCGCTGTTCTGAGACCTTTTTTAATGACTCAGCAAGAGCTGTGTGAAAAAACAAGAGAAACATATAAACAAGAGAAAATTTTCAAGAATCCCATTGAACGACAATGTTTTTAACTGCTGCACTGAAAGCAACACTGTGAATAGAGCATAAAAAAGGATATTCAAGCATTAGTTGATTATTTTGCGAGCTTTTAAAAAACCCAAGATCTTAGATGATGCAAGAAAATCCCCAATTTTTAAGTCGAAAGAGGTTAATTTCTACAAGCTAATTATCTAAAAAAAAAACTGTTATTTCACGTACGCGTGCAGGCTGCACCAATGGAGTTACTGGGTTTGAAGTTTCAACATTTATCCCTTATCATGTATTCGAAAAAAGTTTTGATCCTCCTTTAATAGGTTTTTAGTAGAGGGCCAACTTACAATCTAAGTGTTTGCTAAATTGGTCCCTTAGTCTATGCATTCTTGCTTGTTTGAGATTTTTGATTTTGTTTTTTCTATCAATTTAGACCTTTTTTTAACAAAAGGCAAGAGAATCAACTTATCTGTGGATTCCCCCTTTTTCTAATTTTTTGATTAATCACCCCTAGCAAGGTAAGCTGCCAAAAGATGTTGCCATGTGACGGTTTCTATTGAGTGACTAACTGGATCTGTTTTGTACTGTGATCGTTCCCATTTGAATGTATCGAAATCTCAAAAAAAATTTTTATGAAACGTTGAACCCATTTTTATTGCGTTAGAGATTCTGCAATTCACAGTTCATTATCCGATATATACAAGGTACAAGATTGCGTGATGGTTATCAGCCTTTCTGAAAGGAATGAACCCACTTCACCCTGCACTCTATCGCATCACCAGATATCTTTTAAAACGTCTCGTGTACAACGATAGTAAAAATGAAAAGCAATTGCCATTAATTCATATTGGAAAATATTTTGGGCGTTCCCAGACACACACACACACACACACACAAACACACACACACAAACGCACACAACAAACAAAATGGTGATGATGGTATGTTGGGCTGAGTCGTCGGAGATTGAGATGGTAGGTGGGATGTATAATCGAAACGAACACACCTTGGGAATTAACAGGTGTGTACTTATCCTGCTCGCACATAATCAACTGCGGCATATGTTGGAAAGTATATCTACTTCTTACTAGAACAACTTGTGCGTCTTTTTTAATTGTCGAGACAAAATGACTCATTGTTCCATCTGTCTTGGTCCAGCTGTCCACATATTGACGTTCGTGTCTCACCGCGAGATCAACTATCTTTGGGGCGTTTTTAGTCTACACAAGGAAAACGATTCTCTGGGGATAGATTATCCGATTCGCTGCCCTTTATTTGATTTTCTTGCTATGATTCACCAAATGTCTGTCCGTTTGTCCGTCATTGGATGATTAAGGGACGGCTAGAGCTATGCCCACCAAATTTCATATAGTTAATAACGGGAGCCCGGGACAAGTTTTTTTTTCTTTTCTTTTTTAATCATGTTATTTTCTGAAAATTCCCGAACTTTTAAAGATCTTTTTTTAGCAAGGATTCGATTTACAATTCAAGTGCTAAACTTGACGCTCAGTTCATGTCCGTCAGCTTACTTAAACCGGATTGACATCTTTCATTCAACCGTATAAACAGACATTTACCTGAAAACCCTCCCCTTAGAGCGGGTTTCAGCTAGTTTGTTTTAATAAAGTGGAGACATCGCCGAGAACGCAGAGATTTGCAGCACACCCAAGTTAGCTTATTCTGACTTACATTGTCTTGATTTTTTAGAAGATGAAATGAAAACAATCCCATCAAATATGGCGCCAAGCTATCAAGAGCAAATATGGAACCGAGCTATCGAGGAAAATAAAGAATGAGTTTATGTTCAAATAAGAACTTAGGGTAGTAAAATTAGTTTTACCCTATATTGACCCGTAGGAACCTTGGAGGTCAGGCCCACTTATCCGATGTTCATCCTGGAACCAAGTTACCTTTGAATCCAGATTTTCAGCCCATAAGGTACAACCATTCAGGAATCTATAAAACATACAGTTAGTTAGAAACAAAGTTTCAAAGAAACAAACATTCGTTGTCTTTGTAGCATTAGATGTATGTATGTGCGTATGTATGTATATATATGTACCAGCACAAATGTATGTATATGTATGTTTATGCTTAAATTTGAAAAAAAAAGCGTACTTATTTTCATATGGATACGAATTTACTTAACATATAATTAAAATGATAAAATTGAAAAATTGAAATAATTGATCAATTTGGATTTTTCCAAAGTACAAATAGAGTAAATGAAAATGAAGTGGCTAATGAGTAATCTAATTTTGAGCTCGACAATTATTTTTTGTAAAGGAGGGGGAAATCGAAGATTTTCTGGGTGTTCCATTTTTTTTATTAGGGTTGCATATTCGAATATATCCATAAATTGAATAAAAACATTGTTACATAATACGATTTTCGTAGAATTTCATGGATGAGAACACCGACCAACACAATTTTTACTTTTGGGTAGAGACAAGATTATGTTACTTTTTAGCTATTCACCAGTTTATCTAAACAGATCTGACATTAAGCAAATCTGTTTGCATAAACAGAACAGTATCTTCCAGGTTGAAGGTTTTATATTAAATTTTTGTCTCTGGGTAGAGAGTGTTATTTTCTAATGCTTATGCGGGAAAAAAAGTCTAGAAAATGACCATTAACCCCCCCCAGGACCTTACTTTTGTAACTAGAACAGTAATATCGATGTGTAATTGTTTTTTCTTATTTTTGTTCAATGGCCTATTTTCTTAAAATTTCCGATTTATTATGATTGAAGGCAACTCAGTTTTCTTTGTGAGTCAAGGCTTTTATCTTGCGTCTCACAATGGGTTATTTTGCTGTGGACAAGTTTTTGTACCTTGCAATGCATAACTATCGTCTTCTGCCGCAGTCATTATGTTAATCGAATATTGGTTACACATACGTATACCTTAACCTTCTACCTAGCATTACTTACCTGATTCCTCTTTGAATATGTAGACACTATCATACAGATATCATTAGATTGACTAATATCATGATAAAATTAATAAGTCTTTGCAAAGCAATTGCTGCAACAATGGCAAAAACTGATATTGTAAGAATTTGGAACATATCTTATAATCTATAGACCTCGTTGCAAAAAATCCAACTAAAGATTACTTTCTTTATTTAGTTTGGTTTAGTTTGATACTAATTATCATTCTGGGACCTCTTACTGCCTCGATAGACAATTGAACCACATTGAGGTGACTTCTCCAAAATGACCTCTCCTGGGCAAAGCGTGTGGAGAGCCTGAGAAGTAGTCCAAAACAAATCGGTGTGCGATACGTTTTGCAACAGATTAGCTGGAGGAGTTGCTGGAACGACGTCAAAGTTCGCATCCAACCGCCTTAAGGGGTTTCCTCTCCCAGTTTTGAATCGAAGTTATCGATTGCCATCTCGGGCTGCTATTTTATCCATAGTGGGAGAAGAGGCGGATTCACGCCTTTCCCAAGAATATTAGTGCAACTTGAACAGCCTCGACCGGAGTTTGAACTCGGCTCGCTGACTCCATTGTCGGCGCTTCCTTCTCATCTGAAATATTGAATATTAAGTAGTTTTATGATAGCCTTTCGTTTAACAATAATACCATTTCAACGATACTTATTAAGATTTCATGACAAGATACAGGCAACCAGAATTGTGAATTGTCCGTTGTTACTTGGAATACTTGTTATTAAATAAACGCATCACAAAACACTTCAAACATCGAGCTTCTGTCAGAATTATGAGGAATAACTCCACTGAAATAAAACTAACACAGAATCCAAATTTGTGCTTCTAAAATTATCTGAGAGTCATTCACTCTTGGGAATTCGTCCTGAAATTACATGCACCCATAACGAGACTTTCCCGTGTTTTTGATTATTTTGATATTGTCCTCTCTTGTGAGAACTTTCATGCATAATTCGTTTTGTATCATGAAATCGTCTGGTCTCCTCCTGAAAGGTTATATCTCACGGTGGATTTTCGAAAAATTCATACTATTTTGAAATTAGAAAACCAAGCGGGGAGAGAAACGCCTCTGGTTAATCCCTCAATAGACCAATATCTTTTGGCAGCATGTTGTGTCAGGGATGATCAATTAAGATATTGGAAAAGGGGTTCGATCAATGAATAATTTACTTCTCTCGCTTTGCGTTGGACAGTGATCACTAAAAGTCTGGATTTTTAACAACAAAAAAAAACAAGCGTGAGAGCTGCTTGACACAATTTATTGCGTCAATTTAGCATAAACTTACATTGCAAAATTGAATCCCCTTCTCAACTAGAAACCTAATGGGGGTTCTAAACATGATAAGAAGTAAATGCATAAATTTTCAGCTCTCAAGCTACATTACCTGTGCACGTGACACATACGTACGTAGATAGACAGACAGACAGATCAACCTTAAAACTAAAGAAACCTATGTTGACAGTTTTTGCAGGGAGTTTCTAATAAAATATATTCAATTCCCATCTCCTCTCCAAGGTTGCCAATTTGGATGTGATTTTTGAATTTTTCGTTTCTGGGAGTCCCTCGCAAATTCGAAAAATTGGAATTACAAAAAACTTTTCAATTAGCAACACCGGACATTGAAACACGAAATATCTTTTTTTTTTAATCCAAATATTGTCCGCGCTGGATTTACAAATTAGAAAGAACAAATTTAAAAAAATATGAATTGGCAATCCTGCTACACTTGAAGAGAGACCAGTGCTCAAGTATTGGAAAGATTAGAAATATAGATAGTTCACCTTTCATTCACCTGTAGTGTATAGTTTGATTAACTCCCGGAATAATTTCGTTCACCCTTGGGTGAATCATCCACCAGATCAAGAATCACTTATCTCTCTCTCTCTCTCTCTCTCTCTCTCTCTCTCTCTCTCTCGTTCATCTATTCGTCACTTTTCGTTCTTGCCTCTTATCTTATCAATGACGCCCGTCGTAAAAATGTAACATAAATAATATCCTAATTTCTGTTTATAAATTCAGTTTCTATTTCCCGTTCATAAACATTGAGTCAGTAATGGAAATGTTTATCAGATTTCATCACTATAAGTTTTCTCGATAAGTTTTGCTAAAACCAATGCTGATGAAAAAAAGCGAAGCTAGAAAGATAAGTCACAGAGAGTCACGATTTAATGTTGACCATTGGGTCCATCTGAGACGTTTTGTTTCCAGTCACATTTTAACTCATTTCCAGCCACATATGAACTTGGCTTTTGTGACCAGGACAGTGATATTCATATTCAATTGTTTTCCTTTTCTTTATGTGATCAAGGAAATAGGGAACCAATTCTACTCACTCATGTTCTACCTAGAGGTAAGAGTTACATAAATACGTATAGTTCAGCAAAAAAGGCCACGGTTATTCATCATATTTTTGCTTACACTCGCATCTTTAAATGGACCCAATCGTAGAATATACGAGAACAATTATATCC
Organism: Thysanoteuthis rhombus; assembly: GCA_963457665.1. NCBI lineage: Eukaryota > Metazoa > Mollusca > Cephalopoda > Oegopsida > Thysanoteuthidae > Thysanoteuthis > Thysanoteuthis major. The sequence continues at coordinate 30,377,651 of OY735206.1, forward strand.
TCTTGCCATCTGACATTTTATATGAACCCTATCAAGGAAGCCGACAGCTCCCATTCCTCCTGGGTTACTGTTAAATATCAATGTTTTCGTTTTACTTATGATGTATACAACTTTTGTTCTTTAGTTAGGTTTTATTAGTAATATCCTGATGCAGATTTTGAATCTTGACATCTTATTTACACTTTTTGATTTTAATTTAGTGACTTTTTAAAATTTGATTTTTTCGTTTTAATATCAATGGTGCGAGAGAAGTTCTATAATCTCGAAGGGATGGAATCCTGGGAAAAAAGTTAGGAACCACAGCTTCACATGTTTTGTATCGTTTTTATAATTAATTGTCAACAAAAACCGTCGACGAGGATTTCAGTTTTCAAATTGGTTTGGCTGGTTATGTATCTAAGTATGTATCATGCGTACAGTCCACACTGATGGACCTAGAAGGCCGAAGATTCCAAGATTTACTCCTTGTGTTTTGAAAAAAAAAACTTGGAAATTTACCTTCATAAATAGGGTTATTCAATGACGGGTTCAACTTGCTGTGAAGGTTCCCTCCAAATTGATCCTTTAGTTTTTTGCAAATTCAGGCTTTCTAGTGATCACTGCCCAACAAAAGGCGAAAGAAGTGACTTATTACTTGATCATCCCTTTTCCTAAATTTTTGATCGATAAGCCAAACACAGCATACTGCCAGAGGACCTTCGTTACGTGACGGTTTCTATTGAGTGACTAACCTGACCTCTGCTTCTTATACTATTTCATTTTTTTTTGCATCCTTTTTTTCAGTTATTTCATAAATGGTTCTCCCTCTTACAAGACTTCTACTCAGTATATCTGATCTGGGGCGTCTTTCCACCAATAACCGCTTCATGGGACCGGTACCCCCCCTCTCCCTCTCTCTCTCTCTCTCTCTCTCTCTCATACAAGATGCAAGTGATCATCGTCCCAGGCAGACCACTCATTATCACTAAATACATATTTTTTTCAAATCACCAAATAATCACGCTGAACAATTTCACAGTTATTTAACACATTTATGCCTTGAGTCAAGTTTTGGTATAATAAGTAGTATGTGGGTAAATGAAAGTATACTAGTATGGTAAAGCATGTTTATTTGTAAAGAAAACCGAAACCATCTTTCTTATCAACTCGAGAGTATATTTTCTACGGCAACTTTTCAGGGTTGACTTAAAATAGGCCTATAGGCATAATATGGGTTGACTATTTCTCTTCTCAATCGATGATTTTATCAAACACCCAAACTCCTACCTTTAAATGGGCTGTAGAATAGAGAAGACTTGAGAGCAGTATTTTTGCCATCCCAATCAAATTTGAATGAGGTCATCCTAGCCCAACTCATCTACAAGTACCAACCTGTCTGCTTTGATCAACTTTTTAACTCATTTTCTTCCCTGTGCACTTCTGTGTTTACTTTAGCCCATGTACGCATACCTTTCCTCAATGATTCATGTTTACAGCTCGATAGCATTATGTTCCTTCTTGCCTTCCGACAGATTATCAAAACAGATCTGTTTGTATAGACAATACTGTATCTTCCGGGTAATGGGTTTTGTATTCAATCCAGGATGAATTTGGTTCCTGTGTAGCGTTGCTTATGCGTATAAAGTATAAAAATGGTTATCAATCCCTTCAATTTTACTTTTGTAACCTAGACGGTGATATCTATACATAATTAATTGTTTTACTATACTTCGAGTGATTACAAATGTGTAAATTTACCCGTTGTCTAATTGCGAACAAGTAAAATTCAAATTATAACTATCTTGGTCTCAAAAAGCTTGAAGGGAATAATAGCCATTTTCTATACTTATTATACGTAAGCAAAAGAAAACTCACAATCCAGGAACTAAAGGGCTTGGGTCAAAAATCGATTTAGTTTACATTGCAGGTTTTGTAGAAAAAAAACTATTTTATTCACCTTTTTATATAATATAATATAATATAATATAATATAAACCGTAAAAAATGATTTAATCCCTACCGGAATAAATGCAGTGAATGTAAAACATCTTGGAAATTCACAGAATTCTTTGGGAAATATAGTCTAAAATAATCTAGAGTGAAATATCTAAAACCTACATCCGTTGTCCTCTGAGTAGAAAGTAATTGTCAGGAAAAAACGTCGTGAGATAGAGGTTGAGCAAATCTTTATTTTTTATAAAATTATTTCTGCACGGGTACTGATTGTCTCAAAACTGAATGTATTGAAAACTTTACATTCAGTCCTGATCGTCTTTTAAAAAAAAATATATATATATATATATAACTTGAGCACGAACATTTGGTGATCTTTGTATAGTCGGTTAATATGACTGACCTCATTTAACTTCACAGACGTATGAGATTACATGACTGTTTTTACTTAATACGATACGTTGCTTTGGTGTTATATTACCATCTTCTCTTCGATGGTTCTTTTGATAGCCATTATATAAGCACGCTCTCAAAATAAGCCTTTGCCAGAAAGAGCTGGGTGTAACTGGCTAGTGTTGTGGTCGATGTCATCTGATCAGGCCTATAGCTGCATAGTCAAGTATAATGGAAGGCTGTCAAACTTTAATTTAATATTTTTACAGCACGAAATATTTGCGAGCCATAAAAAGACTAATATCTTTGAACATAAGAGCGCATATTTGTATATATATGTGTGTGTGTGTGTGTGTGTACGCCAGGTTTGATATATCATACCTAAACTTTGAACACACCATATCAGATATTTTGATAATGTTTCACCAGTGGCGGCGCTAAGTCCGATAGCGCCCTCTGTGAAGTTTTTGAAGATTATTTTTCTAGATTTTTGTTACATTATTTCTTCGATTTTTTAACATCATTTTTTTTTCTTGATTTTTGAGGGTTCATCTTATATATTGTACCAGAGCTCCGGCATCTCCCGCAGTTGCAGATTCTGTGGGCCTTCGCATATCTAATCTTCATTATAACATTTCACGCAAACCATTGAATCACACTTAACGTATCTGTCATCACCAAACAAAATATGTTAGTACACTTCATCATCATCATCATCAGTCTTTTAATGTCCGTCGTTGGACATAGACCTTCCTCAAGATTCACCACAATTCTCTATCATGGGCGTCGCGGTACCAGTATTTTCTAAATTTGTCCAGTTCATCTCTTCATCTTGTATTTTGTTGGTCTCGGTTTCGCATGTGATCTCTGGGGATCCATGTTGTGAGTCGTGATGTCCATCGATTGTCTGTTATTCTTACAACGTATAAATATATGTATATATGTGTGTGTATTTGTGTGTGTACAGGTATTCCTCGTTTTACGGATGTTCGCTTCACGCCACTTCACTTTTACGAAAGATCCCAAGCTGCCATTGTTTTGAACTTTGTCGGTGAGCATAACTGTTTCATCCCGAGTTATTTTTGCATCTGTTAGCAAGATGTGACTTAAGAGGGATCGTAAGGGGGTTATGCATAGCGTAACACTGGCAAACATAGATGGGGGTTATTTTTCATGTCTGGGAACGCTCTAAGATTTTCCCATGTAAATAGTTATTGCCTCTTCGCTCTATGCCGTTTTGGCTTAGGAAAGATTTCAAAGGAACGAGCAGCTAGCCAGTCTTGTTGGCTATTTCCGTCGCAGTAAGTTCGATGTTTCAGTTTCAGTAAAGGAAATCAGTGAGTTTCAAACATATTTCAGATTCACGGGTTATGAATGATGTTAAAATATGTTTTGAATATGCATGGAAATATATTGCTCAATATTTATGTTTGTAAGAATATCTGTTCATAGATACGAAAGCATTTGTTTGACTTTTAAAGACACTCCTAGCACGGGTTATAGATTTCGTTGATACCATAAACAGAGTGACATTTGGTGAATATATAAGTGTATCTAAATGCTAGCGTCTTTGAATACTTGGTATATATATATATATAAGCTTATATGCATTTTCTGTTTATTCATTTGTTTGTTTATTTGCATTAAAGTGGATGATCTCATTGGTTGAAAAATTTCCTATTATGACATTACAATAAAGATTACGTCAGAAATTCTTAAGACTTCATATCTGATCATTACACATTAAAACAGCTTGAGTCTAGTTGAGACTTTAAAAAAATCAAACTCAGGATACCTGGATTATTAAAAAGAAATTATCAAATAAAATGGCTTTAGGCTACTCAGTACCAATCCATATATAAACAAACCCGTTATTTTGTACGGTTATATTGTAGTGTATATCTATAGCGTGTGTGTGTGTGTGTGTGTGCGTGTTTGATAATGAAAGTTCACAGATATCTATTGTAAAATTTGGTACTTGTGTACATACACATGACTGTGTTACAAAATAATCACCTGTTGAGGCCGTCCTCGTGACTGATGTAGTTTCATATTTCCCACCAGAGCCATAATCGATGTTAGAGCTGTGAATAAAGCTAGGGTTTCTAATTTTTTTTTTATTACTGGTGCAACAAAATCTTCATCACAACCCATACCGTACTAAGCTAAACTAAGTAAATATTTATGACGTGGCATAAACAACAAAGATGAGGTCATCTTATCGAGAAAAAAAATCAGTAAATGAATGTTTAATCACATATAAAGGCATTAACATCTGGGGAGGGTACAAGCGATGATTTACTCCCCCGCTATCAGGATCAGGCCTTCTACCCTACAGCGGATGAGATTGAAAGTTAGAATTTTATGGTCAATAAAATATACTGGTGCTGTATGATTGTTTTACCCATACAAAAAGATTATATCATTTTTCGTTGGTAAGATATGTTTCAAATTTAAGCTTTTGCTTCTCCCTTCAGGGAAAAGTGGCAGCAGACACCCAGACGCTTATGAAACAAAAAAATGTTTCATGTTATGATTAAACTCTGGCCAAGGTGATTGCTTACCCTGACTTAAGGATATGAATTCAAAATTTTGCATTGAAAATTGATTCTCTACGCTGTTATTCCTTGAGGTCTGTGGTACCTACTAATGTGATGCAGGTATTTTCAAACGATCGTTGTTGACCTCACGTCACATCCTGAATGACATAAATAGCAACGTTGTTAACTCTTTTGAAGCGGCTCATATGACATAACCTTGAACGCTCAATCATGGAGACAAGTGCAATTTGATACGACTAAAACCTCTAGTCAACACATCTATTCTATTCTATCTTGTGTTAAGTGCCCATCTTAAATGTAGATCAGAGACGAAATTATGATGTGTTCACCCAACGCCTGTCGGACTGAGCCAACTTTGACACAAGGTCATATCGATAAAGTAGCAATGGGGAACAAACTTACTCAATAATGTGACGGACTTCCTTTTTTTTTTTTAAAAGCCCCCCCCCCTGCTGTCTCATTAGACAATGGAACAACATAATCAAGGTAGCAAGCCTGGACAAAGCGTGCGGAGACAGAATTCCCTCTCGGTCTCACTGATGTTATCCACGTGAACGCGAAGTGATGCATTGGCCATTAGCTTGAATGCCGGAAGGAAGTCAAAGTTTACATCCATCTGCCTTGAGTGGGCTCCACTCTCTAGCGTGGAATCTGAATCGTCCGTCTCCTAGGCTGAGTGCTAACATATAATACAGCAATATATCTTGCAGATCATTACTATTGTATTGAGTACGATCCGCACTGAGTCTCCTACACTTGTGGCTTTGTGCTAAACCAAACTAAGCCTAGACAGCGTGAAATTTCTAACAGAGGCAGAATTACTAATGATGCAACCATAGTTTGTTCAGGGAACACCTTGCACTCGCTGAGTTCGGATGTCATATGAGAAAGGGCGTTGTCATAACGAAGTTATCTTAAAAACTATTTCATTGACTAATCTCCAAAGGCTTACTGAACTTTTATAGCTATAAGTCTGTTATACAGATATCCCAGGATGAATAGTAAAAAAAATGAAATTTGGCAAGGGTTTTGGAGAAGTTCTAATTACCCTTAAGGGTTCGTAGATTTAGATATAAACAATACTAGCTAGTGGTGAGTGGGATTATTATGTATTTTCTCCATCGATCGGCAATGGAGCCCACAGCCAGGACAGTCAGAGGGTTCGTTGGATGAAGGAGGCGACCCCTTGGCTTGTGTTATCGAGTGTCGTGTCGATATTGGGTCCCCTCATTTATGGGAAGTTCTCAACATGATCCCAAGCTGGCCATCCTCTTAGGTACTGACCAGGCTTGTTGTTGCTTAACATTGGTGGTCGTGCGGAAACCGGTGAATCCAACATGATTTGGGCGTAACGGAGCCCTAATGAAAGCCAGAATTTTTAATGTTGTTCTTAAAGTTGGGAAGGCCTTACCTAGATTGAAGATTGGCGCCACACACTCTTCTTAACTCCATTTGGACCATATACCGGGTTAAACTTGGCTTTGTAAATATCTCCCAGCAACTAGTCAACAAAGTCTATGTGACAGAGCTGTATCAATCTAATGACCAATGAAACCTTGATTCATTTCCCACCATGTCATTGTCAACCTGTCCAATCTACTTTTACAAACAGATGATCATCTTTACTTATTACTGTGAACTGTGCCGCTACCATCGACCTTTTGTCTCTCCTACCCACCTTGCACTTCTAGCCACTCAAGACTTCACAACCTGTCGGGACTACTTAGCAATCCATCAACTCTTGTGACTAGTACAAATGAAGAAGAGAAAGAAAGAGAGAGAGAGAGAGTGAAAGAGAGAGAGGGTGAAGAGAAAGAGAGAGACTGAGTCGCCCACTTTGAAAAGAGATAACAAAACTTAGTTCTATTTAAGATGTAAAAGAAAACAGGTCTATCAACTTACGTATCATTTGCGCTGTTTGCTTTTGTCTTGCTACAAATGTATCTTTGTTTCGTTCTCATTTATTATTATATTTGTCTCTTTATTTGTTTTTAACCCATTAACTACGAAAGTGTCAAGTGACATGGTTGTCCATGGCAAGATTACCCATTGCAAAGTTATCCAAAGCGAAGTAAAAGCCCTGGTTCCAAGATAGAACTGAGTTGCCATCAGTCTCAATAAAACGAAAAATTTATTGAGTTAACCATTGAACTGCAGTGACGGAGTTAATGGGTTCTAGTGTTATGTTTTCAAAAGTTTGTTTTGTTCTTTTTTTTCCCTTGAATTGACTGAAAAAAATGATTGTCAATTGTGAAAAGGCTTTGATTGCAGATTCGAGTTTTGTCCCATTTGTTTTTGCTTATTTATTCTTGAATATCTCAAACAGCGTAAGTTTACTGCGTAAACCGAAAACTGGCCTGGCAGCATTTTTTTAAAATGTAAATAGAATCTAAAATTACATATGAACACCGAGAAATGTGGCTGATTCATGAAATGAACAATTGCAGTACGAATCGGAAAAGTAATCAAAAATGGAGCAATTTGTAATTTAAATGAAATTGAAAAATTTGAAAATATATTCTGAATTATTTTGTGAATCTAATGCAAACGGAAAATAAGAATGAACAGTGGTGTGGTGCTGAACTTTTTTTTTTCTTTTTTTTTTTTTTGATAATTTGAAGAGAAAAAAAAGAGATCGCAGGGATGCCTGCTCTCGCGAATTCACAGCCACCTCCGACCTGAAATTTAACCATTCCGCAAAAGGTTTTGAAGCCATAAAAGATGAGTATTTGGACATATACTGGCTATTTTTTCAAATCAGTGAATTGTTCAGATAAAGGATTTTAGAAGTATATAGCGAGGGAACGCTGTTACTCCTTCTAAAGATGTACAGAAACGTCGTTCTCGCAGCACCACGCCACTGAGTCCATGTTCAAATTTACGTTGGCAGCAAAAATAAAAGAAAATCTACAAGTTGCTATTAGCCAACAAACAACCAAGCCGAACCACCAATTCATTTTCCTCTTATATGGCAATGTTGGTGTTAATTCGCGAAAATACAGCAAAAGGGAAAGAAAGAAGAAAAAGTCAAACCTGAATGGCAGACTGACTTGAGAGTAAAGGAGGGGGTGAAGAAAAGAGGGAAAGGAGAAGGAAAGAAATGGTAGCAAAAGAAAGGCGAGGAAAGAGAAAGAAGTGGTTCAGTGTCTCCTAGTGATGGCAGCTTGCTGCACTTGTCATATCGATCCGATGACGCCGCTGTCACGTGACTCATGCCACAGACATCTATTGGCCCATCTGTTCCACCCATATCGCCACAACTTCGAACGGCTGCGCTCTCCCAATTTTTATTTCACCTGAAGAGCTGGTGGCATGTTGCTGTTACAGCCATCGTATCCTTGCTGCTGCTGATGATGGATACTTGAAAACAAGGCTGCATTGCTGGTCGCGTTTAGGCAGAAGCCGAGCGACTCTATAGCTAAAACCAAAAACCTAGCTAGCCAGTCTCTACGACAACAATAACAGCTGGCACGGTCCTCGCTGCACAGAGCATTATTAGCGTGTGTGCACATGTTGTTTGTGATGCGCGGATAATGTTAAAAACCCGGAAAAGACTGAGGAGGAAGAAATAAAGGAATATTATTCTCCGGGTTCCAACCTTCTGAGTGGAATAAAATTACCAATTCGTTTGTCGGTTTTGCAAAATCATTTCTTCATTCAAAAGTCGAAGAACTTTCTTTTTTTTTTTTTTTGAAACGAAAACCATTATCTCTCCGCTGGGTGGTGACGACACACGCGCGCCTCTGGATTTCTCATTCCCCGTGTTGAAAAAAGCAGATTTTTTTTTTTAAAAAAATCTTTAATTTGATGTGAAAAAAAAAAAAAGAAAAAAAAAGAATTAGTTCAAGAAAAAGAAAAAAGTGCAAATATACTGCGACTGTATTTGGATAAGAAAGGTTTGTTTTTTTTTCTTCAAGTGGGTAATTGGAAATTTTCTGGAAACGTTCGCGTTCTCACTCTTTGGAACGAAATACTCTTGTGATAACAAAACCTTAATTGGAGTTACAATTTTTTGATTTTTTTCTTCATAGAAAAGAAAAGAAAAAAAAAGAAGCCTCGAAGTTTGTGATTGTTTAAATGAGAAAAAAAAAAGAAAGGAGAGCGACTAAAAATCTGTTATGGAACAACGACGTCAATAAATTTTCCACTGGAACAAAATACTATTGGGATAGCAACATAATCTTACTTGGATTTACAAATTTAAAAAAATCGGAATTAAAAGGAGCTGGAACCTTTTAAGTTGCAACTAGCAGCAGCCGTGACTGTCGGGACGTGTCTTACTATGTTATGTGCAGCGAGGCAGACAACTTTCAACACGAGGAAAGGATATTACTGTTGTTGTTATTATCACTATTAAAAGAGCTACTATTACCGATGCATGCTGGAAGATGGTCTCACGGGGCGAATGGCCTTATTGTACACGACGCGATGAATGAAAGACAACAGGGTGAAGCCGGTGACTGACGTTAAATAGGAATGTAGTGAATATCAATCGCCCTTAGCTCCCTCCTTAGTAAACTGCTCCCTTCCTAAACTACTTAACTACCTACTTACCCACCTACCTCGTATGTAGCTTTCACAACAGAATTCTTAGTTTACCTGAAATCCCATAAACCAAAGAGTTAAATGACAGACCCACCCACTTTTTTTTTTAAATTTATTTAGCAATAGAATAATTTTGCGTATCAATTATTTATTACCAAATGAATTGGTGACAAATATCTGATCATTTCACGAAGGGGTTTTAATAAATAATCCATTACAATTAAACCGAACAAAAAAAGGGGCTGGGACCCTAAGCTTTTTTTAAACCCCCAAAACATTACTACTACGACTGCTACTACTATCTTCCCTAAAAAATCAACTATTTTGGTAATCTTTCATCGGCATTCCATTCTTAAAATTATTTCAAGGGCTAGAATTTAACTCTTGTCATTCAGTCAACTGTTTTGATATATAATATATACATATAATATACATATATATTATATTTATTCATTCATTCATCTGTTTAACCTGGTTGCTGGTCTTATCACCTGTTGCTTTAACTGCTTGACTAGATTTACTTACCTATGAAGGTGACAGAGAGGAACACATACACTTGAAATTTTTATTCTTTTTTTTTTTTTTTGCACTATCACCAAAGCTTAGCATCACATCGGTCGCGGGTTTTGTTGTCTATGTTTTTCTTCTTCTTTTTCTACTATCTCCTCACAAAAGAGATATCCGCTTAAAGTAACTACTCTAGTAAGGGAAAAAAAACAAACATTTAAAAATAATGTTCTTATAAACGGATTAAGACTTTGAAAAAAATAAAATAAAATAAAGCTTTATCAAACGTACGAAGATGAATACTGCCGGAGGTAGTCTGCCTACGGCAGATGGAGCATTCGAACGTTTTCTTACCGCGGCAATTGCGACTATAATCACCATCATGTTCTCCTGGAGGTTATTGACTGATGTCAGTGATTACGATTCGGCAGGTTGTTTATTAGCTGCCCCACCAGTCGGGCTGAAACACCTGGCGTTGAATGGGGGACACGAATCAGTAGATGGAGACAACGACGACGACCAGGAGGAGGAGGAGGACCAATCAGGAGAAGAAGGAGAAGGGGAGGAGAAGACAAAAAACCGGGGCAGGAGGAAGAAAAAGAAAAGAACTACTTACAGAGAAGGAGAAATAGACAATGTTAAAAACGAACTCCCTAGACGCTTTCACTCATGGGGCCATGGTGACAGTGAGGACCTGTTGGATTACGAGGCTTGTTTGAGGATAGTCCAGCAGAATGAACTTATTAGAGATAATGAAACCAATAGCTCTCAAGGATTAAACGTGCCAGTAAGTACGCTAAGTAATGATAAGCAGAAGAGGACTAACAACAATTCTGTTTTTATTACTTACGGCGAGCAAGGAGATAAGCCTAACGACCGTGCTCTCACACAAGTTGAGATAGAGAGTGTTAGTTGTGCAGGCGACACTAATAGTCAGAGTAGCTACCTGCAGCTAAAGCATACAGGTTCTACTTGCGCTACGGAGGGATGGCTTTCCGATGAAAAAGAAGAAACTATCCACAGAACAGATTCTAACCTTGATGTTATGAACTGTTCCCCCCTCGAAGTTAAAAAAGAAGTAAGCTCTATTCGAGGTGGTGTACCTGTGACGAAGGCGAACAAAGAGACTACCGCCATCGCGGAGGCAATATCTACCTCTCGCCACCATAACAATGGCCTAGCCGACAACACAAATACTTATCGGACTTCCCCGTCTGTTGTGACGACCATGGAGTCAGTCTCGCCGCTCCAACAAGTGTTGACACCCCCTCTGTCGACGAGTGTTCAAGGAAAGTCCTCCACTCTCGTCACTACCACTACAACCACGACTGACACTACAACCACGACTAGACAGAGTGCAAACGTGGATTGTCCGTCGTCATCGTCATCAACAGGTAAGCTGGAAAAGTTACACGAGTCGCCCATGACTACCACACCGACGTCTTCATCTTGTTCATCGTCGTCATTATCACCTACATCAACTTCGCATTCTTTCTCACCTGGCCGACGGACTGAGTCGGGCACGACCTCATCACAAATACCTCACCAACGAGACTCACGCCCAAAACAGCCACCACCACCACCGCCTCCACGAAAACCATCTACCAGTGGTGCTAGTAGTGTTATTAATAGTAGCAGTAATGATACTGATAATCGTCTCGCTGCTTCAACAAACATTCCCCCTAAAACAACCGGGACCCAACCCATTTTGGGAAGGCGGACTTTGAATAATAACAACAACAAAGCAAGTTTCGCGAACAGGAATAACCCCAGCGCCGCCACCGCCTCAACAACTACAACTCCCACCACGGCTCGTCCTACTGGAAGTTCGACTAGTAGTACGAGCAACAGTGGAGAAGTTACCCCCAGTCTACCATCGAGCAGGGTGGAGGGTGGTTGTAACCGCGAGTTCCGGAACATCATAGACGATGATAACTTCCAGCAAATGATGATACCTACCCAAGACTCGACTAGTCGCAGGACCATGTCGACGTCTAGTTTTGGATTTAGGGGTCGCTACCACCAGCCCCGTCTGCCCCCGTCTTATCATCAATCCTCGCATCACTACGATTCTGATTCGGACTCTGAAAGTGAGTCTGAATCGGATGTGTTCTACTTCTATGGACTCGAACCTATTGAAGAAGAGGACTCTGATGACCTCTCTACGGATAGTGACCATTCGGTCGACTATGAGGTGAAAGGCGCCTTCCCGTCTTCTATCGCTTTCGATGAACATTCCAAAGTGGACGAGGACCAGTTACCCCATAAAAGACCTCCACCGTTACCACCACGAGCGGGTGGGACTACCGAGAATATTGTTACCTGTGCTCGCATACCTCAGTTACCCGTCAGGAGGAAAGGTATGTTGGCTGCTACTACTACTACTTCTAATACTGGTCGTGGTGTTTTCTCTACTACTGCTACTACTAAACCTCGTCTGAGTGCTGATAGTGATAGTGACAACGATGATGATGATAGTAGTAATGATAGTAGTAGTAGCAGTGACTCTTCTCCCACAACTTCAGGCTCATACTCATTTATTAAGGGGTCCTCGGTAATCAGCGGCTTACCCACTAAATCCATCATTACTACTACCAACTACATACCTGAGCCCTTACCTGGCCACGGGACCAACACAGAAACTAACCGCGATCATCACGTGTCTTTGTTTACCGTCTCCGACAGACCCGAGGAAGCTGATACTTCTGAGGAAAGTTGTATCGATTCGTCTTTTGCTTCAACAAGCTCTGCTTCATCGGCGACCGGGTCGATAGCTGAACGAACTGAAAGCAACGAGGTGCAACACAAGCAAGTGGCTGCACAAAGCGAAGCTAATAACCCGTCTGACTTTTCCTCTGTTGCGGTTATCGATCCGTCACCGGTCATTCGACCACCACCCTTTTTGCTTTCTAAAACTCGGACAACCGCTGCACCTTGCAGCGATGCCACCACCACCACCACTACTACTACTACTACAATTACTACTACTAGTGCTACTACTACCACTACTACTACTAATACAATAACCAGTGATACTTCGAAGGATTATATTGCAAACCCGGATCTACCTGGACCCCTAAAAGATTCAATTCAGAGAACCCCTACTCAAAAACCAATCGCTAAAAGGGACCAAGCCCTCGCTAAACCCGCTCTACCTCCCAAACCAAAACTCATTGGCAATGATTCCCAATCGGACAAACCTGCCGGGGTCAGGCCTATTCATGGCCAGTTAACACCACCCCGGTCTCAACCGCAGAAAAAGGTGATCATTAGCACTCCAACCCCGGTGTGCAGCTCTCCATCCCCAGGGTCGACAGTGACAGCTCGACCCTTGAGCATGACAGTCGGGGATCTGAGTGATACGTCTAGAGATCTGACCACGTACAACGAGTTCGCGTTACTGAACTATACGTCCCCGGAACGAAGCACGCGAGTGAAGGACGATTATGTGAAACCCGTAACACGGGCCCCATTGCTCTTATCAACTAGTCAATCCAGGGAGCGGTCCTATTCCGACGGCGATGTTCATACTGAGAACAGCAACATAGTTCAGGGACCGGAGAGCCACCAAGCCCCATTCATCGAAATTCTTGAGTCGATTAATTCTTCGACGCGGGATCGACTTATAAGCTCGAACGATCTGCCGGACGATGAATTTATCCTTGCAAACGGCAGGGTGGCTCAAATGCCGACTTCACCGTTGCAATCGAGCCCTTTCTACGCCAAGGATTCTCGGGCCATCAAAATGTACTGCGACGCACAGCGATCCAACGCCGCCGAGAATGCTCCGCGGGGATTTACGTTTTCCTACACCGGGGAGACACGCACGGATCATTCCCAAAGGAATTATTTCGTAGATAATGATAAGCACGAAACGGACAGCATTAACAATAACACACTCGATGAGGAAGATGGTGAAGATGATGACAATAACAATATTACCGGTAATGATAATCGGTCAAATCAGATGGAGATCAATAAATCCGGTATTAGTGATGAAAACCCTTTGGAGATTAACGTAAGCCTCGTAAGTGGCGTTGATAACGCGAATATCAACCAGGAGAGCAACGACAACAAAATAATCGACACTATCAACGTCCACAATGAATCTATAATAAGCGACATTATCAACATCGACAATGAACCTCATAAAACTGACAATATCAACGTCAGCAATGACAGTGTAACAAAAACCGGAAGTAACAACAACAATAACAGCGAGGGAGACCACGTGATCAATGATGAAGTGGTGCCATCTGATACCAAAACAACAAACTTGACAACAACGACGATGGCCACTATCCTTGATCTTGATAAAAATCATATTACTTATTCTCCTTCAGATATGAACATTTTGAATACTGACCTCTTGGACAACGGTCCAGTGATATTCAAACGTGAGCTCTCTTTAAACGAGGCTGACACGACAGATACTTACAGTAGCTGGACTCCAGATGATGACCTTATGGATGGCAGTGGACGTATGGGTGAATTGCTTTCTTCCAAAGAAGATTTTCTGGAGGATTTACCAGAGGAAGAAGTGGTACCCAACAAAGAGGATAATCTGGAGGATTTACCAGAAGCGGTAGTGGTACCTAACAATGTAAATGTCCTGGAAGGTGGCATGGTCATGAGACTGCCTCCAGAGAAGGAAGAGGTACCTTCCAAAGAGGATCTTCCTGAGGATTTACCAGAGGAAGAAGTGGCTCCTAACAATGTATATGTATTAGAAAGTGGCCAGGTTATGAGACCGCCACCAGAGAAGGAAGTGGTACCTTCCAAAGACGATCTTCCTGAGGATTTACCAGAGGAAGAAGTGGCTCCTAACAATGTATATGTATTAGAAAGTGGCCAGGTTATGAAACCACCACCAGAGAAGGAAGTGTTACCTTCCAAAGAGGATCTTCCCAGGGATTTACCAGAGGAAGAAGTGGTTCCTAACAATGTATATGTATTGGAAAGTGGCCAGGTTATGAGACCGCCACAAGAGAAGGAAGTGGTACCTTCCAAAGAGGATCTTCCCGGGGATTTACCAAAGGAAGAAATGGTGCCTAACAATGTATGTGTCTTGGAAAGTGGCATGGTCATGAAACCACCGCCAGTTGGAACTACTGCAAAAGCAGACCCAACATCGTTATCACATGATGCCTTTAACGATTCTTGCTTATCTGGCAGTGAGAATTGTTACACAGCTGCGGAGAACGAGGCCTTAGACTCTAAACCTTCTGTCAACAATGTACCCGAAGAAATAGTTTCGCTTTCAGTTTCGAACGGTGCTAATAACCAAAACCACAGTTTTGGCGATGTCGGCGGTACGGACACAATCTTCAGTAGGGATCTGTCCAATTTAGACATCGACTATGAGATGTTCAAAATGGACTGCCTGTCGCATTCTGAAGATTATGCCAGCGTCTATTCGCTAAACAAATTGGGGACTTGTTCTTCGGAGGGTCGTTTAGGACCTTGTTCATCGGAAGGCCGTTTAGGGCCTTGTTCTTCGGAGGGCCATCTTGGGCCGAAACCTTTCACTGCTGACAGTTCCGCGGAACTGGACAACTCTAACAACAACACCACCGGAGAGGACTTTGACCAAAGTGGTCCCTTGACCGGTGGCAGAACAAACCTTTCTCAGGAGGAAGAGGAAGAAATTGAGGATCATTTAACCGATCTCGACAGTGAGCGCTTTTCGCCGGAGAGTAGGATATACGGATCAGGGCGACATTACACTTCGGTTCTTCAACGGCCCCTCACGCTTCACCCAGACCAACGGGTTGAAAGCTCTACGGGTAAAACGCCGATTATCAGGCGAAAGATCAATGCGACGCGAAACAAATACTTTAGTGCCGACAATCTTTCGGATATAGCAGCGACCAATGCCGATATCGGGGAGACTGTCGGCTCCAAGTTTGCCCGCCACCACAAGTCAACGGTGAGGGCATTGAAACGCCGCGACGCTGCCAAGCGGCTGCAGTTGCATGTTGATACATCTTTGATTCCAGCTCAAGGACTGTCAGCCAGTAAGAGTCTAGGTCAGTTGAGCCAGGTTCATTCACGCAGTAAACTTTATAGCTATCCCGAACCCCGATTACCTCGTCCTAGTTATCACGAGGTACACCCAGATTGTATCCTCTCCCCTAGTAATGCCGAACAACTTGAAGAATCGGTACGGGCAGCATCCATTGACAATCTCGAATCTTGCTTATCTCGCTATGGTTCCATAGCTTCGTTGGTAGAAACGGACTTAGATACGGGCGAGACCGTTGAAAGGCATTTTAGCTTTGACTTTGATGTCTTTGAAATTCCTTTCTCGTTTCAGCGATCATATTTCGGAAAGTCGGCGAGCATGATGGATTTACATTCAGGCCAGCAACAGCAACAACAGCAGGTAAGACATTCGACGGGAAAAGGTCGTTTCGCCGACCGTCATGTCCCCAAATCGAAGAGCATGCAGGCTCTGGAAACCAACCTGGACGATGACGACGAAGATGACCTGTTAGGTGAGTCCACTTTCCGGAGAGTGCCGTCCATCCATGAACTGCGCGTTTCCCGTTCATTGCAGAAGCTCAACGTTCCGGATTGGTACAAGAAATCCAGTGTCTCCCGCAGCGGTAGTTGTATTCTGAATCGGGATTCAGATTCCATGAGATCGTTTGATTGGAGATTCACTCCCAGTCTCACCTCCTCACCTGCAAGCAGCATCATCAGTCAAAATGCACCTATTGTCATCAAGACACGCGTGACGCCTGCCTATTCACGAACGCTGACCACACCAATGAAAGCCCCGAAATTAACACTTCCTCCAAAGCCAGCTAATATTCCCTTACCCAGCGACAAATTCAGGACTAAAGAAAAGCCGAAAGGCCTGATGCCCATTCCCATAGTGCCCTTTTCTCAAATTCGTGACATGTTCGAAAGTAAAAGTAGACAGACAGAACCCCCAAGCCCAAGTTCAAGCACGGCAAGTATAAAAACTACCCCCGTCAAAACCACGAAACCGGAACCACCTAAGCGAATTACTCCTATCAAGCGATCAGAACACGATGTAACTCCACAACCGAAAAAGTCCCCGATTTCGCAGGGTTTCTCTCCTGCTCTCAGAATTGAGGAGGCAATCGAAGAAACAAACGAAGAGGAAGAAGAAACAGAATCAGACTCAATAGAATCTGGGAGAAACGGGGTTCCAGCAGCCCACGAGTTTGAAACCATCAAAGGAGATTCGTCGTCTGATATGTCCAATGATCACATCGTCACCAACGGCGACTCTCGCACGAAAGAGCAAATAGAATTAGGGTCCCTCCTTGTAAAAGAAGGAGATGAATATCGCATCGTTGAAGAGGCTCCCCCAATGATACGGAAACCAATTGCTCGGCGCGCCGTCCCGTCCGAAGAGCAGCCAGAACCCTCCTCCAAGAAGGAGTCACCACAAATTCCACCAAAGCCGAGCAGCGCCAAACCTGTACGCGAAGTTGTGGAAGAACCGGTCGAGATAAGCAGACGCGAAGAACTCGCTGCTGCCACGCCCATAAAGACTGTGAAAGTATCTGACAGAATTATGCAATATGATCCAACCCCAACGCCTGAAAAGAAGGAGAAAGAAAAGGACAAAGAAAGAGATTGGAAACCAAAACTCTTCAATTTCAGGGATAGTAGTAAGCAAGCAAAGGCCCCAGTCAAGCAAACACCCCCTCAGCCGCCTCCAAGACCTAAGCTTACGGTGCCGTTTTTCAGAAGCAGAAAAGGTAAGAGTGATGGTGCTTCTTTGAATCACCATTCACGCTCTCATTCCCTAAATGACCCTAATTCCTCTACTAACCCTATTAGTATATCAAGCAATAGCACAAGTAGTAGTAATAATAATAATAACAATAGTAGCCCTAGTCATATAAGTAGCAGTAGTAGTCCTATCACTTGCACCAGCTATTGTAACCGTAGAAGTAGCTCTAACGAACCTGTCACCAGCCTTAGTAACACTAATCAACTAAGTTGTAATAAAACAATCAGTACCTCAGTCCCCCACACTAACACATCTATCATTTCAGACTCTCCTTTAACTAACAGTAGTATACTACACAGTAACGTTGTTAGTCATAACAACAACAACAGTAGTAGTAGTTGTAGTAGTAGTAATAATAATAACAACAATAATAATAATAGAAATAGCGTCCTTGATAACCCTGATGAATGTAGTTCTGAAAAGAATTTTTTGTTTGAATTCTTGCAGAAACCACTGTATGACCGACACATCGGTCTCCCAGCTCGCCCTACGTCCATGGAACAGAACCAGTCCACTCTAGGCCAGCCAAACAATGACCTTAGTTTTCGATCGCCGTCCCAACATTCACTCCACCACCACTACCACCACCATCATCACCAGCAGCAACCAACGCTTGGCAGTACGCGGCTGGACTCCTCTCCGAGCAGCCGGTCGCCATCGACTACCCCCTCCAAACACCACCACGACCAACATTACCCCTCCAGCCAACGCCACTCTTTCTCGTCGTCCCCCTCCTCATTCGGGTGGACGACGGATAAGGAGAGTGGTTCTCCTGCAAAATTGGCCGGTGCAATGGGGTATGAAACCATAGAGAGTGCGTCCACGGCCTCTCTCAGTCGGACTGACGACCTTGCTACAAAAGAGGCTAGCTTGGACGAAGTTTTGGAAAGTCTATTGGCTTTGAGGAATTAAGAAAAAATGATTTCAACAGTTACTACAAAGTTAAAATGTAAAAATAACATTAACATTCACCTCAAATAATTTCACGTACACACAACTTTCCAAAACAAAAGAGTGAAAGAAATCCTATTTGTTTTTAGGCATAAAATTCTTTTAAACAAAGTGTCATCCGATGAAGAGGAAAAGGTTTGCAGGAAAAAAAACAAAATTCATCTTTACCCAATAAATTATAACGTTTTTTGTAATTAAATGGAAGGTTTTTTTTAAAGTGAAATCATTAATTTTTTAATATCAGTGAATTTTAAGAGAAACGATTTTTTTAAAGAAAAAATAACCAAAACCATAAAAAAATCTTTAACAGGTAATTATTCTTTGAGCAACTTTAATTTTTATATTAACATTAAATATTGCAAAAAAAAAATCTAGTAAAATGAAATATAGAAAGTTTGTAAAAAAACAACAAAAAAAACTCATGAGAGATGAGTGAATGGAAGTATAAATTATTTTTCGTTACACTGGTGAAAGAAAGAAAAATTCACATACAGCATGTTTCTTCTTAAAAACAAAGCCAAAACTCATACTTCATTCTGTTTTAACACAAATCAGTTAATTAAAAAATAAACTGTTTTGCTGCCTTGTCTTTGTTAGACATTTTAAAAACTCACCATTTTTGTACACACATATACACACAAAAAACGAAAGCGTCAAGCGATTAAAACTGAAAAAATTAATTAAATGGGTTTTTGAGAAAGAAATGAGAAGAAGGAAAAAAAAGAGTAAATCACTTTGCACGGAAATTTATTGCAAATTCCTGTCGAAGTTTTTCTGTGCTTTCATGGTTGTTCATTACAGCCTATATCATTAAATAACTATATTCGGGGGATGTTGGTGTGATCGACAAATAAATTTCCATCTATTTCTCCCAAACGTAATGTTCTTTCTTTCTTCAAATCATTTGTTCTTTTTACAGTTTGCTTAACTCTTCATTTCTTTTCATTTACGTGTTCATTTTTTCTTTCCATACTTTGATTACAAAGTGCAGCACATTTTTACTTTTTTTTTTGTTCGTGTATACTACGTGTTATTTTTCTATTGATTATGTCTAAAAGGTATAGAAAATGTCTATTTTTTCCCCTTCAAACTTTGCTTTCGTAACCTGGACTGTGATAATTTGAAATCTACCTTACTCCAGTTGGACAACGAGTGAATTTGCACTTTTTAATCGTATAAACTAAGAAAAACAATTACATGTGAATATCTATATCCAGGTCACATAAGCAATATTTTAAAGGGATTGATAGAGATTTTCTATGTTTTTTGCATGTAAACAATTGAGAAAATAATACTTATTAGCCAATAGCAAAAATCGCGTTGCTCAGTGTTTTGTCTATTTTATATCTTTGTCGTTTGTTTTACAGAAAGTGTTATTTATTTATATTTTTTTCATTTCTGTTCTTATAAATTATTATTCTCATAACAATATAATCAATAATATTAATACTGTCAATAATAACATTCAAGTATGTTGTGATACTATCATAATTAATGATTGCTTACTAGGTATCATATAATAAGCTACTAACTTTTACATTAAAAAAAAGCTAGTTTTCATTTCATTTTTTTCTCATTGATTATATTAAGTTTTGATTCATTGATTTCTTTCATAATTTCTTTTGAGTTTTTTCTGTATAAATACTGTGGCGTGATAGGGGTTGGTTTCACCCCGTGCAGTAACTCATGGTGTCACCTCTATGAGCTTCCGCCCATACTGAATACTTGACTATGTTTTTTATACTAATGCTATTCGTAAACTGCGATCCCAAATATTATTGAATATGGCAATATGGTAAAATATTAGCAAAATTGAAACACTCCTAGTTGCAATTTCGAACGTATAAGCTAAATGTTTTTTTCACATTTGTTTAGTTTCATGTGGCTAAAGTGAAAATTCCATAAGAAAACAGAATTCTAAGTAATTACGTTTTAGAACAGCATCCCAATTGAGTTCATTTCAACGATAAACATTAACAATAAATTCTTAAGTTGAATAATTGTTATACTATCAAGTTATTTATCAATTTTATCATAGAATAATAAGTGATGAATGAAGTTTTAAATTGCTTAAACGATTATGATATAATAATAACACAATTGTTTCGTAAAATGTTTCTATATTGAATAACATTATTAGTAATGCGTTTTTATCTATTTTTCTTTATTTTCCTTTTATTCATAACAAAGTTGTTGACATAGTTTCACGAATACTAATCGCCACAAACTTGTAGCTAGAATACCATAAAAGTTGACAAAATCAGCGATCATAAGAACAGCAGCAGCAACGACAACCACAACGCGTGCAGCTGTAACACTACATGAAAATGTTATAATATATATATATATATATATATATATATATATATATATATATATAATTTTGGTGACATCTGGTTTGATGCATCATCCCCTGTGGCGCCATTTTGTCAGAGTTTAATCATTCTATGAAAACATACCTCAAAGCTATTTTAGAACTTTTGGTTAGATATCAAATATGTAATGGCCGACTCCTTTTGACTTCTGTTTATATATTTGATGTACACAAAACCAAAGTTGTCGCCAGTAATTATACACTGATCTCATTCAATTCATGGAATTTTTTATTTGTTGTTTTTTTTTTGTTTTTTGTTTTTTTTGCTTTCATCATATTTTAATGGTTATTTTTACTTGATTTCATACTACGAATAATCCCCGTTAATATTTATTCGTTTTCGGTTATTGTTTTTGGCCGTAAAAAATATTTTTGAAATTTACTGAATAATCCCGAAACAATTATCTTATTATTTATTTTCATTAGCTGTCTAAGTAATTCATTATTACTTTTGACTACTTTTTTACCTTCATCTTGGATTTTAGTCGTTTTCATTATGACACAAATCGGACTGTCACTTTACGGCAGCGAGCACAAAGCGTAGATCTCACTCTTTATTTTTGATCTACACTGTTTGCCCGCTGTCGTAGAGTGACGAGCCAAGTTTTGTTATTTGAAAAAAAATCAAGATGTAGGTGAATAGTTAAATTTGATATAATGAATAACCAAACTGAGTAACTTTTATATAGATTTCTTAACTTGGGATTAAGCATAAACAGACAGAATTATCTTGATCAAATGCAAACTATTGTCTCATGCAGCAATTTTTTTTTTTTTTATGTAAAGTTTTGAATCTGGTTCATTAATTTTGTTTTTCTGGGCATCTGTAAATTTGGAAAGTTTCTTTATACCTTATTGTTATTTTTGTTGATCACCTGTTTTAGCTGATCTATTTGAGGGTGTTCCTAAGGTGCACTTTTCGCATATAAAAAGGGGCGACCCTTTCTACCGGTAATGTCATGCATTGCTGTCTATTCCTCCTCTTCCCCCACCCCTCAAACTTCTTTGCTGGCGTTATCTGAGACTATCGGAAAAAGAGCCCCCCCCACCTGCCGTTTCTATATCCATCTTAGGAATGCCGTAGAATGAATCGGCCAAAACGTTGAGTGAAATACCAAAATTAAAAGAGGGAATTTGCATGTCCGGAAAACTCTCTGAATGTTTAGGTATTAACTACGACAGGCATCTATTATTAGTGCGATGGCTGAAATTTCATTCATTGCCAGTTGATGGGCTGATGACTCTTCTTAATGTTACAGACAATAATATTTTGATGATGTCCCCTGGCCTATTCGTAAGATGAAGTCAAGTGAAACCGTTTTAATTGAGCAGTTTTGTTTTTTGTTTCGTTTTTTTTTTTTTTTTTCGTTTTCAGAATTCTTTTCCAATCATTTATTGCTTTATTGTTTTGTTTGATATGTACGAAAGTAGGAAAGTAAGTTTATTTATTCGGACAACCCATTGATCCTTTACAAGAGTCATTACAGGGGTGTAGTACTGTAGTAACGGCGTCCTTTTACTTTTTAGTAAGGGAGATAGACCTTCCTTCCCTATTTAAATATTAGTAAAAATTATCTATTAGAACTATCCACCGATAAGAAAAATTAACCCATGTATATGTTCAAATTCTCATCCCATATGTCATTGAAACTTCCTCGAAATTGGTCCGATTTCTTTTAATCCTGGGATGTTGGGTGGGACTCAAATCGAATCTAGGTCAAAAGGTATTTAGACAAAAGGCATCAGTCAAAAGGATACCACTGTAGACCGGACCACAGCAAGTTACAATCGCGTTCGGTCAAAGGGACCACATTGTAATGCAAATATGTTAACTGAGTTTGTACTAATATTTCATTTAAATTTGCAAAAAAACACTAAATCTAAATAGTACGAATTCAGTTGAAATATTCACTATACTGTGTCACCCTTTTGACTGATGCCGTTGGTAACTTTGCAGTTGTCCATACTTGACTGATGCTTTTAATCCTGATGCCTTTTGACCTGTCACTCGAATCACCCTTTTACCTAAGCTGGTAGCCCTCCGTTCCTCACTTTAGCACTACATCACTGTCAATGAGTTTTCTTCGTGATCTGCTTCGATTGGAAAGACCAGTGACACGCCTCTTGAAATGTTACTTTTTTCACGTCAAAGATGGGATCCTTGGTAGAAATATAATTGAAATATCATACGCCTTTCTGTTAACAAAAGGTACACTTTGTAAGAACGGTCTTGTTCAATATTGAACTATTGTAAAACTAATCCTTCCCTGACATACCATGTGCTCCTAGATTATGTCAAATGATGAAGCAATGCACTTATATCAGGTCTTTGGTCCTCTGATAGCGGATCGGTGACACTCGATGCTAGATGTTCACCGGAGAGAATGAATTTAAAGTCAACCCTCCTCATCAATTTTGTAGTCCGGGATAGCTCTAAAACTTTGTGGTTGATGGTCTTGTGTTATGAGATTGTTTAAATATGTTACAGTAGGGAATTGGTCTGCTTCTTGACCGGGGTAGATTGGTACTTCGAGTTCAGGTAAAAGGCAAGAATCCGAATGTTGATAATCATGACAGGTAATCCCTTTTCAGTTGGAAGTTGGCGCAAATGCAACCTTTCGTCAATGAGCGTCCGCTACCACTTTTCCAGGGGTAGAGGGGCAAAAAGATATATCCGGAATATATCTTAGTGGCAATCCTGTTACACTATAGCCATTCCACCCGTGGAGAAAGTGATGCACTCGCTGCTATTTGTAGTGTATACAATTGATATGACTGTTAGTGTCCCCTTGATCCCCGGCTTCTCTAAAGTTCCATTTTCGCCCTCAGTGAGAAGGCTCGATCCAGCGGGGAGTGAACATATGCCCTGTTTGCCCTCCCCCAAATGGACGCTCATGCTTTCGTCTCCCATCTCTCTTATTTGGCTTTATGTCATACTAAGCTAAACTTGGTAAATACTGGCGAGATGGGTGATCGTTTGAACATGTATCTGATGGTATATTTGACCATCAAATGGTCTAAGCCACAATTTGTTAGGGAAGGTTATTACGAAATTCGAAGAGATCTTGGTTACACTCCCAAGAAGATCTGCGCAGGTACCCCAGTATGGAATGTTGGAGTCCCCTTGGTGTTTTTTTTTTTTTTTTTTTTTTAAATAAATGAAGCATAATTATTTGTTATACCCCCTTTTGTTTTCGCTCACCCGTACCTTTAATTCTTACCCTTGTGGTGCTGATCTTAACTTGGGTATCATTGGGTGGTTCTAGTATTCTCTTGGTTGTATTGAGTGGCGCTAATCTTAACTTGGGAACCTTGGTGGCGATGGTTTTTCATCCAAAATATCTGCCGTCCGAATAACTGACTTGCGTTAGACATATGTTTTACTAACATTTTAGGTTATTTATAAGAAAAATTATGCTTATTTTGTTGCTGTTATGTTTTGTGAATTTCGTTGTGTGTGTTCGTCTTACGTTCTTTTACTACCATAAAACCATTAACATCACACTCACACACACTCACACACACTCACATGAAGCAATCTCTTGAAATCTGAGTACCATACTCCTTAACCTATACCCGATATGACCCCTATATTTTAGTCGTGCATGCCCAACCCCCTGCACTTCCTACCTTCTTTACTGACCAATTAACCCTCCCTCGAGGGGGTGTTTGCTTGCTTCGGTCTCATTGATGTTTACTAACTTTTAAAAAAAATGACAACGCTCTAACCATTCAAGGAAAGAGAAATAAAAGCGAGTTTTTATTATCATCATTCTTATCTACAGATTGATATAATCGAAACAAAGCCAACTTTTCTATAATTTCGCTAACCATCTCCTTCAATAACGCCAAAACCTTTCTATCATTTACAGGTACCCCCCCCCCCCGGTTAACGACCGGGTATAGTTCCGACGACCAGATCGCTAAACGAAATGGTCGATTAACGAAAGCCTTGTTTTAGGGCTTGAGAGTCCAACTTTTAAACCACGTTTTTTTTTAAGCTTTTTCAATTCAATTTGTTTTTTTGCTGATAGAGCAAGAGTCCATATTTGTTTGTTTTGTTTCAACCTTTTATCCTCCTATCAGTTCCGGAAGATGAAACGCTTATATCATGTGTTTCCAGTACGATTGGCCGTGGTTGGAAATGCCGTTTGTCAATTAATGAATTGGTCATTAACCGGGGAAACCCGTAATTCTGTTTGATAACAAAAAATTCAAGTGTCCATGACATATTTCAACATGCTAATATCGCGACCACGCCTCGCTTGGTCAGAAAGAATACATTAAAATGGAAGACCGTAGAACGACCTCGTTTGGGAAAATATCAGTTGATTCTGCACAACACCTCTGGTCGTCTCGGATTTCCACATGCCATCAGACCCTGACTGTGCGAGCCAAGAAAGTGCATGTGGTGGTCTGTGCTGACCGTCCAGCCCTGAAATCTCCTCTTTGTGCTGGCACCCTCCTTTTCCCCCCGAGGAACGGAGGGTGCCATCGTCGATATGGTAGGCACGGCTCAACAGCCCCCGTTGATCACGTCTTCGACAGACTGCCCTGAGTTAATCAGTTGACAAAGGCCCTGCTTGTTTGATTGTTGATATCAATATCCGAATTGTTTTGTTATAATTATTTTTTCAGATAAAAGGAAAAACTCTTTACACATTCCACTGATTATATGAAGAACTTTCTTTTTCCGGTGCAGAAATGCTTTTGTTTGTTTGTTTTTTTAATATTGGAATTATTTGTATACTATTTTGAAGATTAATTTATATGATATACAAATACTTGAATTTGTAGATTGATTCTTCATTTTATATATGCTAAGACTAGAAAACTACATTTCATATACCAAGTACATTTTTCATTTTTCCATCTCATTAACAAATAATAATAATAATATATATATATAATATATATATATATATATATATATATAAATCGCTAATTTCACAATACAAGAGGAATTTTTACTTTTTCACCTGATATCATACCAGAGGCGTAGCTGAGGGGTGCTATTTGAAATGCCTCCTACACCTCCAATGGAGGGGGTCCCGAAAAGGTTTATGACTGGTAGTACATCTACTGCATTTTTACTGACAAATCTCACTGTATGTTGGCCCTCAAGGAGCCAAACCCTCCTGCAGACCCCCAAATCTCTAGCAACACCTCGGCATTAAATTACTGATAATACTTTTTTTGCCAGTTAGCATTAGACCCTCTTTGCGTTGAAGCAAACAGGAACACGCACGATAAATTATTATTCAACCTTTTTTTTAGATGTGAACTTTTTGTTATAACCTTTTTTGATGACGGCATTCGTTTGTGCATAGAATTTGTAAGTATATACAGCAATAATGCCCTGTGCACCATTTTGCTATTGTGTGCTAACATTTTTTAGCTGTTAAATGACGCATGTTCAAATTAGGGTAGGTTGATCTTTCACTCTTTTATTTTTATATCAACTTTGGACAAGTCTATATAGCTGGGATCCGATGCAGGAACAGACATCCAAACTTTGATTCCTGGCTTTTATCATCATTTGAGGAGACGTATTCAGATATTTCACTCTTTGAAGTTGTTTCCCCAAATGACGGTAGCTGTTAGGAATCAATATTTTGTGTTAGTTTCGATTATATCAAGAGCCAATTATATAGTCTTGTCTATGACTACGGATCAAAAATAGACCTATCCTTGTACACATCCCTGAAACGAATAAGTGATAGCGAAATAATTCAATTTCCGAAAAGAATTTCCTAATGCTTTCAGAGTCTTGAAGTTGCTTTTCTTTTTCTTTTTGTTTATAGCAAAATGTTTAAAAGATCAAACATACCTCCATTTTATTTTTTTTTTCTTTTAAAGTGAGTGTCCTTGATTTTTTTTTCTGTTATTGCGAAAATCTGTCTATATTTGTAACACCTTTTTGAGAATAATGTTGTTGATGTTGAAAGTTAATGAAAAATGTATGTCCATAATATGAGTACAGGTGATACATTTATTTTTTTTTCTCTTATCAATACCGTATTTCACGGCGTACAAGACGCACCTCGATTTTTGAAAAAAAGGAGATCCCCCTCATTTTCCTTGATCTTCAAAGCCCTCCACTCTACCAAGTTTATTCATTTTGTTCCTATCTATTCAACTCTCTATTAACTCCAAAGTAGCTGATTATTTGCATGATGCAGCAATTTTTCTGGACAACTGATGATGCGTTCTCGTCTCGAGACAGAACTGGGAAAAGAAGCGTCTTATATGCCGTAAAATATGGTATTTACTAATAATTTCTCAGGATTTTGGTTTCTTTTTTTTTTTTTTTCATTTGTTCGTTATTTTTTTTATCTGTAAACAATTGAATTAATTTGCCGACAAGGTCGAAAATAATCATTTCTGTATTTCTTGGTTTAAAGAACGAACTATTATGTAAATCATTAATTGCCTTCACAATATGAAGCGGTAAAAGCGAGAGAAGAGGAAAATAACAGCATTTATCTAGTTCAAAAAGACTTGTTTAAGAGTGTTGAGATTATTCAATAGATGCTAATAAGGTAGAATATTCAATGTTATCAACAGTTTATTATTCCGTCTTGTATTTTCGGAACCAACGTCATTGCTGATATAATTTGACCCTACCGAGACCATTAAAAAAATATATATTTTTTGTCAATCTTACATACTGAAAATGAAATGCATTTGCTTGGGAATATGGTAATATTTGATTTGACGAAAAACTCCTAAAGCCAGGCTCTAAAAGTATACTTTTTTTTTTTTAATTTTTTTATTTAGAAAATACTATTTAACAAAATATTAGTCGGATATTAGCGCAATAATTGAATTGAATGCGTGTTTCTATCGGATTGTGTACCATGAATTCGTTATGGTGCAATAGAAACGGTGAATCCAACGGACCACTCTGAGGAGTTCATAGATCATAATCTGATAAAGACATGCGTTTAATTTCATTACAACGTTAATTTCTGGTGAAAATGTTGTTTATTCGTTTAATACAAAAAAACAAAAAAAAACTTAGAAGCCTTTTAATATTGGTTAAACACCACCATAGGTTTATCTACGTCAAAGCAAAAACTACTGAATATATCTACGTGCAATCATAAACTATCTATCGAATACATGTAAGGAACAGATTTATCAACCTGTTTGATTTTCCCAAACTTCTGAGTATCTCTTCGAACATGTTTTATCAGCATTTTTTAATACCGGTGTTGGGCGTAGGCCTTCGTCAAGTTCGTGAGACGTGGGGGGTAATAGGACTGGCCCACGATGCGTTGGAAATGGGAAAGATGGCTACATGCCTTCTCCAAGGATATTAATGCAAAGTGAAAACAAAGTTTCAGTCGGAATCTGACCTCTGCTTGCCAATTCCCTTTTCTGTGCCGTTGACATCTCGGCCACCTCGCACTTCCTCCTTGTACATAATATCTTTTGCTTTTAGAACCAAAATGTCTACTACTTATAATGTAACAATCCTCACAATCACTGAAAAAAAATACTATAAATTATCCGAAAATGGCAATATCGTATGCGTTCGTTTTTGTAAACCGGAAAATACGTCACTCTTTATTTTGTTTGACTAAACTAAATTACATGTGTAAGGCCTTTGCAAAAATTTTTGGAAAAAAGTAACTTATTGATCTTTTATTTTTCTATTTTTCTTTTAAGTTGTCTCATGAACTGTTTTTTGTCACGTGGTGTCAAGATAAGTGAAATTGAAAATTGTTCCCATGATGTACATACACGTAGCCTAAGTCAGTGCTTCTTAAACTGATGAATGGTTCACCCAAGGGTGAATAAAGTGAATAATTCACCCTAGGGTGTTGAAGTTATTTGGTTGGTGAATGAAACAGGAAGGGTGAATGACTTAATTTACTGGGGTATCCAAAGTGGGTAGCCATCAAATTCGATACTAGATTTTCCATAATTGACCTGAATATGAAAAGCTGTTTATTGTCAATAATATAAGTAAACTATTTCAAGCTATTTCACTCATTATTCCTGGTTTCTTCATTTTCATACGGGAAGTCATCGTTATTTTCTAAGTTTATTAGTGCTTATTTGGTGCTTTTGACTTCAGACCGCCACTATTTTTAACTATATTTGTTTGTTAAAAAAAAAATTAAAATGAGTAATTTTTTTTCTTTTTATTCCGTTCATGTGACAAAATGAATTATACACCAGAAAATAAGACAAAAATTTCCAAAAAGCGAGAAAATTAAATCGAGGGTGAATGAAATTTTGTGATGAAGACTTGAGTGAATGGCAATGAAATAGTTTACGAAACATTGACCTAAGCAGAAAACTGAAACCTAATAACTAGAATGATGCGAACCTGTAACCAGATCAACCACTCCGATTGTAATTTACTGTATCAATAAAAATGGCTGTGGAATGTAAATAAGTTCAGAAGTGGTGCAAATGGTTCGGTGAACATTAGAAGGTGAGGGTTTGCCAATAAAGGCTTTCTTGTGTGGCACGTTCTAAGTACAATTATAAACTTTTTAACAGCAAGCTCAAAATCATATCCAAAACTTATCTCCTTTTAAATTACTAACAGTATAGCTCAACTGGTCCAATTTACATTGTGAACATAGCTGGCTGCATAGATCCTTAAAGTGAAGACCATGAAGAGGGACAAAAAAGAATCTTATATATATATATATATATTGAGATGTTTCCAAAAGGATGTACTTTTGACAACTTGTATCTAAACAATTTTGAATCTGGAAAAACAAACTTTCTTGAAGACATAATTACCAGAAGAAGCTATTACATTTCATCTTTACAATAGATGTTGAAAATAATTACCTTCAACCTGGATGTAGGTTCGTACCCGTTTCGTTGCATAAATGTTTCATTCCATTGGAAAACGACATAGCTGACACGACACAAAGGAACGGATGCTCGCATGATGCAATAATTTCAACAGCTAAATACTTCTGAGTACAGTGTTGTCATGTGGCTAATATTGTTGCATGAAATTTTCTAAATTCTACCCTCTTATTCCAAGACTGCGTTCTTTATAAAAACGCCCCTTGTGTATGAGTGATATATCGAGAGGTGTGGGGAATAGTTCACTTATTTTCAATAAACTTCAACAGTGTTCAAAACGATTCCTCTTGAGGCTCTTCACATTGTAATTTGACTTGGAATTTGAAATATTTTCATTTTTGGGAAATGAGATCGGGACCCCAGAAGAAATGCTTATGTTCTGAAGGTTCCTAAGTATATAATAACAATAGAATGCAACATGGAATCTTCTTTTATTATGATAGACCTAAAAAAAAACCAACTAAATTCTATTGGTATTTCTGTGCTAGTATTGATATCATCAACAAAATTATGATGAACTACTGAGATATTACCACATCATGAATTGATAACAATAACATCATGAAGAACACATTTGTTAAACAAATCCTATTCTATCACCCAGTGTGGAACGAATTCATTGGCAAAGCCCGCAGAATTAGTGCACCCTTGCAAGTGAGTTAGTTCCTCACTTTATGTTCCATCAATGTGGTTTATATCAAATTTGTCCTAGTTGAAGAAAGATGTATGAAGAATTCGATACACAGAAATCGGGATGTGAGAAAATGACAGTACTGTTGACTCTGTTTATATGAGGAAATTAACCCATTAACTGCGTATGACTGAACTTATCGCTTTATCTTAGTTGGTCTCAACTCAGTTCAATCTGTGAGTCAGAGCTTTTATCTCGCAATTGATAACGATTACTCTTTGCTACTCAACGCAGCTGATGGGCTAATGGTGATCAAATGCAAATTATTTTGCATAAATACAAAAAGTCCTTTATTGAAAGATGGATTAAAAGTTCAACATGTTGACTTTCATTCTACGAAAGCTAACTCAAAATTTGTACATTTCTTTTGCTGACTGTTACTGTTTCGTTACTGAACGTGAAAGAATCTAATCAGTCATTGATTAGATTTCAACATTAAATGGAAACTTGACTAATACTAACCGAATGATCGTAAGCAATTAAAGAATACATAACCATCATCTATAAAGAATCCTTAATGTTCAAACTTTTGTTTGGAAAAAATACTTTCTCCATTTTTTCTTTTCTTTTCAAATTTGCATTTCGCCCGAGTACTTGATTGACAATATGATTACATACCTAATGCTGCCGAAAGATGGATTTTCTGGTTGATATATAACTACAATTTTCTTCACGAGGAAGGAAAAAAATTGCTCAGTTTCTTTGCGTGGAGAAAAAATGCTGGTCTCATTTTTTGGATTATACACCTGACGAAGGCTGAAAAATAGATCAGCCGAAACGTTGTGTTGACTTCATCAAAAAGGGTAAGGAGATTCGATTGTCTGTACAAAAATTCGAATACAAAACCAATATCGAAATGTATTATTGTATTGAGATAATCCTTCAGAGATCACACAGCATAATTTTCATCTAAGATTTTTTGTAATGATAAAAATCTCTCAAGATAGGTAATAAAAGTTTCATATAATTTTCAGTTGCTTAAAAAAGTTGTATTTATTATTGTTCTGTACTCCTTAAAATACATTTTACCAAGTACAAGATTGTAAGCCAATATTTCTCGTTATGGGTTGAGAGAATTTCTTCAACTGCTTGGCGATAGCTTTCGCCGCAAGAAACTTGTCTGATGGGACGCTACATACATGTTTCGACTCAGATCTATTGTGCTGATGTATTCTTCTTTATAATTTTCTAACAGCACCATCATTTAATTTTATTTTTTCAAATAAATGCATACCCCCTTCAAGAAATCAGATTTTTTCAAATTGATTGAACATTCTCACTTCAATTTGAAATGTTGTTTTCCTTTTTTCAAATAGATTAGTGACTATTTAAAACTTGTAATCACCGTGAGCACTTGGCAGATAGACCGATTCAAATGTATTTGATGATGCCATGAGGTATAATCTTGGTATGTAAGTTAAAAAATCTTGAACTTGTATTGATTCCCAGAGATGAAGTGCAGTGGGAACAACGTTCCCTTACTTTGTTTAAGAAGAGTAACGGCATCTCTTCATAATCTATGTACTAGTAAAATCATCATTGTTTGTACCCTCAGACTAGACGAAATGGTGCATTGTAGTTATATGTATTGAATCCAGGTACCTTCAAAATGCAGTAACTTGAGGAATGTCTAAAGAGTACACAGTTTCCTCACTTCTTTTTTAGCACTACGCAACTTCTGTTATGTTTTCATTTTTTCAAAACTTTTACTTTTTGTAAACTTTGAAGTGTGCAGTGACGTATGCAGGATGACGTTGGAATATTTGGTGTTAATAGTAATATTACTGAAAGTATTAATATCGAGGATAAGTTTTTATCATTTTAATCTGCTGTGATGTTGGTGAGCGTTCGGGCGATTCTTTTAATTCACCATCGACCAGATAATATCTAAAATTCCTTTTGAGCAGCAACATGTCAATTTCTTACATAGAAGCAGATTATTTATGTATTTAACGAAATATTTAAATTATACTATATGAAATGATTTGCTTTGACGGTGCGATTTTACGGATCGACATTCAAGAACTCCTTTCTCTTGCAATTATCTGTTAGCGACATAAGTGCCTGTGTCCAGTCATGGTGATTTTGACGAAATTCTTAATCGTAATATCTTTTATTCAAGTCTTTTGTTGCTTTTTGTTTGACTTTGCTGTGACAGGAAAAATGTCAACTATTCTATTTATTGGGAATATTTACCTGAAATACTGGATGTCAAAAAGGTAATACTTGATTTGTTCCAAAACAATTTCATTGACGCAGGAAACTAACCCGATCTAATAGACATATAATGCATTATACGTTAAGATCAATATGACTAGATCATCTGACTTCGAGATTTTCCTCAGTGGGTTGTCCTAGAGAACATTGTGTACGGTACACAACCAGTCGCCATAAAAGAATTGAAAAACCAGAACAGAAGAAAAGAAAATAGTTGCAATTAACGTTGAACTTCGTTAAAAGTTTGCTGATCAGTATCTTGCCGATCGAATGAATGCATCGAAATGAACGGAAGTTACGTTGAATCTAATGTGTAATGCATTTCATATGTCTGTATAGAATTATTTTGGGACACCCTGTATTTCATTTCAGTGTAGTGTCACTGATTACGTTTGTTATTCTAAGACAAAAGTTCTCGTCACAAAACATTACTTGTCTTTCAGGTGGCTCTTAGCGAGAAAAAATACAACTTCGAGCCTGTGTTGGATAAATGTCTATAAAACAAATTGAAAACGCTTACGGATCATCTGAGAAATATGGCACGTTGCCCACTGTTTCTTGCAAGCTCTTGCACGTATCTGTTGGCAACAAGCACTCGCTACTCAATAAGTGACGAATTCTAGAATGCACTGCGTCGACCTTTCCTTAAGAGACTGCTGCCGCTACTTCAAAGGTGCTGTGCAGTCTTGCTTTATATTATCACTATAAATCAGTGGTTCCCAACCTTTTCATCACCAAGGACCCCTTTTATTCACATGAATTCTCCCACGTACCCCAGACTTTTGAAAGATCTGCCAACTCAACAAACTCATGGATCCCAGGCTTGTGAAAGGCCTGCCTACTCGGCAAGCTCACGGACCCCCACCTCCTAGTAATACATTTTTGGACCCCAGATTGGGAACCGCTGTTATAAATATTTCATGCTTTACTTCGCAATTTTTCTCCTCTATCAGATACATTTGGACTCTGCTGAAATGAAGAGTTCGGACACTCATTCTTTACATGAACATTCTTGCACGCAAATAAATTATTTTTGACTCAGGAAAATCACGTTAACTCTCAGCTTTGAGGAATATAATCCTTTTTCTATTTCTTTTCTCTGTGCTTTTCTTTCAATAACACAAATAATACGTCCCCAATCCCAGAAATTGCACGCATGCGCATTTATTCTGACAATTGTATAATAATTGCCTTTTGTTAAATGATTATAAAGACAAGTAAAATAATATTTTCTAAAACAATAACCTTTTTTCTTTTATTTCTTATTTGTATTCTTGTGCAACTTTTCCCCCCAATAAGCGTGGATGTTATCGAATTTTGTTTTGCTGCATTTATTAGATGTGATTGATGATGAACGTATAATTGCGTGCACGAATTTTTTCAACGATTTCTGAGCGTGTCCGTTCGTCCATCAAGGTTGCCAATTTAGATGTGATTTTTTTTTTTTCTATTTTTTTGTTCTGGAAGTCTCTTTCAAATACAGAAAAAAATATCCACTTCAAAACATCCACTTCAAAACATGAAAGAAAAAAATGAATATTGTCTACACTGAAAAAAACACAAATTCTAAGAATCAAAATGAAAAACATCTAAATTGGCAACCCTTGAGCCCAGCGATAACTTTTTTTTGTGAAAAAGATTTTGTGAAGATATCAATAGGACGAGGGCAATGTTTTTGGTCCTCACAATCAAAAAAATAAATTCATTTTTTTTTTTTACCCAATTCTGTAGCCTTATTCTTTCAAAATCATTTTTTTAAACAGAAAATATAAGAAAAAAAATTGAAAAAATTGCATTCGCTTTTTATTTTAAATAAATACATTTATACTGATATATATACATATATATCCCTACAGAAATAATTTCGTGATTCTGACGGGTACAATGCTTGTATTCATATCTTATACGGATGTATCCATTAAACCCTAGTCTGAATTTACTGGATGGACCAGCCGCCTCAACTCCTATAAATAAGCGCCCAAGGCTTCGAATGCCAAAAACAGAAAATAAAATGATTTCTACTTCTTCCAGTAATGGCCAGTCGTTAACATAAGAGTAAAGAGCAATTCAGAGGGTGAAATAGTTTTTCCCTCGAACTCCCTTTT
Source organism: Thysanoteuthis rhombus (assembly GCA_963457665.1). Lineage (NCBI taxonomy): Eukaryota > Metazoa > Mollusca > Cephalopoda > Oegopsida > Thysanoteuthidae > Thysanoteuthis > Thysanoteuthis major. The sequence goes on from OY735206.1 coordinate 30,412,542, forward strand.
ATTTTTTTTTATTTTTTTAAATACAGGTTACCCTGATTTACAATAACGCCGGCTTGAGATTTGGCCAAACATTTCTTCTCTTTTTTTGATTCAGGTTGCATCTTGAGTTGTAAATTTATTTTTATGTATTGAAATAAATCAATATCACATTTATTAGTAAAAATAATAACATACTCATACATAATGGAATTTATTTTGCGCCGATTTCGTTTTGACCACCTCCTCTAGGAATGCATCTCCGTCCTAAAATCAGGGCTGCCTGTATTGATTTACAGTGTTTGGCCGGCGTTGAACTCTGATGAAGGGGTAGCAACGCTGCGTAGACTCGGGTAGTTAAATGTTAAATTTAGCTTTGCAACTAAACACCACCGAAGGAAATAAATAAAGAAAAAAAAAACTGTACTAATGGCGTCCGGGTCAAGGCGGAGAATTCAAATAGTAGTACTCGTCTGGGCAGTCAAGAAACATCGAATATGAAGTGCCTAACCTGAAAGAAAGTATCTTATATTATTAGTATGATTTTCTTCTGTTTTTTTTTTTTTGTTTTTTATCTATTACAATGGTAACGATTCTGCTGATAAAATACTTCCTACCTACCATTTTAAACAAGTTCAATAGTTCCTTCTCTAAAAAAAGATCATTTCATTGAAATTCAAATATATCTGATTTCTTTTTTCACGGGGATTAACTGATTAAATTCTAGTGAGCGTAGTATTTACTCACCTTTTGGCTGTGTAATTCGGTGAATCATAAACCTTTTTCTTTTCTTCTATTTTTTTTTTTTTTATGTCGACTCAAATTTCTATCTGAAATCTTTCATGAATGGATTTCTTTCAAAAAATTAGGCCAATAATCCTTTAGAAAATTTTGACAAAGCTTTTATAATCTAAGCTGATTTTATTATCACTATGGTCATTTTGATTAGCCAAATCTTTATTTGAGATAGAACTGATCTCAAAAGAAGTAAATGATTTAGATGGATGGGGGACACCTGGTCAGTTAATAGAACAATATCCCACACTTTTGTTAATCACTGTGAGTCTTTACCTCGTGACAGATTCGACAGGCCAGATATCCATGACAAAAATATAATAAGAATTATCAGTACAATCGTATGTTTACCTACCGTCATGATTTAGAAATTAGATTTTCTAGGAAGAGATTATATCTTATTTTAGATCAATATCTGCAGTATCCCTAAATACTGGGTTATATCTTTAGGGAGTAAAAAAGAACTAAAGCTTTCAGATTGATAAAGGTTTCTCTCCACTTTTCACCCCTAAAAAGGATAATAGGTTTCCTTTCCCTTGATCTATTGAGTATTCTTACTAAATTTGGTTGGGCTGCACCCATGTTTGGTTGGGGGGTCTAATAGCGTGACAGACAAATAGACGTTGTGATACCTCTCACTTTCAGTTTTGTTTTTTGTTTTTTGTTATTTTCTCCCTCTGAAAATATAAGAATTCTTTGAAATATCAAATTTTAACTCAATCAAATCATTTGCGATTCTTGTTTGTCTAGTGTTGGAAAATGGATGCAATGCTTGCACTAGACTGCTAGTGTCGAATGCATATGTATGTCGCACACACGTACGCATGTGTGAGAATCAAAGTGGGTATTTTCATTTTGTCTTTTCAGGGACCCCCCTGCCATTTTTTTTTTGAGATACAGATTTGATATCCTTTCAAAATTAGACTCGTTGTAGCCAGGTCCTTCATCGTTTTTTTTGTTTTTTTTTTCGTTTTTTTTTAAATTTTTTGCTTTGTTTGTTTTTGTTTTTTTTTTCTTGTTTAAAGTTAAGAAAAAGAATCTTCTTTGAGAAAATTTGTAATCCATAACAGAAAAGAGTTAACCAGAGATTTTCATTGATAATATTCTGAGTATATACAATCACAGAACGTCTAGGCGTATGGATTGTTTTCTCAGACATCCATCTGAGACATTCACTGGGTCCAATCAGATAAATGAGATTAAAAAAAAGTCAAAAGAATATTAGAAATGACTGTTTTATCTACCGAATTCAAACTATTTGTGATGGTGTTTTTCTCCGTGTGTGGCTAATATCATTCGCTTAGTGTTCATTTCATATCTCTCAAGATGCACACACATTTAAACAATCTAGGTACTCAAGTTTAGAACAAAGATCTTGCGTGGATTATTTCAATTTCAATCGTCTTTTTAAACAAATATTTCTATTATTTAGTTTAGTGAATTGCTGAAGTCGCTGAGGATTGTTGGCTACCTCACCTTACTATTATTCACCAAATGTCAGTCAGTTATTGCACAACACAAAGACGGCTAGTACTATGATTACTATTATTTCATTATTTTCATTTTTTTTTTTTTGTAGTTTGGAGCATGTTTTAGCATATTGGTTTCCGGTCAATTGTACATACTCGAGTAAAAGAGAGTTTAGTGTACATTGTCTTTAAACACACCAATTCGTACGCATCATACATGTACGAAAATTCACGTGAAATAACATCAATAAATTTGAATATAATCGATTCTGAAAAGAATGAAAAAAAAAAAAAAACACTCTGGTGATCTAGAACGAGTTAATGTTATTCTACTTTTTAAAAACACTTTCTTTTTTTTTCTGAATACTAAAAATTAATTAAAAGCTTCAAAACTAGTGTGGCTAATTTGCAATTCTTCTTCAAAAGTAACGGCTATCAGTTTGTTGTTTTTTCTAATATCACGATTACGTGACCTCCCTTATCTGTTTAGGTAGTCTGTTTTATTATTAGTTCAAGGTTATTGGTTACATAAGAATTTTGTTGTGTTAACCGAGATAATAATGTATGGATCAATGACACCATTCAGTGCTTGCCTCTCTCCTAGGCACAAGTTCATACGTATGTCAAAATATAAATTACGCTTATCAATGACTCTTACCTATAATTAGGAACGGCTTTGCTGGTTGGGTATTTTCGGAGATGGCCTGGAAAAATTGGCAACATTTTGGATAACATCTAGAGTGTGATCAATACTAGATTATCTTGGTAAAAATAAGTTTCTCTTCTCTTTACACTACCAATGAAACTTGGTTTGTTGGGAAAAAAAAAAAACGTTTTATTAATACAGTATATTCCCGTTACTACAGCACCCTCGGGGATTTCCCTGATAATTTGCCCTTATAACTGGTAGGTTTTATACGAAGTGTTTTTTTTTATGAGAAACTATGAAATACAGATGAAAATGGCTCTCTGTCATTAATTGATAAGACTTTCTTTTCAGACCTGTGACACTTCGAGCGACATTATTTTAAGGGTTTACTAACTTTGGGATTTTAAAATAATGTACTGAAATCTCCATGTGCTGTTGCTGTTAACTAATCTCCGACAATAGTCTTGAGAGAATATAAAAACTAACGTGCTGTTGGAACTCCTGTATCATTAGATAGAAGATGAATGATCGGTAGTATAGTGAACCAATTGGATTCACTGTGGTAGAGCAATAGACTGAAGAAATTGAACCTGATATTCCAACCAGGTGCCAATTTGATGAAATTTGTTAATATGCGCTACACAGGATTTTTTAAAAATCAAATTCTGCCCTTACGCTGGCTGTGGCTTCAGCTGTTCCTGCTAAGGGTCCACAAATCGCATTACAAATTACTCAGCCCATTTACGGTATGTGAAACAGACTTAGAAGCGACAAGTACCCAAAGTGTTGTTAATCACTTCACCTTGCACGGGATTTGTACTTGAATAATTTAAAAACAAAAGCTTTCAAGTGATTCGTAACTCCACGAGTAAAATTCTTAAGGGGGGCTAATTATTGTTTCAGTCTGTTAAGCATGTAGATTCAATTCAACTGGTAAAAACGAGTTGCTTTTTTTTTCTTTTTAAAAACTCTTCCATCAAAAAACATATACTTTTATTCTAAGTATTGGGTTGGTAAGGTTAATCATTAGCTAAAGAGATAACGGCTGATTTCTTTCTGGGGTGAATTTTCTAAACCCGTCAGAGGTACAGTCACCACTATGCCTGGATTTTTATATTTCTTTGAAATACTTCATACACAATCGAACATTCGTCGTTCAAAAGGCTTCATATGAATTTAATAAAAAGAACCTTCTGTTCGACTCTCAATATGTGGTGATAGTAATAAGCAGAATTATCTTCTACTTATATATACACCAAGTGTATGTCTATAATTTTGTCTGTAACACCAAGGGAAATTACTTTCATATTTTCACGTAGTAGTTACTTCCCCTCGAAGAGAAAGATGATTGTACACAATATTTGAATTCTATAACAATAACTCTATTGAATTAGCCTCGCATCTTTTTATATACTAAGCTTTCACATGATTGCAATTGAACATTTACTAGGACATTGAGTTATTTTTTGACAAGAGTAAACCAGTTGTTGTTGATACTCATTAAGCCTTTTCAACTTCCGCTTACATTTCTTCAAAAATGTATCATTCTAATTTAAGCAACAATTAAATCCCTCAAAATAATGTATACTTTACTAACAAAGGTACAGATCTCTATATGGAAGAGCCTTCGGTTGAAATCTTTTTCTTTTTCACATAGTCTATGTTAGCGTGTCATCAAATTGGTTGCTTGATAGATCAGGTTTGTATTCATGTCCTTTGGAAAGGCGTAGACCTGCGTGGCAGGGTAAAGCTCTTCATCCCTCATTTCTTACACTTACTTAAGAAAGCCTACATCCAACAATGGACCTTTTAAACAGTATGCTTTCCTCTTTCGTCACGAAGATATTAAGGACAGCGCCGATCTTCCTTTTAACATTGTACAATCATACAGATACTTATTGAGCTCATCCTAGTCTGGGGTAAGGCTGTAATATTTATGATCCAATTGAGGAGAAAACTCATTAGCCTTAGTTTGCGTGACTAGCTTTCTAATCAGCATTATCGAGCCAATAACCTTGGCCTTTGACCAGGCAATTTGATTACGTTCGATATATGCTACAGCGGTATGTCCATCCAGTGGAGTCAATTTAAATGTTTTTCATCTCGATCAGAGGTCAGCAAACTAAGGCCTGCATACGTACGGAGTTTGCTATTATTGTTAAATGTATTATTTTCCGTTGTTTGCTGGCCCCTAGTGTATAAGAAAATCGCATTCGTTTTAAAAAAAAGGGTCTACAACCAATGTATCTTCTCGATAGTCACCTATGGAGCTGAGACATGGAACCGAACCAAAAGATTGACCCTCAAACAGAGAACCATGCAACGTGCTCATGAGTGAATCATGCTCAACATCCCGTGGAGAGACAAAAATTAAAAAAGAGAACAGTATATTAGAGAAAAGACATGAGTCCATGATATAGATTCCGTTAGAAAACTTGAATGGCTATAGGCTGGTTTTTTTGCAATAATAACACACAATCAATGGACATCACTACTCACAACATGGACCCCCAGAGATCATATACGAAACTGACCATCAAAATATAAGATGGTGTGATGAAATAGACAAGTTTAGAAAGCATTGGCTCAGCGACGCCCATGATAGAGAGGTGTGGCGAATCCTAGGGAAGATCTATGTCCAACGACTGATGCTGAAGAGCTGATGATGATAAGTATTAATGGAAGAATCGTAACTTGCAGCCCTAGTGCCAGTTTGTTGAAAAAAATGCAGTTTTGACTGCATTACTTTCGTTTTGAATACAATACATTGCCTCTACCATTGATTTTTGTAAACAAAAGCTTTCAACTTGGTTTAGGATTATGTATATACTAACACAGTACCCATCGAATATGAAGGGATTATCTACGTATGGATCAGCACTTCTAGCTAGGATTAAAGTATCTGTTCTCTCTGCCAGAGTATCTTCCACCCAGAATCAGTGTCGCTCCCCGGCCCTTTGCGTAGACTCAGAAGGCAGTATTTGGCACCCATTGAAAAGTGTTAAACATAAATGTAATGTACATTCATATATATATATATATATATATATATATATATATATATATGCGTGTGTTTTGTGTGCGTGTGCGTGTGTGTGTGTGTCTGGATATACATTGCGTTTTATATTTGAAGATTTAGTAAGATTAGCCAAATGCAGTTAAGAAGATTTTTCTCACGTAAATCTTCCATATCGGGATGACCTGCCAACTTGCCTCGTAAATCAGCATTTGGAATCCTGGCAACTACTTAGGCTCAAAACACTACCCACTAAAGTCGATGGGAAATACCGAATCACCAAGCAGCGGAATACCAGGTTTAGGATTATCGATCTTATCTTGATGGATCAACTGATGCACTTAATTGGGATCTCTAAAAATAAATGAAGCGATTTAAAGTAGTTTTGTGTTGTATTTTATGTATGAAAATAAAGCCGCTTAATACTGATATTAGACATCTTTTGTCTAATAACACTCAGTTTTTTGTGCGATTAAGAAAGAGGGTTTTTTGGGGGCGGGGGGAGAATTATGGCGTCGGACTTTCTTCTGGTGACACGTATTCACAACAGTAACTACACGCCTATTATTACACTTCCCATTGATTCATTGTTATCGATCCGTCAATCGCGCTGGACGTGCTGAAGTTGAGCAACGTTCAGTGCGGTCAGTATCTAGATGGGTGACCGATTTGAGATACCTGGTGCCGTGAGCAGCTGCGGATTATGTAGAGTACCTCCCGTAGCGATTCTGTCAATCTTCTCAAGTAGGGGACCGGTCTCCAAACTACACCCAATAACGCAAGCCAAATGTTCCCGACCTTACCCCCTGAAATTTCTGACTGGCCTGGCTGCGATGAAAACAAAATTTTCCGAATGGTCTCCATTTCACCAACTAAAAGCTTAAAGCATGAACGTGAGCCTTCTTACTCTTAGATTGGTTTGTGCAATATTCATTGGAGATTTTGATACGTAGGCAAACCCTTCTTTACACGATGAATTTCTTTTCGTGTAAGACGAATTAGCATTCAATGATTAATAGAATAAATTAGAATAATTACAATGAACCCTTTCAAATCGCGGGAAGTGAATAATTAAACGCGTTAAGCAGGAAACGATCACAGTTGAATTTTGCGTTTATTGAAGAAGCGTATGGCGGAGTTGAACTGTAAACCTGTTTAGACCCCCTACAAGTAACTTGGTGAGCTTCCTCAATTCTGGAAATACTTTCACTTCTCCATGCATAATGCATAAAGTACATTTTTCAGCTTTCAAAATAATTGGAAGGTAAAAAAAATATGAATACTGTATAGCGACGTTCAATCAGAGGTTAATAAATATCTATATTACGTAAATGCCATTCGCCAATGATGAGCATTGATGGTACAAATTGCCTTGAACTTGCTGGTATGGCGTTGCAATATTTGCCTTGATATTGCAGCCTTGTGCTAGACTGAGCTTAATAAATATCTATAAAAGGCGCCTGTCATAGAGCTCTAGTTAGCAAGCTAAGTTTTCAGGCCATTGCTAATTAACTATGTTCAGTAAATAACCAAGTTAGAATTATGAATATTAAATATTCATAATTCCAGCAACCGATGTGAACTTCTGTCATCAATCGTAAGACAGGTTTACCCCGCTACCAGAAATTACAACGTTCCTACGGAATCTTCCGTAAGCCCAATGACGGATACCGAGGAAACAATTACCGTTAATTTATATGGGAAAGATTTTTCAGCGTTTTTACACCCCCTCCTCACAAAAGATTCTCCTATGTTCGCTAGAGCTCTTCTAGGCTTTTCTGATAGCTTATAGGATATCTTGCAAACGGATGCAGGAAATAAATCGAAGTAAAGCACATATGTTCACAGACCCAGTTCAAAGCTATGGCGGCTTGAATTATTTCGTAAAAGCGAAGTGGCGTAAAGAAAACTTCCGTAAACCTGGGGTTATCAGTATTGGATAAATGAACCGTCGATAAGTACAATCGAACTATTCAGCAAAGTCAGTGATTCATTGTGAAATTTTTCTTTCGTTTGTGATAATCTTACGCTTTTGTGACGTAAAGTATTAAGACAATTTAAACATTGTTGTCTATCAAAAAATCGGGGTGATATCAGGTCATAAACGCCTTGACCCAGTGAAGTATCATCATCGTAAGTATCAATCTATATCGAGAGACAATTAAACGTGGACGTCTTCTATGCCATGTGTTCCTGAGCTTTTATTGAACGTTTCGGAAAATCTCTGTGGCTTCGCACATCAGGAATTCAGACTTCAAAGATAACGTGTTCAGGTAAAAACAGGTTTTCTTAATCTCTTTATCTTCGTTCATAAGGAAAAAATACCTCATGGCCAAACATAGATTGTCTACGGTGTGGAGTTTTTCAAGTATGAGAGAACTGTCGATTTCTTCATTGAAAAAATCATCATCGCAAAGCAAAGTTTTCATATTCAATAAACAAAAAGAATTTAAATCCTTACGTTAACGTAAGTTGAAACAATTAATGTTGGGGCTAATGCAACAGAAATTTCGACCTATAACAAGTATCGGATAATTTGTCTAAACAAGGCATTGTCCATGCTGGATTAACTATGCGGTAAAAGTGGCAAAAGAATTTTAAAGTGTCCCGCGCTAAATGCTATTCGTTATCAATTCTGATTCAGTGGGAGGTCTATCGATTTCTTCTCCCTGAAAAAGCATCATTGTTTTCATAGAAACTTTAAAACGTAAAAAGTAAAGTTTCCGTGCTACCTTCAACAAATAAAAAAGAATAACATTTCTAAATTCGCAACTGAAAATGAATTATATTTATCGTTTTATTTTTGTTGACTCAAGTTCTAGAACATAAAAACATTTTGGGCTGTGTCTGACTCCAAATACAATAATCTGTTTTGTTTACTATTTACTTTACTTCAAACTTTGCTGCTATACAGGCGGCCTCACTTACTGACTAACCGAACAACAAGCAGTTCATTGTATTAAAATATTTATGTCCACATCAGTGTAAAATCGGTGCGCATATAATGTTTCCAGACTAATATAATTTATTTTTTTTTGGTGAACAATAATTCAAATTTTGATGTTTTCGTTGAAACAACTAATTTTGATGCTAATCACACAAAAAAATCTTGGCTGATAAAAAAAATAATCATTCCTCTAAACAAGGTATTGTTAGTAGTGGATCAACTATGTGTCAGAGGCATATGATACGAGCCCTTCATTTTCAAGTGTCCTGCGATAAATGCTTGCAAGCTATCAATTGTGATTCAGTGATCCTAGACTTACTTCATTACAATAGTTCTATATCAACTTGATCTTACTGCTGAGTGTTTGAGGTTAGCGTTTTAATCTAATTATCGCCTTCAGTTGGGGTCATTATTTTAGCCCAGTCATTAATGGAAGTGTGGTATTTTTGTAATACATATACGACACAAACGAAGGTATTTGAAACGGAAGTCATAGCAGTTGTACAAAGATCAAAATGAAAGCGAAGTAATACATTTACTGAAATGTCAGACATATTTGTCGTGTTTTCTTTACGTATTGCTAATGAAAAAAATATTTTACTATACAAGAAGAGAAATTGTGTTTTGATTTCATTTATGTGTATTCTTTTAAATTCAGGACATATGCCACAAGCTTCCTATGAACTTGATCCGGTACTGGCTACGGCTAGTAAGCTCACTTCTCATCAGATGCTCAACGGATATGGCTTTGTGCAAAAATTGGCAACATCGTTCAAACAACTGATAAAACTGGCGGTGTGATCTTTAATGCTGCTTCTATTAGCACTAACTTAAAACTTTTTTTTCCATAGATTTAGAAAATCATCAAAGTTTGCCTTTGCTTTAAAGATCAACTGTGTGTCATTCGCAGTTGGATTTTTATGCGCACTCCTTCTACGATCGTGTATCTCTCTCCGAGAAACCAGTCAACGGAAGATATTCTTAGCTTCAATAAATCAATCTCTAAATCATTGGATCATATTTTTAGCAATATTTTCAAATCATGCTCAGGTGCGTATGCTTGATAGACAAACTCCATATTTATCAGCAGCCAATAATGAAATGTTGCGCAAACACAAAGAAATTCACTGAGTCTCAAAAGAAGCAATGCTTCATGAAGCTCGCAAATCAGCTTCAAGGCTATAAATGAAAGTGTTCCTAATAACTCTCGGTGTATTTTTGCATGCAAACGAGAGCCAAAATATTAGGCCAATCATTAGGAATTTCACTGTGGAAAAATTGATTTAAAAATCATCCACTCGACTCCACACCTTCCCAAAATAACTGCATGCTGGGTTGTAGAAAAATGGAGGTCTATGATGTCTGTTCGAAAAGTATCCAGCCATTAAATATATTAACGAAAGAGTAGCCTACCTAAGCAATGACACCATAGTCCCCCTTCAAGGTACTCCTCTTTGAACCCCACACGCTTATCCCAAATATTTCTAAATACTTAGAATGATAATCTGTCACGTGATTATGGCTGACATCTGTGCTCTTCGAATGATTTTCAAATTTTCTTCAATTATCAAATATTGATAAGTAATAATCGTTGGTTACTGTTCAAAAACACTTTTCTGCTTCTTGATATCAACGCACTAACATTAAACTATGAAGCTTTACGTCCAACATTACACACACACGCTTGCGCGCGCACACACAAGAATGGACATTTTTAATGTGACGGACACACAGTACATATGTTCACTCAATAGCGTCTTACTGCTGAGTGATCTCTATGTGATACCATCTTATCGGTTGCTAAGCAATAGCAAGGCCGCGTAACCGATTCTCAAGCTATTCAAAATTTTTTTTCTCGGACAAATCTTGTAAAAATATCATTTTGGCCACCTGAATTTGCCTCAAAGAAAACGGGTATTTCCACCTAGCAGCCTATTACCTGTAAAATCTGATATCCAAGCAGTAACCGAGAGATTTGTTCTCAAACTTAGAGTTTTGCAACGCATACAAAATCATGCTTAACAACACGTGGAGAGACCATAAGCCACCACATAATATAAGATGAAAGCACACAGGGGTCAGAGATATTAGAAAACAACAACATTAGAACGCTCAGATGGCAATGGGCAGGCCACGTTGCGAGAATGACAACCGCTTGACATCACGACTTACAATGTGGACTCTCAGATCATATGCGAAATTGTGACCGAAAAAAAAAGATGGCTTGATGATTTAGAAAAGTTTAGTAAGTACGTGATGCTTTGGAGCATGAAAACTAGTGAATCTTGAGGAATATTTATGTCAAACATCAGACCTAAAAAGGCTGATCAATTATACACTTTGCAAACTATTTGCTTCCAGTGCCAGCAGCTAGTTATTGAGAATTAGTTCTTCCTCGAAAGACTGGCGCTACACAAGCTTAAAGGGCATTGGCACCGTGACGCTCGGGAACAAGAGAACTGGTGAATTTAGGGGAAGGTGAATGAATAATGACCCGCCTAAAAATGTCACTGCTGCTGCTGCTGATGATGATGATGATGATAAACAACTGTTACTCTCGATGCTGCCTTGATCTGGATGTATCACTTCATCTGTATTTGGAAATGAGAAAATTATATATATATATATATATATATATATATATATATATATATATATATATATATATATATATATATATATATATATATATATATATATATATATATATTATAAATTGCATTATATTATATAGAAGCTATGGTAATTAGCTCCATGATAAGAGCATCGATGAAGCGGCTACCCTATCGGTGACAGGTTCGATTCCTCCAGCAGCCTCAATTTCTTTAATCGTTTATTCTTTTTAAGTTGTCTAAAGTGAGAGATATATTAACGGTGTAATAACGAGAGATAGTATCAAATAAGTTTCTATATAATATAACACAATTCATAATTCATTCTGTCGGACCAAATATGTCCATCTCTCAAACACACACACACACACACACACACATACACACACATATAATATAATGATAACGCATTGGAAGGGGAATGAAAGGCAACGTTCTCTGCACAGGAAATCTAAGCAGAACGAAACATTTTCTAATTGTGAGTGCAAAGAATGAGAAAAAAAAAGAAGAGAAACAGGGTAACTTCTACGAAAGGAGAACCGAAGCCGCTGACCGATTTTGGCAGGTGTCGACAGGAAGTTGTTTTTGATAAAAATATATGTTGACTCTATATTCTCGATAGCTGATGTTCATAGAACACTTAATATTATCTCTAAATACGTAGAATGATAATCTATCACGTGATTCTGGCTGACATCTGTGCTCTTCAAAGGGTCTGATAAGTATTTATCGTCGGTTTCTGTTTAAAAACAATTTCCTGCTACCAAACATCAAACTATTTAGCTTCACATCCAACATCACATATACACGCTTGCGCACGTACACACACATACATACATATATATATATATATATATATATATATATATATATATATATATATATATATATATATACACACGTAGGTACATTAGACTCTGTTGCCTAATGATGAAAAAAATTATTTTTTTCATACAACAAATATTTATTCTATATAATCTTCTATGTCAAGAGTGATCTCCCAAGAGCTCGCTCGCCAACTTTCTTCTCTGTCAAACCTCGTGGTATACCAGTGACAATACACGATATCTGGAGATGCAACAGAGCGCAGGAAGAAGTGGAATTCTGCCTTTCCCGGGGGGGGGGGGTTCGTTGTAAGTGAACATAAGCAGCTTCTACCTAAATTCGAACTTGGCTCGGTGGTTCTATATTCTGAGTTGTTAACCGTTATGTAACTCTGCACATGTTTTCCATTTGTGCCAAAACCGGAAGTTGCCATTCAGCTTAGTCTGACTAGATCACATAATCAACATTAATAGCACAATCAGTGAAGGTTGAGCTCAATGTCAATGACTTCTACAGCCATGGGTTCAGGTTCCTGCAAAAATACACACAGACCAAGGTATAGCGTACAATTCCACTTTATACATTTGTAGGTAAGTATTAGTAATGGCGACCGCCCCATGAACCAAATTGCTAAAGTACAGATGAGCGGTAATTCAAGCAGCCAGACTGTCCGTATATTTGGAACAAGTTCCAACACGACTGATTAAAAATACATTGATATCAAAATGATCTAATTTACTTAGATATCAAATCTTTTTAGCATTATGGTGAACGCCTGATAAATCTGGCAGTTTGCCGAGTACACAACGAAAAGTGGAAACATCAGAAACATATGGTGAACTTTCGTTCTTACGGCATCGTTTAATGACACATGCGTTCTAACGGCACGTTTGTTTTTATATTTTCGCAAGGCTGATATCAGAGATTAGTCTGCAGCAACAATAGGTGGAGATTTTAGTGAATCATTTTGAAAACTGAAATTAATAAACTCTTAAAATAATGCAACCTAACCCAATTGCTCCTATTTACTTTGTTTTAATATACTATTCATCTATTTTGTAATAAACTTTTGCATGTCGTAGATATTTTCTAAAGATTTATCGGTACGTTTGATAAACAATTAATTGCATAGCACATCGTATATGGTTTGTATAATGACTTTTTGATTAGCTGAAATATGGAATCCTAATCAAGAGACTATGAAGAAAGAAAAAAATCAGATATAAAATAATTTAGTTTTAAAAATAGAAATTGATAGATTAATGTTTATCACTTTATGGTCTGAGAAGCAAGCAACGTGTACATGAGTGAATCAAGCTCAACCTCACATGGAGAGATCACAAGACAGCACAGTATATAGGGGAAATCATAGAATCCATTAAAAAAACTCAAATAGCAATGGGCTGGTCATGTTGCAAGAATGGCTGACGGCGGATGGACATCACGACTCACGACATGGATCCCCAGGGATCACATGCGTAACTGAGGCCGGCAGAATACAAGATGGAGAGACGAAGAAGACAACTTCCGAAAGTATTGGCTCTGCGACGCCCATGTTAGAGAGGTGTATAGAATACAGTGGGAGATCTATGTCTAATGACGGGCGTTAAAAGACTGATGACGATGATGATGATGATGATGATGATGATGATGATGATGATTCTGTGCACGGGGCATCAAATGATGAAAAATCTTTGCTTTTTGGTCTCTCATTTTAAATACGCTTCGTATAAAATCCATCCGTTATAACGGCACACTTGAATCCACAGGAGTGGCATAATAACGTTAGTAAGGTAGTAAGGTTTAACTGAAAGATTTCGAGAATGTTTTTTTTTTTAGGTGTCAATTAAGTGATAAAAATTCATCTATTCATCTAATTTTTCATTGAGGTCACAACATCTGGCAGATTGTGTGTGATTATTTAAGGGAAGAGTATTCGGTTTCTGTTTCAGTTTCCATGACGACGAAAGGGAAAACCTTGAGAAGGTAGGTATTTGTCTTATCAAACGATTGCAGGTAACCAATTCTAACCCGACGCCCGCAGCAACTGATTAAACCCCCCCAAGTGCGTAAAAATCGTTGGGATGCCTCCGAATTAGGACCTGTTCGGGGGCTACGAGGTATTTTCTATTTTTATTCCTCTTTTCTTCCATCTTTCTATATATAGATATAATAACCCCATTTTCTCAGTGACGTTCGTCTCTATTCTTAACTTTTCACGATCCCCTTCTTCTCGATTTTCAAAGTTTTTCATACGGATTGAGTGTCGAAACTTGCTGAAACACATTTTGGGTTAAGGGTCGCCAAAATTGTTGCTTGGTCATCAATTTTTTGATCGTCTGAAATATTGAGTTTATTAGAGTAGAAAACAGTTATGGCAAGGTGTGGTAGTAGTGGAGAAGAGGTAAAGTCAGAGGGAAGTAATAAGAAAAGCTGAAGCCTTACCGCCGCATAACCAATTCAAATGCAATTGTTACATGAATAACATTGCAATTACCTATTGTTTTTCCCAAACATTTACTGTGAGAACGTGCATGAAATATTCAAGGTGAATTAAATGTTGAGGCATTTCTCTCTAAATTTCTGAGTTTAATCGAATCACCATAGCCCCACAAATGGCCGAATCAGGCAGGCTACAGATTATTCTCTCTTTGAGTGTGTGTGTGTGTATGTGTGTGTGTGCGTGTCTGGACGCTCTTGCTCATATTTTGGGGCAACAACATTGAAAATGTGTATGAATATACCACTAGGCACCATTTAAAACCTTATTTCGTTCTTTTTCACAAAAAAAATCTCTTCAGGGTATTGATGGTCATTTTGGACCAAAAATGTCCAAATCTTGTGTTTATTCATCCATTTTCTAGAGATAACTCTAGATAAAAGAATGCATTCATCAAGATAATTTTCAGATAATCATTTTGCTAAGTAGTTCTGGTACACGTACGTGCTAGGCTGATTCATTAATGCGCGATCCGGATATCATAAAATTCATTATTATTCATTGACCAATTTTAACAAGTGATTTCATCTTGATTGTTATAGTCTGGTGTTCGTGAGTTCAATATCTCGGCCAGGCAGTGAAAGTAATATAGTTGGAAAAACAAAGGTGGCATCACAAGGACGATTCAACTAAGAAGAAATAACTGATACGTAGCATCCTCTACCATGAACAGCGAAATAAAGTCAATATACCCTCATCGATTAGATAATGGGATGATTGGATGTCCGAAGGTTAACACGATAAATGATAGTTGAAGAAGGTCAGAGAGCGCAACGACCGAAACGTAGTTGCTGTTACAACCAGGATCAGTGAGAGCACTTGTTCAAATTTATCAATGTATGATTTTGACGTTCAATAAATTCCAAGTGCGATACCACAGGTTACATAAACAGTAACAATATACAGAGATATATCCTAAATTCTTATCATACAGAACCAATTAAAGCGTAGATTTTTCTGGTATAATGAGACTGCAAGAAGCGTAGTGTTTACATGGGTGTGAGTAAATATCTATGTGCAACAGCAATATTTAGATTAAAGAAGTAGACTGAACTCACCATCACGGTCAATAACTGAACAACCTGTAGCGTCAAAATTTGAATTCATGCAAAATAAAATCCATCGAACAATAAATATGGTCAGAATAAGTTATATTTATGACATTACGGGCTCCGTGGACTAAGTGGTATAGCTCGGAACGCTGGAGCACTCAAACACGTGTACATATAATTAAAAAAAAGGATAGAACCCTTTGCCATCTTTGAAAATGATACGCACTACTGAATATAAGTTATTTGTTACACTAGCAGACAGACAGGCTACAGAACGAGACACATTCTGAATTCATTCAGGGGAGAAGGATTTTAACTTAAAAAACACCCACTCTCCAAAAGAAGGGTATAATAAAAGACTGCCAGCGCTGAGTTTTCTGATACCCGTATGTGCTTCTTTTTTTTATGATTTTAGAATTTAATGAAATGTAAGTTTGTTTTTTTTTCATACATTATACTCACTCGTTTTTTTTTTCATTAAATGAATCTGAAGCTCGTCAAATCTATTTCAGCATATCAGAGATAAACTGTGAGAATAAAAACAGCTAAAAACCATAACGAAAGCCCGCCTCAGCTAAATGTCTACTGTATACAAAAAAGATAAATATTCAATTTTGTTAACTTGACAGACACATAGTTAGGACTCAGTTTATCATTACCTACATTGTTAATTGAACCCCTCAATAAAAATTAAAATATTTGGAAATTTCAAAAATTGATATGCTAAAAACATGTTCCGGGTGCCATGACTAACCACAGAAAGCAGCTAAGCAGTAACTGTTGACATAGAGATAAAATAATTTATTTTAGATCTGCCTTATTGAGTTATTCTAACTCGGGGGTGGGGTTATACTGCGACGAAAGTCGACAGTTCTTAGAACAGGGGAAATCATGCCAAAACCAATTAAGGAATTAAGTGACCCGAAGAGAGAGTGGTTAAAGAGAGATAGACAGCGTTGTTGTTTTTTTAATCAGTCCATAGCGTCGGTAAAAGATAGAAAGATACGATTTAAAGAGTAGACAAAGAAAGAGGAATATTTTTTTTTCTTTTTACGTCACATAACGTCATATAATTCCTTTGTTTAAATCGATTCTCCTGACAAAAAAAGAAGGTCCAAGAAAGAAAGAAAGGAAGAGGAAAGAGAGAAAAAGAAAGAAAGGAAGCTGACTATACTCTGTTTATATAAACTCCAAACATATTTATAATTTGACGATGTTTTTTTTTATCAATTCTTGACGCAATCATTTCTCTGTTTGTTTTGGACGTTTTAACGGGGATCAGTTTGAAAACTCAATTGGAAAGAAATGTTTTCATTAGAGACACAAATGTATATACAAATGTCGAAAATGTAAATACAACCTGGAAGTTTATTCTTGTGTAGAATCTGGGCTTATTCGAACGTGGTACCTTGTTTTCTTTAAGGAAAAGCTGTTGGCAGCCCTACTGTGAAATACAGATAGGTATCACCTCACGTAGAAAATGGATTTTGTAGCAAGAAATTTGGCATCCTTCTGTTTTTCTTGTCATCAATCTCGAACTGTAATACAGTTATCGCTGCTTTTCGAAAGTTCGTTTTACTCCACATTTTCGTTTTACAGAAATAGTGTTCAGTGCTCAATAGCTATTATAGAGGCAGCGCATACCCTCTCTCTTTTCCTACAGTCATGTGTATCCCCCCACCCCGTGAAGCGATCTCTCCAAGGTGCAAACGTGGTCGGAGCGTACTGAGATTCTGGGATGTCTAGTCGTCAGAATGCCCCTCTTGGTGTTGCTTATGTAGTCCAAAGGAAAGCGCAGCGCTACACATTTGGCAACGGCTTGGCTGCAGGTGCTGCCAGGGGGGGGCGTAAAAGTCGGTTTCCAACCGCTATAACAAAACTCCTCGCACTGGTTGGAAATCAGTTCTGGTCTTAGACTGATTGTCTTCCACAGGATGTACAACTTAGCCTGTCCTGCTATTTTACCCCAAACTAGGGATGAGAAAAAGAGATGGATTCATGCCTTCCCCAATAACATTAATGCGAAATGAACCGAGTTTGAAATGCCATTCCGTTAACCGCCATGCAACTGCCCCCCACCACCACCTGGTGTCACACTAAACTAAGATCAGTACATATCTATGGAGAGATGAGTTTGTCAGCGTACAAACCATTTATGTAAGTTTTATTACATAAGAAAAATTGATTAGTTTCAACAGAAGACAATTTCTTCGTGTTTGCTGAAGCTTTAAGAATGTTGGTCGATTAGCGTCGCTGTTTTAGGCACCAGTTTTTCCAGTAATCTGATATGTGAAGCGACGGCTGCGTTCCCTGTCAGTGAATCACTCTGCAAAATGCAGTCACTGCAGAAGCGACAAGGGGCTTGCCAAACTGGTTCTCCCTTCGCTGCAAATCCTGAGTGCAGTCTTTTTTATCGATTAATGTTGATTGTGTGCTGAAAACGGGAATTGCTCTGTTGCATAAAAACAGTCTGATTCTCGCAGAAAGACTTCTAAAGCGTTTCCTAAATATCGGATAATGCTTCAGGATCAAGAAGCATGAAATGAAATCACAGTAATACCCTGGTTTGCGCTATCCCGTTTAGCGCTTACTTGTTATAGCGCTTAAAAAAAAACTTGTCAATCAATTTAGTAATATCAAACTTCTGAAATAGATAATCTCTGCATATAAATATTTGGTAACGCTAAATTTGGTCACGCCAAATTTTTGTTCATATCTAAGCGTGTAGACAAGCTAAACATTCCAAATTTTGCACATATAACCTCAAAGTATATCTGAATAAAATAGTATGAAATGGGGAAAAATGAATGAAAAATAAAATATGCAAAAACAAGGGAGATAAATATAAATCTGTAAATATAGAGTTACTTAATATTATTTTTTATCATTCTATTATCAACTGCTCGTTTTTAACTTTTTTTCCTCCAGACTGATAGAAAAAATTCTCAGTCGATAAGATATTTCATGATCAGCCCTCAAATTTGATCTCTTTTTTCCAAGCTTACCTTTCAACAAAATTTTATCGAGATTAATTGAGAACTCCATGAGACATTGTGTGGATAGACAGACAGATTGCTACGAGGTATTACATAGACCTATTCCAATTTTGTTGGTAGAGGTAATGAGAAATTGAATAAACAATTAGCCTCTAACAGAGAATCGTTGCTTGAACCAATTCCGTACGTGTTCGTCGCTTAACAACTTAGGGGAAAAAAAGTACAACTTTATATCCTTGGGAAGGTCTGTGATCAACAACATACTTTGAAATGATGATGATGATGATGATGATGATGATGATGATGATGATGATGATTACATCTCTGTCATATTTGATATCAAATGGTAATAATACATCCTTGACGTGTTATTACCAGCTGTAAACAAATAGACAAAAAATCTAATCCGATTCATTTCTTCTTCGTAAAGTGATCAGTGGTAACAATACTATTCGCTATCAAGCAGTATTTAATCATTCACTATTAAATTGAAGTCCAATAGTAACGAGCATCACACGCCAACATAATAACAGCAATCAAATAGATTGTTCACTGAACAAATGAAAGTCACAGTTTTACATAAGTACCACAATTAATGAAGCTATTCAGTGGAGAACTAATTAGAAAAATAATAGAAGTTATTTCGTCTCTTCTCGTTGAAGACTGTTCCACTGCTTGGAACGTAAGTTCTTGCAGCCAAGATGAATAGAAAAAATCATAGAGAGCCTCATCGTGGAGATTTTGCCTTGAAAGTTTTTGGTCTAAACCCAATAACTGATGTCTCCGGTAGATTAGCTAAAATGGCATTTTTTTTTTGGATGTGTCCACGTCTTTACTGGACGCACTTCGGACAGGAGGTCTGTCAGTCGGTCCCAGTAATAGAAATAGGACGGAAAAAAGAGGTATGGTGTCATTAAGATGTGTGACGTCATCAAAAGAACACAATCCGACCCCTTTTTTACCTGCTGCAAATGATATCATAATAAAGTGTCCGGGGCCCGAACTTTTGTATCTTCAAAGAGTTTTTAAAAAATGGCCCCAAAACGCAAAAAAAATGGCCATTTACGATTTTTATTGAAAAAGCTTGCAGAATATTTCTATATCACAATAAGTATGGGAGTCAACTGACCCAGAGAAAGACTGTTTACTTCTCCCCCTCTCCCTCTCACTTCTTCCTCTACTTCTGCAAACACGGACGGTGGACGCATTGTTGAACTTATGATTCTTGCTTTTTTTCTTTTTTTGCAAACAATGTACGATCGGAATGTTCCACATCAACTTTTTCATTTGTGAGTTTCTTCAGTGTTACTCGAAATTACAGTACATCTCTCACTACTGGCACTATACACTTCATTCACTGACAGTATTTGAAATTTTGCCGGATTAACAGACGTTAAAACAAAAAGTGAAATCATATCTGAATCTCAATCGACCGGTAGAAACTACGACCCACAATATAGATCTGCACGGACCATGCGCGAAATTGTTTCCGGCAAAATACATGATTTCGATGATGTTGGCACCATGATGCTTTTAACATTTTTCATAATACATCTCAATGATACATGTCTGATATATTTTTAAATACGTCCCTGATCTATTCGATATTACATCTCATTTATACGTCATCGACATGTTTGATGATACGAGAGTAGATCATTTGTTGCCTGGCATAGTTATTAACTGTGTTTTGATTTGAAATTTCCAGTGTATAATGTTTGATCTATGGAGAGGTGTTGGGTATAGAGCATTAGCAAGGAAGGAAATTATGTTTAAAGATATACACTTGCTATGTACAATGAATGCCTGTTTCATCCTTAGGCTACGAACATATTGACAAACCTACATATATCACAAATATATTCAATATATGGATATTGGATTGTCTATAGCCACACTGAAGAGTTGTAATACAACGTAACATCTGTCTGTGGATGATACAAGTATTAATTATTATTCTTATTATAATTAACACTCCCTTCTTCAGGGTTGGGCACTCTTTAAGTACGGCAACTCGTTCATTATAAACTATATTGCAATGCTCTACCAACTCTGGAATGGAGGACTCTGATGGATGGAGAATTGTGCGTAAGTAAATATATCGCTCAAATTCGGTTCTACTGACCGTAGAGCAAAGAAAAATGCCAGCCCCTCGGTCTGAAGTGGAGGTTTCGATCCTACCTCATGGTACTGGATGAATATTGGATAGTCTATAGCCACACTGAAGAGCTGTAATACAACGAAACAGCTGTCTATGAATTACACCATTATTAATTATATATATATATATATATATATATATATATATATATATATATATATATAATAAATGCACATTGCAATAATTCTTTGATTGAATTCTTTGTAGAGAATAATGGATACCTAATTTGTCTGCCTAGCAAGACGCTCGAATGACAGAAGGATTCGCTTAATCTTATGCATCAGTTGGCTTTAGCGTGACTATTGACGAACAACCCCCAGACAAACAAACAGACAAAAAACTAACACTGGCTCTTATGTAATAAAATTTCTAGCCCACCCCTATTCCAGGCCACATAACCCACCCCAAGATTTATACATTAAATACACAGATATATCGTTTGATAGGAGGTTTACAGATATTGCATCTTCAAAAACTTTATGAAATTCAAGATGGTACCTTTTATGGCCTTTTATGGTGGTTAACAGCGCTTGTCAATCGTTTTGCGGCAATTGAGTTGACAGTCATTGATGTTT
This sequence comes from Thysanoteuthis rhombus, assembly GCA_963457665.1. Classification (NCBI taxonomy): domain Eukaryota; kingdom Metazoa; phylum Mollusca; class Cephalopoda; order Oegopsida; family Thysanoteuthidae; genus Thysanoteuthis; species Thysanoteuthis major. Next base: position 30,434,115 of record OY735206.1, read on the forward strand.
GGTTACTAGGCAATCGATAGTTACTTCATTCTAGAACGAGTATGAAGCGTTCAAGAGTCTAGATTTAGTCTGTTTGACTTGAAACGGCGGTTAGCTTTTATTAGGCTGGTTCTTTCGTTGAACTGGTCGCGCTCGTTAGACTGAATTATAGTTGAGGGAGGCAGAATTATTGAAGGTTCGCTATTAATAAGAAGTCACCGAAGTAGACCAGGAAAATGATAATCATTTAAAACAAAAAACAAACGACTTTTTTTCTCGTTTTATAGGTCCAAGCAGTTTCTAGCAATTTAGGAAACATGAGATCACTATAAGAGACCGTCAACCAAAACGGTAAACATCAAAATAGTCAACATCAACAAAGGTTTCTACAGTTTTCAAGTTGGTCTGGCAGGCTATATATCATTATGCATCAATGGAGCTAGAGGGCTGAAAATTTAAACATTCACTCCTCATTATGTATCGAGATTTTTTAACCCCCTAGTTAATATGATATGAATTTACAATGTGTGTCCGGTAACATTCAAGCTTGTATTTTGAAAATTTAAACTTTTTAGTGGTCATTATCCCCGCCAAAAAAAATTGCAAGAGAAGTAACTTATTTTTTGATCACCCTTTTCTCCGTTTTTTCAATTGATCACCCCTAACACGACATGCTATCAAAAGACGTTGGTCTTGCAGCAGTTTTTATTGCACGACTAAGCAGACCCATTCGACATTATATTGACGATTGTACACAATTGCGAAACCAATGTTTAGCATCACGTCATGGACATCAAGCAAATAATTTAAAGTTACTTTTGAGATTTTTTCCTACTATAAATACAAAAACGGATTTTATGAAGTATTTATTAATTAATGAAAATCTTAAAATGAAACTTTATGCGTGAAAACAACTCTTTCAACCTTTGTTCCAGACATTTGTTAATCATATCGTGTCCTTCCCCCTTAAAAAAAAAGTACGAATACAAAAAATGTTTGATGATCACAAATGATTAAGAATTAAGATCAAATTTCATTGATTTCTTCCGTCAAATGGAGTCGACGAACTTCATACATTATTAATAAAGTATACATTATACTCTATCTGTTAATCCTCGTGGAAAAATCATATATATTTTTTTTAGAAGAGAAACTACTGAATTCGTATCAGTGAAAAGAATTTCAAATGGTAAGAAGGAGATATTTTTATCGGCAAAATTGTTCCCTTCAGGTGGAAGAGCCCATTGTTACATTTAGAGGAACGATACATTAATGGATAGCTAAAAGCGAATGACTATTTGATTAAAAGCAACTAATATTATTTGAACTAAAGTCTAAATGTACTGATGAAAACTGGCTTTCGCGGGAAACTTTTACAAACACCGAATTTTTCACGAAAAACGCCTATCAAATAGCATGAAGTAATTACTTGGATATTTCCCGAAGATAAGTCTGGCAGTTAATCAAACCTCTAAACGCATAAGCAATTTTAACGAAATCATCGGAGAGCATTCTCTCCATTCCAAAGAATTACCCTGAAGACCTTTAGTCATTTCCTCATCAAAAATAGACGAATACTTGAAAATAAATTTAGACAATTACCATGGGTACTTCGAGCTGGCTGATTGAGATGTCTTACAAGAAAAAGAAAAAAAAACGAAATTAAAGAAGCAGCCGTGTTTTGATTCAAGGTTTTTTCTGGGTCATTTGCCTGTCTGCTTGCTCATGGCTAAGTTCAAGAGTTTACAAGAAGTTATATCAACTGTGATAAACATTCATGATTTTCAAAATTTGATTACGCTTCTCAAACATAGGTTTTACGTTTTTCATTGAATATATTTCAATCAAAACATAACAAATTACACTTTAAACAGATATTCCAGCATACACATGTGGCATCGCTGAAGCGTTCAGAATTTTTTTTTTTTTGTCTTTATTCGAAGTATTTAGAAATCTGCTACCGTTCAAAAGACGTGTTTATCAGACACCCAATGAACGAGCGACACATAGTCTTCACAAATGAAGAAATCGACTTTTCTATTTGTCATTTCGAAAAAGCTCATCAGAACAAACGCCAAACAGAGCTAACTTTAACACATGCAAAGCAAATACTTGAACTCCTGCTGCTGAATGGTACTTTTAAAATTACCGAAGTTAAAAGAGGCCTTTGATTTACGTTTGTGCAACACAGACCTTTATGGACTAGCAAAGAGACAAATAAATAATCAGAGGGGAAAAGAATATTTACAATTATCCAAAGGTTTTGTTTTATTCTTTTCTTATTTAAGAATAGAAATGATAATAAAAATACACGATTCTGCATTACCTGTTTTCCACGAACACAAATTAAAAGCTTACTTCAAGTTGTGACGAACTTTAAATACAAATATAATACAAAATGCAATAAATAAAAATAGTAATATGTGAATATGCCATTAAATTTAAATATCATCGTGCGTCGAATTGCGTCTGGCTTACGTTCTGGTAGTACGAACGCAGCTTAATCTATGAGTAAGTCGATCATTTTAGTATGAAGTGAAATATACGCACTGCACAACATAAGATACCATGATACACACATATTTACCTTGACCTCTAGACTGTACATACGTCTTCCTCGCTTTTCCGAAGAAAAAATAACAAATGTCATCCACTACATCCTTCTCACGAAGCCATTAGGTCAACCCAGCACGGGGTCTATTCTTTTAACTTCTCATTCTCGCCTTCCCTGTCTGGAGAATTTTTATACAAACATGACGTATACATTGCGTTCTCTTTAGCAAGCCGTCATTAAAACAACGGAAATTTTCGTCATTTGAAATTTAGCCATAAAGCTGCCATGACTGAAGTTCCCATCATCTACAATTAATGGATTTTGAGCTCTTATAAAAACGTATCTAGGATCGGAGCATAAGTTGACACTACAGAAAATCGTTTAGGATTTATAAATCATAAATATTTGTATGCATGGCTACAAAGAAATGGTGCCTACTCTTGGAAGATAATTGCTTACACTTTTGCTTGATTCTTATTTTACAGATTTCTTTTTCTTCCAGATAGCATATGAAAGAGATACGAAGCATCGGTTTCTTCAGATGTATCAAGAAAATATGTGTCTAAGAATAAAATATGATAAATAGGAGCCACCTTGTAGGAGTTAAAAAGGTAGAACAGTCGGAATTCACAAGCAATCACTTACAACTGTGTCTTACAGGCTTTCTATAAGTAATATCAAATATTTTTTTTATCTCCCTTTCCGTCATCATCTTCTCTAGGTGTTGGAATCCTTCCTCTTCCCCCCTTTTTTCTCCTTCTTCTCAAATGTTTCTCGTTCTCTCATTTTTGTTCTGTTCCTCTATTTTATTTTTGTCGTTTTCGTCTTTCTTTTCTCCTCTGATTTTATTTTCTGTCTTTTTACGATTCCTACCGTTAGTTACCACTTAAGACTAATCTCTTCAAATCGGTGGTTCCCAAACTGTGTGCTGCAGTAATGTGCTACAACCATCTCCCAAATATGTCGCGTAATTTTCATACAAACATATGTTTCAAGCCCTGAACATGTTAAAATCAGCCATGTCTATCCTGCTTCTACCACTAGATTTTGTGAGATCTCAACTTTTTTTAGCAACAGATGAAAGAGAAAATAGGTGATGAGCACGTATAAACGTGTGCCGATACGGAAGTTTCGTTCATTGATCACTAAAATGTTTTTGTCTCGTTTCATTTTTACACTTAGGGTGCTGTATAAGTCAGATACATGTATTTTAATGTGCTGTCACACAATGGAGTTTGAGAACCAATGCTTGAGATATTCGTTCTGCTTGTTCGACTTGAGATGATTTTCATGAGGAACGAACTCTCAGTTTATTGTTTGAGGAATTAACACGCTGAGCGCTGCACAGGGACAGTCCCTTGGTCAATCTCATTCTTTTCTTTCCTTCCTTTTTACACCATGTTTCTGTTCGTCTGTATATCTCTTGATGTGTGTATCTTCAGTTACAACTTGACGTTAAACAACGGTAGCCACCAAACGAGCAAGTGTTTGTGTGCTCCAATGCTCCTGGTCACGCTGTTTTGTCTACATCGATACTTCACTAGACCCCTTCCTTGTTTCCTTGTTTTTTGTTGTTTTTTGTGGGGGAGCAGGCTTTTTTGACCTTTTTTGGGTGCCTTAATTTGACGCGTTTATTAATAACATCTGGATTATTAAGAATCTAGATGTTTTCTGGATTTTTTTTTTAAATCTCTATTCCAGATGTTCTCCAGTTGAAAATGCTAGTGATGTCGTAAATAGATTTTATTACTAACCACATCTATTCTCTGATGAAATTCATTTACATGACTTCAAGTTTTGTCGTTACAGTTGTTCAATTATTGACTGTGATGTCGAGGTCGTTTCAGTTTTACAGTAAGGGTGCCGCATAAGTCAAATATATTTCTTATTGTGTCGTCGCATAATGAAGTTTGAGAACCAATGCTTCAGATATTGGTTTGTCTAGTTTAGCAAAAGGTGATTTTCGTGAGGAATGAGGTCTCAGTTCATAGCTTTGAGCTACTAGCACACTAAAACTATCTCTCTATCAATCTAACTCTTTTCTTTGTATCCCTGGCCTTGTTCGTATTTAGTTGCACGTCAACATCTTCGTTGAATCGCGATCACGGTAAATGATAGAACAATCTTAGCGTCGAAATTTGAAGTCATGTAAAAAAAAAAAAAAAAAAAAAAACATTGAATAATAACTATGGTCAGAATAAAATCTATTTACATCACTGACATTATCCACAGGGAAACATTAAAAATAGAGTTGTTTTTTTTTAAAGACATCTAGATCCAGGAGAATCTAAGTGTTATTATTAGACACGTCAAGATAAGACGCGCCAACGATCAAAAAAGCTTTTTCTCCAAAATTAAAAATAAATGAAAAGATATCTAGTGAAGTACTAGTGCCAATTTTCAAGTCCGTAGACAATACGGTATGACCAGGAGCGTTGAAACACAAACAAACCTACATATTTGGTGGCTACGGTTGTTGCACTCTTAATTTCTGTATTTCTGTCTGCTTTTCCTTTGTATGCTCTTCACTCTTTCTCTCTCTCTCCCCCTCTCTCTCTCCCCCCCTCTCTCTCTCTCTCTCTCTCTCTCTCTCTCTCTCTCTCTCTCTATATATATATATATATATATATATATATATATATATATATATATATATATATATATATCATTATCTACTATTTTTACATTTACTTTTGTTCATTTCTTTTACTCTTGCATTTACTTCTTTTTCTTCCGTCATATAATTAGTCTTTTTTCATCTTCCTGATTTTACTTTCTGCAGTTCTCGACCTCTCACTGAGTTCATAAACCTTTGAGATTTCCAAATCTTTTTCTCGCCCTTTTAATCTTAGAACTAAAAGATCAAATTTGGAAAGATCAAAATCGACAAAGTTGAATATTAAGAAAATGCAAATAAGAAAATGTAAAGGTTTATCAGATGTCGAAATCAAAAGTCTGTATCAAGATCTTACGAATAAAACCATTGAATGCAATGGCTGCTGTCGCCTTTTCTCAATTAACTTTGAAATGCGTGGCATTTTCGAGCTGAGAGCTTGTTTGCCAACCTCTTCACACACCGTACCCGCCAAATTGCATTACGAACCATTTGGGGGTACGTGCACCCCAGGTTAAGAACCACTGACTCAGATGTCTGTGTTTCATACCAGGAATCATTTTTTTTCTCTTGGATATTTTTTCTTCATTTTTTTATCATGATTCTTCCACACGAATTCCCTCGTTATCTCCATCTCCTCCTCTACCTCTTTCTCTCTTGGTTTCCTCTATAATTAACACTTGATAGTTATCTCTCTTGACAATTGTTACAGACAAAAACATAGCCAATCACGGGGCGTGTGATATAGATAGATTTCTGTCTGCTAATCTTTCGTATGCCCCTCTCTTTCTCGCACACACACTCTCTCTCTCTCCCTCTCTCTCTCTCTTTCACACACACACACACACACACACACACACACACACACACACTATTCACTAATTCCTTTTTTTACCTTTCTTTTATCTCTTTTCTCTACTACTTTTTCTCTCGTCTTGTGATTTTGTCTTTTCTTATCTTTCTGATTCCTTTTACTCGGTTCAGCAGTTCATGACCTTTTTAGGATGGGCGTTCCAAATTCTCATATCCTTAATCTTGAGACCAAAAAATTGAATTTAAAATCGTCAAAATTGGCAAAATTAAGTGATATTAACATTTATCAGATTAGGTGTCGAAATCAAAAATCTTCTATTACTAATAGAAAAAAAAAGGATTTGATACTATGTCTGCCGTCGCTTTTTCCTAATCACCTTTGAAATTCGTAGCATTTTGGTGCTGAGAGCTTGTTTGCCACTCTCTTCCCGTATCCCAAAGGGTTGCCTTAAGCACCAGGGGCGGGTTACCTTTAGCACCAGGGGCGGGTTACCTTTAGCACCAGGGGCGGGTTGCCTTTAGCACCAGGGGTGGGTTACCTTCAGCACCAGGGGTGGGTTAGAACCACGATTAAGAACCACTTCTGGTGTTTCATACTGAGGTTCTTATTTTTCTCCTTGATTTCTCCATTTTTTTTTCTTCATCATAATCCTTCTACACCAATTCACCCCTCACAGCGCCCCCTTTTTTCTGCCCCTTTATCTCTTGGCCTTCTTTTTTTTTCATTTTTTTTTCTTTTTTTTTATCTCTTATGGTTTCTTTCCGTCGTGAAGATGCAGGTAAGAATCAATACATGTGACTTGGCCACGTGACTTGTTCACAATTGAATAAAAAGCAATAGAACGGTTTTGATTAATCATTAACTTTGGAATCATTCATTAGATAAGACAAACATAAACGGATATATTCATCTTTGAAGCTATTTCACCAAGATGGATGATAATATCAATATTTATCCATCTGTATGTGTGTCCGTTGCCTCTCTCTCTCTCTCTCTCTCTCTCTCTCTCTCTCTCCCCTCTCTCTCTCTCTCTCTCTCTCTCTCTCTATATATATATATATATATATATATATATATATGTATGTATATATATATGTGTCTGTATATGTGTATGCGTGCGTGCATGTGCATGCATGGGTGTGTATATGTGTGCGTACATGTGTGTGTATATTGATGCACATGTGCCTGTGTGTGAGTGCGTGTGCCTCTCCGTGCAGGGTGTATCCGTCTGTGTATTTGTGCGCGTGCGTGTTTGAGTCTTTATGTGTGCGTATATGAGCGCATGTCCGTGCATGTGTGTATGCGTGTGCATGTGCGTACTTACGATAGTGTGTATGTGTGTATGCGCGCTTTCGTTCGTGTGTGTATGCATACGTACGCGATACAGAGAGAGTGAGTGAGAAAGAGAAAAAAGACATATAGGAAGAGAAACCTATGAGAATGTGTGAGAAAGAGAAACTGACAAGGAATACCTCTGAAGACGAGAGTAGGCATCAAAGTTACACAGAGAGAGAGAGAGAGAGAGAGAGAGAGAAAGAGAGATGTTTAGAAAGAGAAACCTATGAGAATTTGAGACAGACAGACAGACAGAATACCTCTGAAGACGACAGCGGGCTTCAAAGTTCTTGATGCAGACGAAACAGAAACAAAAAAAAAGAGGGCAACTTCTCAGACGCAAGCAACTCCTTGCAATAATTAACAACATGGGAATATAGCGAGCCCAGTTCTTTTTACATTTTGGCTTCAATCTCTGTTACTTCATCGTCCGTGATGGGTGGGAACCAACTCTTCCTTTTATGGCTACATCAATTGACAGGAAAAGGCTATTAGATGGCATTTATGCATTACTGCAAAGTTAAGAAAATGAATAGATATGTAAAAAAAAAAAAAGCACTGAAATCCATCTTAACTTTCATTATGGTTACTAGTGCGCCCGAGCCGTCAAAAATGACGTTGTCTATAAAACTGATATTCAATTATTACTATGAATTTCATATCATCAACAGCAGCAGCCTTTTAACTTCCGTCGTTGGACATAGACCCTTGATTTTTGTTAGACCCACGTATGATAAATTGCAGGTGTTTGAGAGCCACAAAAATATAAAAATCAACACACACGTTTATATTGTTATATACACTTGGGGTTGAAAAAAATTATACAAATATTAGGCAAAAACAATATCCATGTCTGTAGTTTTGTAAAATGTTAATTTGTTGTAGTTCAGTGCTCACGAAGTACACGTACAAAACGATTTTTTTTTCAAAACCAAGACGGATGATTGTTTCAACTTTATCAAACTTTATATTAGAACATTATATGTAACCATACGATGAGCTTTTTTCCGTATTTTTTTCAGTTTATTTGTTTGTCATTAAGGTATATTATTGGTTAATTTGCTTTCCTATTATGACGTAACAATTATGTCATAGATTACGTAATAAAAACTCTTGAGACTAAAAATGTCTTATCTCATGTCAAAGTAGCTTGAGTTGAGTTGAGACTTTTTTAAAATTAAGTCAATCGAACTATAGTTTTAGGCTTCTTGGTGCCCATCCATACATAAACAAGCTCGTCATTTTGGACGGGTATATTCTAGTTGTTAAATGTCTTAGTAACAACAAATATGGAACTTTCGTTTTGATTCATTTGGATCACAGTTCATACCCAGAAATTAATTGAAAAGCTTGATCTTTTTATACCAAAATATTTTCACGAGCTGCCCTATCTCAAAGAACCACAGGAGGCTTGCGAACCGCGGTTTGGACACCCCAAACATACGCCTTAAATAGGATCCGCCAGATTTCTCGATCCTGGACGCCATAGTGCCAATACTTTCAGAACTTGTCTAAATCCTTATTCCATCTTATTTTTTGCCGACCACAGTTTCGCATATGATCTCGGTGGATCAACGTTTTAAGTCGATTCATGCGGGTCTTAGGAGATATTTTTTTCCGATTATAGGCGTCATACCTGGTAATATAATTACGAAAATTCATTATTATATTATATAACCAAATGAATGTAATTCTTTTGGCTATACATGATACAATACAAAAACACGTGGCATATTATTATTGTAGATGTTATTTTCATTTATTCGTTTTTTTTCCCACCAGTAGTGTCTAGTGGTCCATTTTGGAGATCAAGTGACAGCAAGTTTCTTCAATACTCGAGTACTCTCCTCAGTAATCTAGCTTATTTTAGAAGTGCCGTCGAGTATATGAGTAGATAATTTCAATCCTCTCTTGAATTTTTAATTCTTGCAGTCTTTTTTATAAGGCTTTTCGGGATTGTTCCAAGCGTTCAAGTGATGATCTTTCACCGTCATATCCCACAAGTTATCCAGGTCTCTGGCAAGGTCAATATATTTCTCCAGCTTTCCACACTTCTTCGGTTTCTCTTCGTGGTCTGCTCAAACTGAGAAATCCATTACCTGACAGATTTTCTTCTCTTTGTTCATGATGATTATATAATTTCTTTGCCTAGATTGGGTGATCCGTTTAAATTTCAAAGTCACATAGAATTCCACTTATTTAATCATCAGGACAGCTTCTGTTTTTGTGTATCCACCATTGTTCTGGTCAAATCCTTGTTGTTTGCACATTTCGCAGTGGAAAATCGTTCCTACTCAGTTATATCTATTTTTACTACTTGAACATAGATTTATAAAAATGTTACGGCTTGTGTGGCTCATTATTTTGGTTATCAATCTTTCAAAATACATATTAGAGATAAAACAGAGTTAGTAGTAGTAGTGTGTATGTGTGTATGTGTGTGTGTGTGTGTGTTTCAATGGAAGGAATATTTACGACCTCATGAGAGTATTTAATCTCTATCTGATAATACTTGTTTGATACAGTATTTTTATCTTTATCGAGGAATGATTTTGCACTATCTTACTAACAAGATCAAAGTTATGGGTCACCAGGTCACTGTATCTGTCTTCCTCTACCGCATTTATCGAATTCGTCATTATCTAGTTCTTCTTGACCTATTTCCCTTGAGTCTTTATCACAAAACTTCTTTCCTTTCAACAAAACATTCTTGTTTAGTGATCTCTTTTATCTTATTATGCAGAATTCATTTGGTATCATGAGCTAAAAAAACTTGTATTGATTTTTCGGGGTTAATCTTATTCAAGTTTTTGAACATTCTATGGATAGAGTAGAGAAAAATGGAGTAAAAATATACAGAAAAATTATTACAATATGTTTTGTTTACATGAAGTAAAATGACTAACGACAGTCTTAGAATTAGATTCGTAGTTTTTTCATTGTGTGTATTAACCACTAAAATACTTTACTGGGTATTATAAAAAATTTGATATCTGTGTAAATTAAGTCACTCATTCTTTATTCACTCCCCAGATAGTTTCGTTCACTTATGGGTGTAGACTAAAGAGATTCCTTTCACTCCTGACCCCTTGAAGGTGAATAAAAGTTTACTCTCACTTTTGACTCTTTAGAGGTGGAGAAACGTTTCCCTTCATTTTTGAGACCCTAAAGGGTAATAAAAAAAATCTTTCTTCCTTTCTGACCCTGTAAAAGGGGAGAGAAGTTTCATTCCCTTTTGACCCCCCCCAAAGAATTATATGCGAACATATAGAAGAAGACATATTTATATGTATATTGGAGGGAAATTGAAGTTATGTTTCAGCATTATAGTTACATTGTAAATAGAATTCTAAAACCTTTTTTCAAATATCCCAAAGTTTTTAACTTTTTTTTTTACTTTTAAATTCGGTTGGGCTATGCCCATGTTCAGATGTTTTTTATCCCCCCCCCAAAAAAAACACGTACACGCACACACACACACGCAAACACACACACACACGCAAACACACACACATACACACACACGGTTTGACACCTCTAATTTATACATAGGATTATATAAAACGCCTTGGCAATATAGAGTACCATGCAATTGCAAAATTATTTAAACAGTGTCGTTATTTTTTGTCTGCATTGGTAAAATAATATATATATATATATATATATATATATATATATATATATATATATATATATATATATATATATATGTATATATATATATATATATATATATATACATACATATATATATATATAAGTATATATATATATATGTATATATATATACATATATATACATATATATATATATATATATATATATATATATATATATATATATATATGTATGTATGTATGTATGTATAATGATGATCCTATTCTGTTCATTAGTAATACTTGCATTAATTCATGGCAGTTGACACTCACATTTTTCAATGCACAAGATACAGATTAAGTGTTCAAACTTACCAAATACAGCGTTTCATCCTAACTTTTTCATAACATTAAATATTTAGTTTTCTAAAGTGCAAAAATCATATAGCAATGATCAGCAAGCTAATCTTTCTCTCTTATGTTAGTGAGTTCGATCCTCATAGGATTTCCAAGTATAGATGCTCTGATACCAATTCATTCTAAGTTAGTATATATTTATTAAAGGAACTGTACGACCTTCTTGTTTTTCTGTCCATAACACTCGACTCTTCAACTAGGAGGTAATAGAGATACCCCTCCCCATCATCTGAAACTATGGGCTTATCCACTGAAATAAATTCATTATTTACCTTCTTGAAAATCGTTTCAAAGAAAAACAAATATATCCATGAATTTTTTCACAGATATTTACTAGTTTGTTTCATAAATCCTACCGATGATATCACAGGTTACATAAACGGATAGTAATAAAGTAATAATATGAGTTGATGATAATTTTCTTTGGTCGGAAAGTATCTTTAATGTAAGTATCCGAACAAAGCTACCTGTTTACACTTGATCTACTCCACGACGATAACATGAGTCAACAGATACAATAATGAAAAAGGACAATCCATCCTGGAATCTCAAAACAAAACAAAACTCAAGAGAGGCCTGGTTCGTCACTCAATAGAAACTGTCACGTGACCAATGTGATTTGGCAGCATGTCGTGTTGGGGGTGAACAATTGGAAGATTGAAAAAAACGGTTTATCAATTAATAAGTCACTTCTCTTACTTTTGTTGGGCAGTGATCACTAAAAAGTCTGAATTTTTAACAACAAAAAATTTAAAAAATGAAAAAAAAAATAAAACAAGCGGGAACGCCTCCGAACACAGGGATTAACTTAACATTAACTTGCATTACATACTGAACTTTCCAGTAAAAAACCCATCTGGGGGATTTCTAGACATAATAAAGAGCAAATATTTAAATTTTCAACCATATAGCTCCGTTGGTGCATGTCGTACGTACATAACCAACCAGCTAGTTAGCCAGACTAGCTCAAAAACTGAAGAAACTTGTGTTTACAGTGTTGGTGGCAGTTTTGGTTGACGGTATCAAATTATCTTATAGCATTGTGCTGATATTACCTATTTAGGCATACTTTCCGGAGTTGGCTATCTTAGACGTGAAAAAAAAACTTTTCATTCCTCAAACAGATAGCCGTAAAACTCCAGGCAAATATTTATTCATTTCAATTATCCATTTATTTACGTCATAGCCTTAAAACTGAATCGTCATATATCAGGGCTTTTCGCTGATTATGCATTGAATCTCTTCCTCCTGATTCGTCAAAAAACAAAAAGGAAGACATCCTGAGGTGAAAAGAGGACATCATATTTCGATTTGAAAAAACAGGACATGTCCTCATTTTGGATACCAAATAATAACACTAAACATGAGTCACAGTCGAGCTTCTTTTTTTTCTCATTATGCAATAACTTTACAAATTTGTGATATTTTGCTTTTTTTGTTGTTTGTTTTAGAAACTGTTAACCAGAACTGACACCAAAATAGTTTACATGGTTTTCTTCAGTTGTTAATTTGGTATGGATGGCTAGCTTTGCTTGTATGAATCTCGTGCACAGACTGCAGCAGTAGAGCTAGAAGGCCTTTTGCACCTTAATATGTCTAGAAAAAATCTTTTGGGGAAGGGAGTTTTCTACCCCCTCCCCAATTTTTAAGGACTAAACATTTGAATGTTCTGCCTTCTAGTTCCATTGATGCAGTCTGTACACTGTGTACATACATGCATACATACATGGGCTGGTTGGCTACCAAGCTAGCTAGCTATCTTGAAAACTGAGGAAAAATCTATGCTGACAGTTTTGTTGACAGTTTGGTTATCGGTTTCTAATAGTTAATCTACTTGATCGGACGTGTTTAGGTTCTCGCTCACAACAAAGGTCACCTTTTCCCTAATTTTATCGCCAGGAGTCATCTTGGCCTCTTTTGTGTCAAGTCCCTGCGATTCTTACTGATCAACACAGGATGCTTGTTTGTGAACAGCAAACGTGGGTAAAGATTTATTTCCATTCAGGGAGGCGTGAGAGACTGAACTTTTAACGACACAGTGATTGGGATCGGCAAGCCGGGTTCAAAATCCAGCTGAGACAGTTACGTTCTCTTTGCAGGAATGTCTGTAAGGTCCCGTCAAGAACCGTTATCGCCCAGTGTCTGACACTTTGGAGCGAGAGGTCTGTGTCCAACAACAGGCCTTAGAAAACATGTTAACAAAAAAATAAAGCATTAACGTCGACTTAGTTTCATATCACAAACGTGGTTGGAAATGGATGGAAATAATTTTTCTAAACCCTTTTCTCAGCGTGATAGATTTTTTCTGTTGTAAAAAAACTTAAATTTTCTGGAGTAAGAAAAATACGAATCTATATACGAAAATGAATTATCATTTGTGTCCTATAGTCTGGATAATTTGGAAGTCGAGCATACAGCCAAGTTGAGTGTTCACCCAACGTGAAAGTTATAATAATTATGAACCCACTTATTACGAGCCTACCTTTCCACGATTTTCTTCTAACAGTGCTCCTGGTGTGAATACATCAGTAACGAAATGATTGTCTATGATTTTTTCTCTATTTTGATAAAGAATTATACGATTGGATTCGTGAACAAACTATCGAATTTGCTACACAAACTGGTGTTCCAAATCGGAAAGACATATCACGCGCAGAAATACGAGTGTTTTCGCTTAGTAAATTCATCAAGGGTGTTATTTTCTGCATAACCTTCTGTCATTAAATTCATGGAAATTTGAGAGAAAATTTAAATCTTATAAATCTAGTGACATTCATTAAATGTTCACTTGCAGGTTTTTACCCTTCTAGTTCTTTACTAAGCTCAGTCTGGAACAGTGGCGGACCTTATGGTTAGAGTCAGCCGGGGCGATAACTCATGCTGTTATCCCGTCCTCTAGAAATTGTTGACAGAAGTGATAATTTTGGTGGCTTTTTACATTTTATCTTTAATTTGAGGGGAACTGTAAATCGAAAAATTGAAAAATCACATCTAAATTGGTAACCCTGTTTGTACAGGATATGAAGAATTTTAATGATCTTTTTGTACTCATTAGTCATCATAATTCTAGTATATTATTGAATGCAATGGTGTGAGCCAACATTTACTAACAATTCTATCCATCTTCAGTTTTCATTTTTTTGCAGTTCCGACTTTGTGAAATGATATGAAGAAAGTTAAGTATGGATACCATGAAAATAATTTTATTCAGTATCTTTTTTTTTTAAACTATACAATACAACACGAAAGAACATACCTCCGCTAACACCATTCTCAGGGGAGGTAATTTTGCATTCCTAAAAATTCCATTAGAATTAATTGTGCACTCTCGGAAATACTGTATGGACAGACAGAAGTTTCACCAAGAAAAGAAATACCAAGAAACTAACTCATTAAAAGTCTTTGAGTATTCATCACTATGTCACCCCCTCTGATTGTGTGACCCACGGCCAGCTGCCCCCACTGTACCTCCCTTGGTGCGCCACTGGCCTGGAATATTATCTGGAAATTTACTATTATTAAATGAAGCATTATATTTTTTTTACTAGTATTTCTTTCATTTTTTTTTCCATTGCTATTTATCACAACTAACCAGGCCGTTATTTTACGGTTGCCAGTCAACAACGTGGATCGGAAATAGGTAGCTATTTCCCATAATGCAACAAATAGGTACTCTGCATCATGTGTAGATCGGAACGGACGGTTTCATGGTCAAAAACTAGGGAACACCATACATCAAAGAATGAACGGCTTGCTGATCGATATTTCCAATAGGCACTTCTTATCAAGAATGCCTCAGATCAAGCAATGGATCGATATTTTTGCTCAAGAGGGGATTCTGAACAGTGACAAATTATTCAGTGAGCATTCTATGAAATGCAGTATTGATCAATGTCTGACCCAGATACCGGAATAACTGTGGGTACCAAAGCTTGTCGTTCACAAAAGGGTATTCGGCTTTGCTCTTACTGAAATGTTTCTTTGTATTCCAGGGTTACTGTTGACGCATCTTTGTTTATTTGTGTAAATTCCTGAGGCAATGTTTTATTGAACAACCGTAAGCAGCACAGGTGGTGCAGGGTTCTATATTTTTTTATACGTGTGTGTAATTGTGCTCCTATCCATACGTATACAGACTTGAAAATTGACGTCAGTACTCCTCTAGACCCCTTCTAAATATGTTCTTTTGAAGAAAAAAAGACAAAACATTATTCTTACCTTTTTGGGATATTATTTTGACGGGTTTATAAATAACATCTAGATAATAAAACCTAGATATTTCTGAATGTTTTTACTCAAGATGGTTTTCCGTGGAAAACGCCTGTGAATTTTGACGCTACGGCAGATCACTTATTGACTGTGATGGCGAGTAAATTTTAATGTAATTCAACCCGTCAGAGGACTCATTTTGAACCGCTCATGTTCCGGTTTCTGTGTTAACATCGTTTTCTACTCTGTTAAAATAGTTGCTTTTGTCGACTTCATCGTATATCCAAAAGAAGTGTGAGGTGAACGAGTGGTTAATTGCACGGATAATGGGATCAGAATCCGGATGAGAGGTTTACGTTTACTTCGCACTAATGTCCTGTGGAGAAGTCCATCTCTTTCTACCTATCAAGACGTCAAAGGTTAGCGTAGCAGGGTAAAATCCATCACCACACTCATGTCTTCTCCGAGTAAGTATAAGACAATATTCAACAACAGCCCCTAAAAGGCTAAAATGTCATTAAGATACATTACAATTATCTGGAAAATGATGTTAAATCAGGATAAGACTTTGTTGAGACTTGATTCTGTGAGGAATTTCAATATGAAGATTACGAATTGTTTATGTAACCAGTAATATCCCGGTGTGATATATTAAACAGATACATAAAAAGAAGGTTTTTAAATGGTGCTTAGTGGTGTAACAATGCAAATTCTCAAAATTGTAGCCCACAGATTGTGAACAGGAGCACCCGGAGACACTTGCACACAAAAATAGGCGCATAGACAGAGACTCAGAGAGAGAGAGAGAAAGAGAAGAATCTGCAGCTCAATAGGCTGGTTGGTCAGATCTTTTGTGGGGCTGTGGTGATTAGATACTAAAACCATATACCAGAAGTAAACAGATACAAAAATTCTGTTGTACAGTTAGTACATGAACAGCTATAGTGAATGTAATAAAATAGTTTATCCCCGAGAAAAAATCGTAGATATATTTAAACTTCTAAGATATTTCTTTCAGTTTGAAAAAAATAGAGAAAAAAAACTAAATAATTCGTTTCAATAGAAGAATCTATTCTTTCAAATACTTGGTAAGAGATATTTTAAACAGTAAAATTATCACCTCCATAGAGTCCATTGTCACGGACATTATATGCGTGGATAATTCAAAGAGTTGATCGCTCAATACTTTTTTGAATAGATAAAATAATTTATGTGTACCCCATTTGGTAAATCTCAATGTAGATATTTAAATGTTTTACTTGAGATTATTTTCCTTCTGGATGATAGAGAAGCAATTTCAGAGTCGCTTTTTTGCTAATTTATCCAGAATAATCATGAAAGTCAATATCCAATATTTCTAATGTGCCCGAGAAAGTGTTTGCGAAACCACTGTCTTAGTTTCTTAATTAAAGATATTTTGTTTTATTTTAAAAGTAGCTATGCAATCAAGGATATAACAAAACTATTTATAAAATAGATTTATCAAAACTTTCATTCACTCAAATGATTACACCTACAATAACAGAGAAAATACTAAAAGCATGTATAAGAAGTAAGAAGATGCAAAAATATGCATTTAGTGAATGAATAAATGTAGCAATTCGTAACAGTGTGTGGATATAGCGAATAAGCAAGTATGCTAAATTTCAAATACAGTAGCAAAAAGCCCGGGGATATATATTGTAAACAGATGAAGACGTGTATCGTTTATTGGGCGCCAAATTATGAACTGAGTTACGGTTCAAGTAACCAGATGATATTTTATCACCTGATGCGACCAAAGACAACAAGGACACAAATACAACAATAGGCTTATCAAGATTGTACCGATATGAAATAAACAGCAACGAAAATCAGCAAATTCAACTTAGGTGACAAAGTAATTCAACAAGATGAAACTAGATGTTGCATGATGATTGGGTTAGTATAGTCCATGGGTATCGCTGATTCGGTCAAAATTAAATTGTTTACTAGCAAAAATTCCTTTGTCTGGCTCTGAAATCAAATTGCAATATGCAGTGGACTCATTTTAGTGCTTAGAACTCCAGATCTTTGAACTGCAACTTGCCACTAGATATTTGACGTGAAGACGAAAAACCCTGATTTAAGAAATTAAAGACGCTTCCCAATCAACTATTAGTGGAGCTGATATCAGAAATTTCAGGGAAGGAAGAAATATCATCATTATCAGCAGCAACAGCCTTTTATTGTCTGTTGTTGGACATAGACCTCCCCCAAAATTCGTCTTATCACTCGATCGCGGGCGTTGCGGAGCCAGTACTTTCTAAACTTGTTTAGTTCGCCATGCCATTGCCTCTGAAATTTTTTTTTTTTCAAGAAAGCAATTACGGTGTAACAGAAAAAAAAAGATAAACTAGAAAACACCTAGAGAGCTCATTCATCTGCCAACGTCATTGTCACAAAAAAAAAAACAAAAAAAAACAGGATAAAAATCAGTTTATATATACCAACGATACTGGGGAGTAGTTGCAAATTCAATCGATTATTCCTTAGTCCATGGCTCATCCTTCCACAAAATGTCTTTTGAATTTGCTGAGAACCTTTGGGGGATATGAACAAACATGACTGAATAAATAAATATATGAAAAGAATATATGTATCAATCGAAATGAAAATTCCAGAATCTGCCCAAAATTTCAACAAAATCCTATATTACCACATGGTCTATACCACCAGAAAATTTGATTGAAATTCATTGAAAACTTTCAGAGATATCCCTCGATCCGCTCCCAAAATTCAAAGGCTTCCTCATCAGCCCATAATATATCTACAAAATATCACTGAGACCTTTTGCAGGTATTATGCCGACAGACAACCTGAATCGATTGAATATATATGACGAAGAGAGAAAATGAAGACAAATGAATTTGACAAATGTGATGTCACCTGTCAGAAGTTACTACTTGAATATTTTCTCTTGAGTTTGTGATCCCATCACTATTGATACACATCCGACCAATCAATGATGAAATGAGAGTTGATTCATTTTCATCTGCATCATAAGATAGTGACTCATACGTTCAGACAGCGTCTGCGCAAAACAACCTGAAAGGTTGTGATGCTTGACAGAGATGACAATATTACGTCACATTTTCCCCGCAAGGCAAGATTTATATACGTGTGGGAAAAAAAGTTGAGCGCTTTGAATACGCAGAGGTTTCGATAGGCGGCAGAAGGTTAAAAAGATGTTACTGAATGTTAGGCTTTATATGACCTTGATACCAAGTTAAAATAAACTCCAGTCCGAGTTGGAGTTTGAATCTATTTTCTCCACCGTAATACACCACGCTCTCACAGGCACGCACGCACACACATACACACACACGCACACGCATGCACACACACACACACACACACACACACACACACATATATATATATATATATATATATATATATATATATATATATATATATATATACTAAGATTATATTCACTAGCATTCAGTAGGAACGATCTTTTATCTTCAGCGCAATAATAAAAAATGTATGTAGGCTTCATTTTTCTGCTCACACTAAAGACGTGAAGGTCTGCTTTTTCGTTTAGTATAATAAATTGTGTTTTAGTTAATATCAATGAAATGCAAAAATTGACTGTATACTCACATTTATCACAAGTGCGTACTTATGATTATGAATGGCCTCTGTTAGGATGCATGCCTGGGATGCTCAGACAACCTCAGTCAGAATCCCGGCCCCCTCGGCCTTGTAGCCGTAGTCTTGAGGAGAGCAGGGGCCTATACATCTGACTTTAAACCGCCTTAAGGATGCTCCTTCTCCGAGAATGGTTGCCTTTCCAAGGCTAGAGAGCCCAATCTTCCCAGTTTTTTTTATCCTTAGATGAGAGGGTGAAGAGGTCGAACCATGCTTTTCTAAGGGCATTAGTGCAGAGTGAACATAAACAGCCCCGAATGGAGTTTGAGCCTGCAGGAGGGGGCGATTCCATTGCCTGTACCATTACTGAATATGCCAATCGCATGCATAATTATAGATCTGTTGATATTCACAAGGAATTGGGTGTCAGATGATCATCAAGCTTGATATACTATTAATGGTCTGCGAGATTAGTTTGCTTACTGTCGCTCTACGTCAAGCCGTACATAATTTATAGTGATACTGCATGTACGAGCTTTAATGTGCTTAGAAAAGTACAAAACATTGAAGAAAAAAAAAGTTGAGAATACGACGTTATTACAACCATTTCCCCTCTCTTCTACTTCCTAGTCTCTTGTATCTTCCAGTACTGCAATATACGATGGTTTCGTCATTATCACCATTATTGGGGTCTGGGAACGTTCAAATAAGAATGTTTTACTTCCAGACAACTTTCGAATATATATATATATATATTGTGGAGTTTTACATCTCGGCTCACTGATATCAAAGCCTTCCCCAACCAAATGTCAGAGGTTGAATCATGCAATGTGCACAGGAGAGGATCACACTTGGCATCATATGGAGGGATTAAAAGACCACACAATATGTCAGTGGAAAAAAACATTCAGAGACATCATAGAATCTATTACGAAACTCAAATGGCAATGGGCCGGTCGTGTAGCAAGAATGTCAGACAAGCACTGGACATCATGACTCACACCACGGATCTCCAGAAGTCATACGCAAAACTTTAACCGATAGAAAATAAGACGGCGTGACGATTTAGACAGGCTCAAGTTATGATGTTTATGTAAAATTTGGCTTCAATAAACCCTATTCATCAGTATTATGAATTATCCTTTCCATTTTGGGTGTGTACAGAAGATTCTAGAAAAAAAAAATTGGTTCAAACTGTATAATCAGCCCCTAGCTTTCAAAAAAAGTGTACTGAGAACTTTTGTCCATATCTAATTATATATATATATATATATATATATATATATATATATATATATATATATATATATATTATTGTGTCATCCACAGACAGCTGTTTCGATGTATTACATCTCCTCAGTGTGGCTATAGACTTTCTATCATCCCATCCGGTACTGCAAGGTAGGATTGAAACCTTCGTTTCAGATCCGGAGACCGATATCCTACCTCTAAGGTGTGAAACTGGACGGTCAGTAAGGCTGAATTCAAGCGATATATTTATTTACACATAAATCCCCCATCCACCAGTGTGCTCTATTCCTATGGAAGAGCATTATATATATATATATATGTATATATATATATATATTTCCTCTTGGTTTAAAACCACTGTTTGTTCTTTCAGAAGTTTTTAATCTCTTGTTAAAATCTATGCGGAGGTGACTAAGCTTCTACGCAACGCCTGCAGTAGAGCGACCCGGCAAATCTTGTGGAAGGTCTATGTCAAATGACGGACGTCAGAAGGCTAATGATGATGACAACGACGGTGCATGGCTCATCCGCAGGTAGAGATCCGATACGTTGAGCACTGATTCGACAGTCCAATTATGCTTCTGTACAATTTTCATTGAATCGAACCTATTCCTTATTATTACTTGTGGTCTTTTCAAAGGCCACTATTAATAATGGTGAATAGAGTTTATTCAATCCAACACACGTACTATATATATATATATATATATATATATATATATATATATATATATATATATGTTGTGTACAAAAGATTCCAGTAGAAACCGGTTTTCAACTGTGTATTCAGTCCCTAGTCTAAAAAGAGCACTAGTTGCTTTTGGACATACCTAAATACATTGGATGCTACCCAAACATTTAGAGAAGTTAGGGGTTGAAATTGCATTCTCTGATTTTTTGGTTTGAAACCGCTTCTTTTTTCAAGGCAATATTTTTTAATTTTCCGTTGAAAACTGTCCGAAAGTGACTAAGCCTCTGCCCAGTCAGTTCATGATCATCATTGAGTCATAAATTCTAATGTCCAATCCCAGTGTATAAGTAAATCCAGTTCGGTGATAAATATGGGAAACGCCCTCTTTACACGGATTTTTCAATCAAGAAAATGAGATCTACTTTATCGTCAATTATATTGGGCGATTTCACTACTTCAACAAGATTACTTTTATCGATTTTATGTTTATTCCAGACGACAGCCGTCACTCCCCTGCTTCACCCTCTGTTAATTAGTCAGTTCCTCAAAAGGTCAGCTTAAGACATCTCTAAGATGTTATCTGACAGGGGAACGTACTATACGATGAATGTTGTTGCTTGGCAGCAGAGACATCTCTCTGCCACGCGTTCAACGTGATGAGAGTCGAATAAATATCTGAATATGACAAATCTGGGCAGAAGGAAGCATTCCTATGAAGACCACTAAGGAAATTAATCTATTTACTGTTGATGACGGAAATTTCTGTGATTGCAGTTCTATGGCTAACTCAATGAAATGTATTTTCATCGCCATAACTCTATCAGTGGGTCAAAGCTTTCATCTAACAATGGGCAACCTGAAATAAATCATTTTCCATCGGCTATATGCTAATGGACAAGAGTTTGTTTGTTTTTTTTTCAGTGGATAACAATCGCACTTTCCACCTTCCGCAGTCAATGATTTGGTGTTTCCCTACTTTTAGTAAATCGATAAATATATTTATTTATAAGCACTTCAGATCCGTCCACGGGCTTGTTCTCACCATCCGATCCACGCTGTTTGTTTGACATGTTGCAGAATAAAGATCTGCAAGTAACGATAAAAAGTCACTTAAATAAGATAACACACAGACTGGTGAAATATTTTAAAATAACAGGATTTTAGTCATTCGATAGAAACCACCGAAACCATTGTCTTTTGGTCGCATGCCGTGTCGGGGGTGATCATTTCTTTTAATTTGAAAAAAAGATGATCAATAAGTTACTTCTCTTGCCTTTAGTAGGGATGTGATAATAAGTGTGGATTTTCAACAAATAAGAGTGAATGTTGCCGGCTACAAACTAAGTGTCGAATTAAGCATAAATTTACATTGTAAATGGAACCCCCTACTAAAAACCTATTTTGGAAGGATTAAAAAAACAAAACAGGTTTTTCTATAGGAGAAAAATAATGACAATTTCAGCCCTCTAGCTCCACTGATGCGACCAGTACGTGTGACACACCCATACACAGCCAGCCAGCCAGCCAGCCAGAAAGTCAAACAGCCAGACTGACCAACTTGAGAACAGAGGAAATCTATATTGATTTGCATTTTCTAATTCATAGATGGATCTAATCATAATAATAATAATAAAGAAAACTTCAGTCAAGGAGCAACGTTACTCCCGTGCTGTGATTGTGGTCAGACTAAAGGAGTTTCTTGTTTGATTGAAGAAGGAATCTCATTGTTTGCTCAACCTCTCATTTTCTTCTCATCATTTTGGATAAAGCAAAAACTCACAACCACAATGACTGAAGTCGGACTTGAACTTCAATAATCCGATCACTAGAAGAAGATCATATTCCTCCTCTTGCAATCCCACGCTCCCTTAACCCCTGCCCCCTTCTACTTTGAATTTTTAACAAATATTCTTTTCACCCTTATACTTTTCATTATACATACCTACCCTAACTGAAAATTTTCCCCAGTTCCTCCCCAGACTAAAATTGCTTCCTTCAGAAATTCCTCCTCTGGCGACCAAGTACCTCCTGTTTGAGTATTATTTCAGTATAAGATCACCAGCCAAAATTATCAGGTTGTTCGAATGATTATGGCCGATTCAAGATACCACCTCTTAGCTGCGTCCGACAACATTTCAAAAAATATAGTATAAATATATTTATATAGCCATTTTAATGATTAAAATTTGTTCTTTTCACTGATATTCACGGGTTATTTCACTGGTATCTCTAGTCGGTGTAGACCTTAAAACTGAAGACGAAAAAAGAAGTGTTATGTATAATCCTCTTGCACGAGTACACAAATCGTATAATCAGCATTTCTTTTTTTTGCTTCTATGTATTCTACTTCTCTAAGTACATGGAAGCTCGCACATACTGTATCACTATATATTATGTACGGCTTGCCGTAGAGCAACAGTGAACAAACTAATCTCACAGACCATTAATAGTATATCAAGCTTGATTATCATGTGACATCCTATCTTTGCGAAAAGCAACAAATCAATAATGTGTTTCAAACAGCTTCCAATATCAACCTAACATGGAGGGAATCAATCACTTTTGACTGTACAGTGCGGTGGTAGTCTCAAATGTTTCGTAGTGCAGATTTGAGTCTTGAAAATCAAGAGTGTCGAGAACGTCCATCTGCAATTGAGAATGAATAACTGAAGATGTTGGTCTAACGAAAACCACGCCTATCTATCCGAGAAATTTTACAGATACCAGGTGTTGGCTGTGGGAAGGCAAATTGATAGAGTGAAAAAGCTCCATAAACAGTTTCCACACAGACTCAATGAAGATTATTATCACAAAAAAAGAAAAAAAATGGTCATTATTTTCCAAACAACCATTGCTGTGTTTCTTCCAGTTCATGCCGTGGCTTCTCATTTTGCTACTCTTTTTATTACATTACAAGTTTACCTTTGTCTTCAAAAAATTGACAGCAATTTTCAAAACATTTTTTGATTGCGATTACATAAAAACTTGGCTTTACACTTTCTCTTTATATTGTAATTCAATTGAGAAATTTGTCACAAAATTCAAATATCATTATGTACAATCATCTTTCTCTTACAAACAACATATTAATGAAATAGTCTTCTCAGAAGAATTAACTTTTATGAAAGTTATTTCTTTTGAGATGTTACTTACAAAAATACACTTGCCGTATTATGTAAGCACATTTTTAAATATGCATCAGCATCCGTACAATTTAACCCTCAGATAATCCAACCACCGAGTCATTTCTCTAACCATGGAACCATAAAAATTGGATTCACCATAGAACAATTGTTGCTTTTGCAATTGCATCAATTTATGATGATATTATCGGCATATCATTTGGATTAATAAATACAGATCATAAAATGTCACACGTTCTTTGATAGTTAAATATAATCTTCCAAATTTTGGAACTAGGAAGCACCCAGAGAGTGCATACCTCTGCCAACGTTGCATACTTACTAAAAACTGAAGACAAAATATCCAAAAACAAAGGATAGAATTCAAACCCACAAATATTGAGTTACTTCTCTTGAAATTTAAATTCGGTATTTTAAACAACTGTTTGTTTTTAACATCTTTTCTTACAGAATACTAATAAAAATACATCCCTATCGAAAACGGATTCCTGGATCCCCTCAAAACGAGATCACTTCTTCTGTTGGACGTGGCCCATCATAATACAAAATTTTACTGAATTTTCATCGAGAACCCGTGGAAATATCGTGTGGACAAACAAACGGACGAACAGACCGACACGACTTGATACATGCAGTAGGGGGAAAAAAGTATCCGAAAGATTTCAATAAGTTTATTTTTTGAAAATTGACCGAATTCGGACCAAGGTTTAAAAATTCAAAGATCAAAAAGAATTTCGAAAAAAGATTGACCATTGATAGATTTGGACTAAAATCAGAAATACTTGGTCCAAATTCTGTCAAATGAGAAGGTGTATGATGTTCTTGAAATTATAATCATCAGTTTTTTAACGTCTGTCGTTGGACATAGACCATCCTTAGGATTCGCCACAATTCTCTATCATGGGCGTCGCGGAGCCAGTATTTCCTGAATCTGTCTAGTTCATCTTGTGTTCTGTCGGCCTCGGTTTCTTATGTGACCTCTGGGGGTCCATGTTGTGAGACGTGATGTCTATTGGTTGTCTTTCATTCTTGCAACATGGCTTGCCCATTGCCATTTGAGTTTTTTTAATAGTTTCTATGATGTCACGGACACCCGTTTTCTTTCTTATATACTGCGCTGTCTCGTAGTCTCTCCACCTTTCTAAATGTATCGGATACTTTCTGCACTTGCTGTATACTTCTTCCAACTTCGTCTCAGGAAAGTAAATAACGTGCGAACACGAGCTACCTATTCAGCAATATTTTCATAACGGCATTAGTCAATGCGACCCGAGACCGAACGCCTACACGACTGTCAGACTGGTTTTCCCTTCAGTCGACTGAATCGAAAGTTTGGTTCAAAAGGGGGAAAAAAAAGTAAAAGTCTTCAGAGAGAAAGAGAGACAGACATAGACACGGAGAGAGAGAGTGTGGGGGAGAGAGAGAGGGGGGCGGAGCAAAGCTTTCCAAATCACTCAACATCTCGCGTGATTGTAGCCACTAACCAGGTAAGTTGTTCACGGGGCGTAGGTTCCGGGCTATATTGCTTTGTGGTTGTTTGGGTCGCCAGCTGTGCGCTGTAATGATTTCCGCGTTTTTTTATCAACTGTAACCAAGGAAACAATAGATAATAATCTGATTGGTTGATATTGAAATTTTTATTATCTATTTGTTCTCATTGAAACGCGCACGCACACAACCGCGCACAAACATAAATAAAGGTTTTCTCCGAAAGAACGTTCTTTTGAAACCTTTCAATACATAGATATATCCCTATTGTATATATATATATATATATATATATATATATATATATATATATATATATGCGTGTGTATGTGTGTGTAATAGCCACCAAAGGTGATGCAGTGTTCAATAATGACCTTTATTTATATGAGGGCGTGTTTGTATGTTTGTTTTTGTCTATGTTTTCCAGTGCTCCTGGCCATACAGTTTTGTCCCTTATTTGATGTGTTCATCGATAATATCTACATTCTAGAGGTGTCTAACTCTATTCTAGATATCTTCCAGTAGAAAACCCAAGTGACGTCGTAAATGGAATTTATTCTTATCATGTTTTAAAATGTTTTTACATGACTTCAAATTTCGACACTTCGACGTCAATTATTGACCCTGATCCTGAGTTCGACGGGGGTGAGTTGCATTGAGCGCTAATCTAAATAATCTTCGAAATATACGGCAGTAAGCCACTCATATTATATGAATGGCCTCCATTCTTTCCCGACAGACAATGGAACGTCTGCTTTCAGGGGTGCATGCTTTGGCAGAAGCGTAAGGTGATCCTGGGATGACCAAGTTGATCCAGTTGTTAGAATCCTTCTCCCTGCTGATGTAGACCTTAAGAAAGAAGAGTGATGTGTCCAGCATCTGTTTGGCTGCGGGAACAGCAAGAATGTCGTCAAATTGGGTCCCCCTGTTTGGGAACCAAAGTTGCCCTTATCCTTGACTCGTTGCCAATCTGCCCTGTTATTTTATATATATATATATATATATATATATATATATATATATATATATATATATATATATTCTCCTCTATTCAGGGTTGAGCACTCTTTAAGTAAGGTAACTCATCCATTGTAAGCTTATGCAATGCTCTTCCATAGGAATAGAGCAATCTGGTGGATGAAAAATTTCTGTGTAAATAGATATATCACTCAAATTCAGCCTTACTGACCGACCACTTCCGTAGTACAGAGGTAGGATATCGGTCTCTGGGTCTGAAGTGAAGGTTTTAATTCTGCCTCACGGTACTGGATGGGATATGGGAAGAGATGTAAAACATCGGAACAGCTGTTTGTGGATGACACTATATATATATATAAATCATCGTATATCCTATTTTATTTGCACAATTCCGCCTGTAGCTGGGACAGGGGGAAAGAGATTGATTCATGGTTTTCCCCAGGGGCGTTGGTGCGAAATGAACATAAACAGCACCGATCGGAGTTTGAACTTGGGTCGCCGATGCCATTGTCTCGTTACTAACTACGCCAATCACACCTCCATACGAATGATAGACCAGCAAATGCAATATTTTGGATCCTCTTTGGAGCCATTTTCAGTGTGACGCATTCATCTCAGTTGAATATTCACATATTTGAATTTCTCTGGGATTTATTTATATTTCAGTAAATAAAACACTGGTCTCGTTTCAGTGGGAAAATCAATCTTTTTCAAATAGTGGGTCAGAGATATTTCATCAGCAAACATTTATTACGATCAAGGAAACAGAAAAATCACAATGCTCATTGTATAAGTAGATATAGATAATGGAGATACATATAGTTCCTCGTATATTTTATTTCATTTGTGCTGTTTTCAGTATTAAGGAATCCGGAAAAAATGTATGCTGTCAATGTAGCGGCTTGGGACAATTTTTCATTTGCTCCTGACTCACGGCTAGCAAGCTCCCGGTCAGAATTTTAGCATATGGTTACTTTACTTAATCGATGTACTTTAAATATACATATATGATTAGTAATTGAGTTACCAGGAAATGGAAATAATTAGCATTTTAAAGACAGTTTTAACTATAAATGACGAATACTTAGCGACATAGAAAGCATGTTAGTTAACGCTGTGTTGCATAAGATATCAGTGTGTTTTGATTGTGAATTTGACAGACCCCACCCACAATGCTGTTTTTGTCGGCAAGTTTTTCTCCTCTTTAAATTGATTAGAGTTTTGTGTGCGTTCATATTTCAAATTTCTCCACCTTTTCTTGATGGATACACCTATGTTTGTTAGTCTGCATCCCTAATGAAAATCATTCAGTATACCACTTCGTTCTTCTTCGTTCCTGTCTTATTTTCTTTCTCTTTTTTTTCCGTACTGATATTATTGTCTACCTACTTATATTCCTTGTGTCTGTTTTCTTAGCTTTCCTTCTTCTTTCTTTCTCTCTCTTTTCTTTTTTCCTTCTTTTTCATCCTTTTCTTCTCCCCTTCCTTCTCTCATCGTCCCAATCGAACCTCTTCTTTCCCTCACACATGACGTGGGTGGCGTGGCTATATTTTAATTTCCCTCAGTCGTTGCTACTTATGTCCTCAAATACATCAAACCCTACAGTACATACAGATATCGATTGCTGTCTCTTGGCTAGAGTATGAAAAACCAGCTTCAGCCAGTTACATGCTCAGATTATGTTTCCAGATCGATTTTTCTTCATTAAACCCCCTAAAATATACACTCCCCAATCACTTAATTGCCGATATCTTTACGTAACCCTTCAGTAATCAAAGGTTTAAGCTGGCTCCCTTCACTGATTTTCCTTATTTGTTTACTGAGAGGAAATTAAACTGTCACGTGCCTAACGTATTTTGACTGCATGTCGTGTTTGGATTAATCAATTAAAAAATAGTTAAAAACATTGATCATTGAATAAGTTCTTTCTCTCGACTTTTGTTGGGTAGCGATGATTAAAAGAAACGAATCTTTAAGAAAAATCAAGCATAAATGCAACCGGGAACGAACTGAAGGACCAATTTAACATAAACTTACATTGCAAATTGACCCCCACTGAAACTGATTCAGAGAAGAAATTTTCAAAAAACAAAAACTTTTTTTCTTAGACATAATAAGGAGGAAACACGTCATTGGCCAGCATGGCAGGGCATAGCCTAAAACTCATGATTTGCAAGATCAAAAATATACTGGCTGTTCCTGCTGGGTCGTCAGTCCCAAAAGGCCCAGCCACATCATTTACTTTGGTTGGGGTGATGTGCCCCGAGTGCAATTACCCAAACACAATCCCAAGAATACCACCAAGAAAACAACCCTTTATATAAGAACCTACAAAACCAGAAGACTCTCCACAGACATGCACCTAACCACTGAGAAAATGAAATCGAGTTCATCAAATGGGACATTATCGAACTTGTAGAGGAACTAATCGAATTGAACATCAAACATCTTTCATACAACTATGAAAGGGAAAAGGAAAACAGTGCTGGTTGGCTCTCTGATTCATAGCTTTCTAATTCATACAAAACTGAAGGAAATGTTATTGGATTCAAAGCCATTTCAGACCGTGTAGCCAGTGTCATTGTACAACTCTCAAAAGGGTACAAACTGAAAATCATTCAAATTTATGCTCCCACTTCACAATCAACCGACAAAGAGATTTTAAAAAAACAAAACGATGACTTGAATTCCATACTCCAAGAAACCAAAAAATATTTCAACATCATAATGGGAGACTTCAACACACACGTAGAACAGGCTTCTGAAAAATGCATCCTCAAGTACTGATACAAAATACAGAATGAGATCATTTGAATTTTGCGACAGCAAACAGGTTAAAAAGAAAAGAAAGGCTATGAAAAGTGGACTTAGACAAGCCCCGACCATGAAACGAGGAACGAAATAGACTACGTCCAAGCGACAACGTTAAAGATATGCAGATTCATAATCAAGTTAATGTAGGAAATGATCACTGAATGATAAGATGCAAAATTCAAATTAATACCCAGATAGAACACAGGAAAATGTGCAACACCTAACTGCAACTACTTACTGTTCAAAAAAATCTCATCTGATTATTCAAACTGGAAATGAAGAACTGATACGAACTCCTCACTGAACCAGAACAACATCAAAGAGTTCAGCTAGAAAATTAAAAAAAGGCTAGATAAAAACCAACCACAGGGACAAACTGACTTAGAAAAAAGCTACTCAACCATTGACCATCTCCATTCAGTAAACCAACTAAAACAAAAAGTTGCAGAATATAGAACGCCACTAGCTGTTGACTTTAAAGAAGCTTTTGATTCAATGGAAATCCCCCAAAGTTATTGACACAATAATACAGCAAGGTGTTGTCCCCGTATGTGTCTGAGTACATCAACATATCTACTGACACAGCAGTTTCTTCATCAGGCTACATTAAAACTATGGGTCCTTTCAACTAGGAAAAAGGTTGAGACAAAGTGATACCAGCTCTCACAAACCGTTCACTGTCTTGAGATAATCATCCGAAACTTAGAATGGGAACACAAAGAAATCGGGATAGACGGAGAATACCTAAATAACCTCAGATTTGCTATCGATATCGACCTCTTTGCTAATAACCTGCACGATCTCCAAATAGACAAACTAAATGAAGAAAGCAAGAAAATTGGCCTCCACATGAATTTCAGCAAAACAAATGTCATGTACAACAAACATGTTGGGGACGAATACACGCCGATCGAAATCGAAAATGCAGAGCTGGAGAAAGTAGATCATCATATCTGCCTAGGACAGCGAGTCTCCATGCAGTGATCAAAAGAAGGAGAAATGAAGCGAAGAATCATACTAGGTTGGCAAGCTTTCGGTAGAGCAATCTCGACTTTCAAGAACTAGAGAATCCCACCAGTCCTAAAAAGAAGGGTATACAACCAATGTATCCAACCGATGGTCACATATGGAGCTGAAACATGGAACCTTACCAAAAGATTAACTCTCAGAACCATATAACGTGCACATGAGAGAATCATGCTCAACCTCACATGGAGAGATCACAAGACAGCACAGTATGTCAGAGGAAGGATAGGAGTCCGAGACATCACAGAAGTTTCAAATGACAATGGGCTGGATATGTTGCAAGAATGTCAGACAACTGCTGGACATCACGTCTCACAACATGGATTCCCAGAGATCAGGTGCGAGGCTGACGTCGACAGAAAATAAGATGGCATGACAAGCAAGATAAATTTAGAAAGTATTGGCTCCACGATGCTTATGATAGAGAATCTTGAGGGAAGATTATGTCCAACGGCGGACTGATGATGATGAGGTGGTGATTGTAAACACCAACAAGTGTGGAATATCGGTCACAAGGAGTCAAGTTTAAAGCGTAAAATCAGCTTTCATTTAACTATGAAGTCTCCGTGGCTGAATGGCTGAAATTGGTAAGGCGCTTACTGGACCCCACATGGTTAAAGGATGCGAGTTCGATTCTCCCTACGTGTTAGCGCTGTTTAATCGTTGACGTAGGATTATGGTCTGATTCATAGTTGTGATAAGAAGGAACTGAATGCTTGGATGTAAAAGCTGTTCGAAATTAATAATATTAAAGCAGAATCAATCTGTCCATGCAATATTATTCAGTGTTAATAATAACAATTTTTCTTCTTGGGAAAAATTGAAATGAATCTTACATGTGTGAATAAACAGTTGTAAAGAACAACAATATTTCGTTTTATTTCGTATGAAGACAATCCACCCAAAAGTGGCCTGTGGGAGTGAATTCGTCATCAATTTTTGCGGACGTCAGTGTCACTGTTATTTGTATATGGTCATTGTCATTCATGATTGTTATCATATATGAAAATAAAGTCTAACAGGAGTTGGCAATCGAAATATTTGGATTGGAAATAGACGAAAGGCAAAGAGGCATTGGAGGATAGGCGAAAGGGAGTGAATAAGGCGGCATTGAAAAGGAAGAGGTTGAAAAAGAAAGAATAAAAAAGGGAGAGCAAAGATTGCAAAAAGGTGGGGATGGGTTCATTAAAAAAAAAAGACTAAAGAGAAAGATGAAAAAAGAGATAAGAGATTGATAAGTAAACGAGGAAAATGCATTAGATTGTAGAAGAGGATTATGGGAAGAAGACTATTTTTTTCTCACACATTTTATGTTTTGTATGTATGTACATACACATGCACGTACACCACCCCCAGACGCACATACATACACGAATATATATATAAAGTGAGAGATGAAACACGAGGGATTAAAAGAGGAAGAAGACACACATAGTACCATAATATAAAACACATAGTACCTTAATATAAAACACATAGTACCATAATGTAAGATATTTGACACAGAATAAGATATTATGGTACTAGGTGTTGATTTTTTTCGTTTCAATCATCAATTGTTCACCATATAATCGTTTCAGTGATTGAAAAAAATTATAAGAACATGGCTCCCCAGCAATGTTGGACAAACATCCCCTAAAGCTAAGATTTTAATATATACATATGTATGTATGTGTGTGTGTGTGTGTGTGTGTGTGCGTGCAATAAATATATGTACATGTGTTCGTAGTTAGCTTTCCTAAATCTTCGACCGCGAAGCCAAGCAATATGCAATATATACATATAAATATGTATATATATATAATGCATATTGCTTGGCTTCGCATATATATATATATATATATATATATATATATATATATATATATATATATATATATATATATATGTAAAGCATATATAATAATAATGCATATGGTATAGCTTCGCAGACGGAGATTTAGGAAGGTTTACTATGAATTCATATGCATATATTTATAACATACCCACGAGCACACACACATATATATATATTCATTTATTTATTTATTTATAAGTAGATGTTCGGGGGCGTATGTTGGTACATACGCGCAAAAATAATTGTATATGTTCATGTCTATATCAACAAATTAATATGTGAATATGTATGTGTGTGTGTATAAATATATAAATGGTGGTGTGTATGTGGGTGGATATGTTGATGTGGGAGACGCCTTTGGCATATATCTGACCTCATTCTCTCTTTCCTATATATCACAGTCCAGTCAACAGTATTTCATATGGATGTTTTCATATGCGTTTCATGTTTATCATGTAGTTTTTCACAGTTCACCGCGTGTATAATGGGGAGCCAAAAAAACTCCCCTCTCTCTCTCTCTCTCTCTCTCTCACGTACACATATGCCCCAAATTACAGATGTGCCTCCATATATAAACGTAGTCACATCAGAAAGTCCGTAACCTAATGATGGAAAAAATAATTTTACCTAACAAATATTCATTCTTGATTAACTCCCGTCTTTTATATTTCATTATCATGAATTCGTCAGACATTGGAATTGAAGATTTTTTAATTTAAGACGCAAATAAGACAGAGAGGGGGAAAGAAAGAGTGGTGTCATGACGTCATTTCGTGTCAACTCGCGTGTCATTTTTTGGAAACATTGAATTTCTATCATGAAAAATATCATTAAACCCCTATTATTGATTTATGACTTTATTTTCGTTTGTCACAAAAATGATAATGACCTCACCAAAAATCAGAGACGTCATGTCAGCTCGAATAAGAGTCAAGTATGCAAAAACTGATGACAAATCCAGTCTTTCAACTCAGATAGACTTGTTTTATAACAAGGACCACCAACAAAGGATTTGGAGTGGGATACTTGATTTTGGAATGATACAGTATGTGGAAGCTAATTCTGTTTTGTTTACCTTTTAGATTTTAATGGAGCAAGGGAGTTTGGACCCAGCGCAGCCAAGCTTTCCTTTCTTATCAACGCACTTGATTCATGAGTGAATACCAATCACATCGATTGAACATAATACGGTGAGCATTTCAGATCAAACACCCTCGCATGCAAATATATACGTGTGTGCGTGTGAGTGTGTGTGTGACTCTTTTGGTATGTATCTAACCCAATTTTATATTTCCAAAAGGTTACACTCTATTCGAGAGAAGTATTATTATGTCTAAGTGTTTTATTTATTCAGGATTTAAACTCTTTTTGTAAACTTCGGGGTTTGCCACTAACACTCAGTTGACGCCTGACTGCATGAATAACTGAGCCGTCATGAAAATAAACACCATTGTTTACATCTCAACACAGGAATGAAATCAGTGAAGAGAAAAAAAAAACAACGACCTGGGATACAATTTACAAGCACCAGACGAGAGAGAGAGAGAGAGAGAGAGAGAGAGAGAGAGAGAGAGGCCAATTAACTTTGATTTGAAACTTTGTTTTCATTATGTGTTGGGCCGGTCTGTCCATCGGGCAAATCAAGGCGATCGTCCAAGACGCAAATAACCTAGGGGAACGCTCCAATCAAAACTATTTCGTTAGAATACACCCGGGGGCGCAAATTTAAAGTTTCTCCGAGAATGCATGAAGCCTTTGCGTAAATTTTACGGTTAGGTTGCATGAGGCCCTTTTACCGGCCCTACTAGTAAAGAACAACAAAGAATACTGACCATGGTTTTGAGATGAGTTATCAACATTCAATGAGTTTTTCGGATGATTGAATCCCTTCTTGTGTTTGTGTTGTTGACACGACGTTTCGGCCGATCCATTCAATGGCTTTCTTCAGGAAAAATTCTGTTTACCACCATCACATTCGGATGGTCACCTGAAGAAGACCATAGAATGCGTCAGCCAAAATGCTATGTTAACACAAACAAGAAGGAGTTGAATTGTCAAAAAAACCCTTTGAACGAAAGTATACATTTGTGCTGAACAAAACTTATGGTGGATTTAACTCGATTCGATATATATATATATATATATATATATATATATATATATATATATATATATATATATATATATATATATATATATATGCTTGTATGTATGTATGTATGTATGTAATTATCTAAGTATCTCTCCATAGTAAAGACTGTGACACAAGGTTGGTTTTTAATATGGGGGTCCACACGCATACTTGCGGAGAGCACACGCTCAAGCGGTCCCCCATCTGCGTACTGATCTGGCTTGATGCTGCTTAACTTCAAGGATCGAACTCGAATCAGTCTTGTCAATGTGATTAGTATGTATGTAAGTATGTCTAAGTTTCGTGTTCTATACTATATTTAATTATCTCATCTTACTATGGCACAAGGCCACAATAATGAGCTATTTGTGAAGATTGAATCCACTACACCAGCTAATGTGCCTACGCTCGCTTGCTAACTCTTGCTAGATGATGTCAGGATATTCATTAAGCGTAGCTTAGTATGGCACAAGGCCAAGAAGAAATATAAGTAGAGTCTTTCAAGGTGTGCAGGCTGCCTGCTAAGAAAATCAGTATTTGAAATCTTGGCTTTTCATCTAAACTCAAAATCTAACCTCTGGCTCCAATGGGAAATACGTAAATATTTCAGTACGCAGGGAAGGGTGTGAATACACTTTCAATGGCTTGCGTGACTAGTACGGCATGAAACCCTCTGGTTGAAAAAAAAACGATGAATGAAATATTCGTACACTTTTCCTCTGGATGAAAAATGTCCACACCCTTTCTTTATTTATCCATGTTCCTGTGATTGTTTGAATTGTACTAGTGCTTAGTAGATAACTATAATGAAAGTAAGTGTAGTATACACACACACACACACACACACACACATGCATATATATATCACTCGGCCTAGACAGCGTAAGTACGTTAACCATGTGATGACTGGTGATCATTTCAAATGAGAGTTTCTACATTATATAACGCAATCTATAATTCATTCTGTTGGATCAAATATGTCCATTTCTTACGACATAACTATTGTGTTGAAAGAAACGAATAGACCGAGAATAAACAAGATGAGAATTTGGAGCAAAAGCAGTTATTTAGTCTTTGCATTACTGGCGGCTACTTAGCTCTATGGTAAGAGTAACGCTACGTTGAAGCGGCTACCCTATCTATCGTAGGTTCAATACCTGCGGTAGTTATTTATTCTATTCATGTTGTCTAGGCCAAGTGATACATTAACTGTGTAATGACGGGAGACCATTTCATACATATATGTGTGCAGGTGTGGGTGCGTGTTTTTTTTAAGGTGAAATGGTACAGGATTTAGTACATTCATGCAAGTATGCATTTGTTGACTTGTTAATACGCCGCGTAGGACGTGTGTGTGGGTGTTTGCAATGTCAACTTAAGTTATTATAAAGTTTTTCTGATATGCTTTGTTGTATTGTAGGTCACTCACGACATTATATAACCTTGAAAAGAAAATCTTATCAAAATCTTATCAAAACATCTTTTCCGACTGGTTTTGAGCAAAGGTGAAGGAATAATTGATTCATGTAGCTCAGGGCTGATCTATACTGCAAGAACGTAGAGCAGTCATCCTCAACAGGATAATATCGCCTCCTAAAGGATTGAAAATTGACCTGAGAAGGGGTGATAGATTGTCCCATACAATTTCTTATTCATGATGTGGAATCTATACATGAAGACAGCCAAGAGGAACTTATCAAACTAAAATGCTACGATGAATACAAATAGAAAATTGAAAGAGCTGGAACGATTGTTGCTGTCAAATAAAACTAATCAGTTCTATTCAAACATGTGACCTGGAATGACTAAAGTACTATTGGGCTTTCCCACTTCATATTTGGTTGAATGTGACTAAAGTGCAGTCAATAAGATATAGACGGAGCAAAGAAGTAGAGCATTCGAAGAGACATTAGACTAAAACTCACAAAAGGATTTTGAGAATCTACCTGCTCAGAATGAAGCACACGGATCACATTGAATAATTAACCTTTATAAAAATATTATTTCAGTTTCATCAAGAATTCTAAATATTTCTACTTTTTTTTGCATCGACATAGACTTATGTTTGCGCTTTACACCACAACTGACACCTACATTTTGCTTGTGAGCCCATTACTCGGGGTAAATGTAATCAAATTTGATATTTTATAAAGTGCATGGAACAACCACTGCAGTATAAAGAATCATAAAATGGCTCCAAAAACAACACCATCTGTGGCCACTCGTAATTTTTGTCTGGATTTTAAAAAGGGCCATCAGTCGCTGGAAAATCATTGGTGTATCTGTACTTAACAACTTTTCTTTACTTGAATTATATATATATATATATATATATATATATATATATATATATATATATATATATTCTAGAAAGTTTTACAGCTTGAAACACAAAAGAAATTTTAAGAAAAACTTTTCTAAAATTCTCTTGTGTGACTTAAGTCACTTATTTACCAATGTCTGTTAATGTAATTTATGTAATTTTCTTCAATGTTTTCTTCTGTTTTGCATATACTTTCTCATTATGGTGCTATATGTAAGTTTTCTATTGTTGTGATCATCTGTTGTTTACTGTGTAACTGTTTCGGGGATATTCAAAACAAAGCAGTTACATTAACATGGCACCCCAGCAGTGTTGATCAAATACCATCACCTTTTCAGCCATTATTTCATCATATAGCTTATATCATACTTATAGTTTGCTACTTTATATAGGGTATTATCATAATGTATTGTATATGGATGTTATTTTATACTATTCATCATTTTTTCTTGAAACATTGTTTACTTACGTCGGTTACCCGAAAACCTATTTAACCCGTTGTTCGTGTCACTTCTATTGCGTGTTCACCCATGTAAATGTTAAATCTGTTTTGTCGGTTTTAATCTCAGATTGCATGCTAACCAACTTATGGTATCATCTTTAAGAATACCGATCACATAAAGGTTTCTTCGAGTTGATTTTCTATCAATAAATTCAATCGGAGGATTTGGCAATTTTTTCACTAAGCTTCAACTTAATCTTTCCACGTCGTATACCATCTTGCTTCCATCAATTTAATTTTACTTTAAATTATCAGATGAATTATACTTATACACATGGTTGAAACGAAACCAAACCGTTTTCTAATCGATAGTGAGACCTTAATGGGCTATTCCATTAATATACCTGTACAGTCTGTTACTTGTCCGATCACCCCACCCCATCCAACTAACAATCAGTCAGACAAATGAACTAGAGCTAAATGTTTTCCCCTTTCCCTTATCCTAATCATCACAATGATCTGACAAAGACTTGATCCATCTCTTTTGGTTACTTAATTCCCCTTACATTAATGCAAATTCATTTGATTTATCATACATGATTAATTTATTCTATCTTTACACTCACATTAACATAATTGTTAACTTCTGTATTTTTTCATCTATCTTAAGTCCTATCTTCCCTTAGTACCTTGTTATCAAATATGATATTATCAGGTTCACAAGTAGATACTTTATACGTAGATGATGGTGTTTCTATCAAACCTACTTAAAACAATATCCTTTGAATATAATTTTTTTTACGCATAAATGCTATATCATATGCCGCTTTTTCAATCGGAACTATAACAAATTTATTTTGAGGTTCAAATAGATCTGTTAATACTTGAGAATTTTTAAACGCTTGAGTCGGTATTTGAGGGTGTTTATTGCATTTCACCCGCTGGGTTTTTCATTTGCATATCCGAGTACCTTTTCTTTCCATTCGTCGGGTACTGATTCTATTATTCGATATTTATTTTACCTAGATACAATAATAAGTAATATTTTTTAATCTCATTTAAACATCTGCTATGATTTAAATACTTTGGTTCTCTATAATTTGCACCTTCTAGACCTCTTTTTGGGTGTTTTCTGAAGTTGTTTTTACAATCTCTTGTTTACCTGTCAATACGTGGCCAAGATTTATATTTCATAATTATGAGGCCTGGCCTTCTCATTTTGGAATCCTAATTTTGCCATCTTTATTCAGAGAAAGAATTCTACTGTTTGTTAATAATTAAAATATTCATTCTGTTTTGTTGGTCCGAATGTACAATACACTAATAGATTATTCTCTTCTTTTTTTAATTCACTTGGTTTAGTAACAGTATTCATGCAGCTGTTTAAATCATATGAGAAGAAAACATACAAGCATAGTTCACTGCTCAGTTCAAATTTCAAGCTAAGAGAATATCTTCTAACATAATGAGCAGTTTTATCCATTCTCCTTGTCTGTCCGTAAAAATCGACGCTTCAACAAAAAGGTAATGATTTTGCTGATGAAAACAATGGACCCTCTAACTGTAACGATTCCAGTTGTTTCATTTCTTCAAGCAAATCATCTCATAGTAATGTATATCAGAGATCTTTTTCATGGATGTTTACTATCATTTTTTTTTTTTTTAAATAATTCTTATCGCCCCACTTCTGGAAAATCTGTTTGCATCATACTTAAACAGCTGAATATTGTTAAAACAGGTTATTGGCTGATATCCTTGACTGTGCGACCAATCAGCAAGCAAATACTGATAAATTTCCAACCATAGATTGAATTCACCTATCCTTCAACCACCCACCCCCACCTACGGAAGCTGAGTCAGTAATTTGTCATAGTTGTGAGCGTTTCGACTAATCGACTTATCAGTAACGAGATTCACGAGCGTGAAGGAAATTTCGTTAATTTCCCCTTCCCTCTTTTGTCCCTTGACTCTTCTCTGTCCTTGTCTTACTCGCCGATTTTTTTTTGTTGTTGTTGTTCTCTTACACTCATTCCTATTTTCAATGCTTATCTCAATTTCTGTTCAATTTATTCTTATCGACTCAAGCCTTATCGTTTCATTATTTCTCTGCACTTCCTGTATCAACTCCATGAGTACAGTAACTGTTCTCGACTGCGAGGTCATTCGCGTCATTAAATGTGCATTAAACGTCGTTATCAAAAGGTTATCTAATAGTGGAAAATTCTGATTTGAAACTAATGTATCAAGGACTATTCAATTCACAGTCGTTCTGGTTTGATAGAAATATCTCATTTTTTTAACACTTGCTAACACCCTGTTAGTTTTCCGATCTTTAAAGTCCCTTCCTTAGGTGACATCTACGACTATTTTTTTAAAAGCATTTCCTGATCAAAAAGAAAAACTTTTATTTACTATTCGATTATATATCCTGAAACACGTAGAAAAAAATTGTTCGTTGCAGTTATGGCTGGTACCCAATACAAACCTCACTTCTGAAAAGATGCCAGCACTGGGGTCATCCTAATTTAGCGGATTAGATATTTGCTCGGGGCTCGCTAAGATCAGTAAAGAATGTAACTAGATTATCGAGTAATTAGGATTCTATAGCAGAAATGCACTTTGAGCATCGGTTGCTGAGAATAGACGTGAATATAATAGAATCTGACATTTCATTATCACTGAAATGTCGGCTCGGCTCCTTTGCCAAAGTTTTCTTTAGGAAAGAAGAAAATGAAACTGTCATATTTGCTGTTTTTCTCGTCACCTATTTGAAAGGTTGGCATAATCTTTCTTGCTGTCTTTTTCAGAATCTGGTCGACGTCCACTTTTGTCTATAATTTGAAGTAAATATTTTATGCTGAAGTAGATATTTAGAACCTATCACACGACAAAATCGGCAAAGCTGCACATTTGTTTTCTAATTCTTTATCCATTGTTTTCCGTTGAATTTGTTTGTATAGGTAGTCTCCTACTGCATTACGGTAATTTTCCCGTGTTGTTCTGTTATCTCATATATCTTTTATATATGTACAAGTGAATTTCCTATTCCGTATAGATGCTTTCCGGAGATAATGGACAATCCGGGAGCTCTATTCAATCTTCACAAAAAGTGAAGCTTCTGCTCGTAGAACGGAGTTGTTGTGTATTTAATGGTTTTGTATTTACAAAAAATAATTGTAACGGTGGCTAAAACAACCAAAAACAAAAACAAGTACATAATCCATGTTCCAGGTTACTCTTAGGTTATGATTGGCTGAGAAACGATGTTAATCATTTAGTAGTAATAGATGCGAATTGAAAATGGCCTGCAATCTGTGCGAGTGAAAGAAATATCTATAACAGCCTTTTTATGTGATTGTTAACCAGATTTGGTATCCCCCGAGGTAATCCTAACAGCTGATTGTGCTCTATTTACTATGACAAAAATACATCACTAAAAACTGCTTGAAAATAAAAAGACCTATCAATTTTTGTGCTACGAATCTTTTTTTTTTTAGCTTTTTTTTCCTGATTGATATACAGTGATCTCTGTAGTGCAGATTTTACAAGTCTAACAATGTTCTGATTACTTGAAGTACACATCTGTGTGAGTGTGTTGATATTTAATTGGAGTTCTTTGTACCTTTCTCATAGGCTGTAGATCTTCCTCCCTGTTTTTACTTTTAGTAATTTAATCTGTGATCTGTCACCCCAGGCAAAGGTTTTTACTGATAAACATAAACTGAAGAAGATCTAGCTCTCAAGATTTGCTTCTTTTCTCGCTTCTGTCAGTTGAAATGAAAGGTCAAAAAGAATTAAAAAGTGCCAATTAGTACATCTTCAAGATAATTATCCATCAGCTTCTTGAACAAAGGTTGACATTTCTAACCATGTTTGACGTCATACTATCAGAGTGAAAAATGAATGTAATAGGTTCTAACCGCACACAGGGATATCATTACGTGTTCACGCTAGAAAATGTATCCACCGAAATTCTTACAAGATTTGTTAATCACAGCATGGCCTTGAATGTTATTGCATATCCTACGTGAACAAGGTTATGGGGAAAGTCACAGTGAAAGAAGTCATGAAAAAATCATGATATGCATGGTACAAAAAAAGGCGAAGGAAATCGTTCATGATGAAATCAAAATAAGTCATATTTGAATTTATTCATGACAATAAAATCTTATTTTAACAAGACAAGTAATATTTTAATAAAGTTGATGCTGATGATATAAAATATTAAAAACATTTTTTTTTACTACGTATCAAATAAATCAAAATATTACTTACTTCAATACTAGTATGAATTGAATATTATTTACTTTATTTGTAAAAGATTCTGGTGACTTTCCGACCCAGATTTTAAAATTATGCCCTTTTCCCGTTTTTTTTAGTGCTTTTTTTTTCCATTTACCACACATGAACAAAAGAGCTTGAGGGTCTGTCCGTCCGTCTTTCTTTCTGTCTGTCTGTCTGTCTGTCTGTCTGTCTGTCTGTGATCGTAAAACTCCAAAACGGCCAGGGCGGTGATCACCAAATTTTCTGTGATTATTTATAGGGTACCGGAGCATGTTTTGATTGAGTCAGGTCCTGGAAGGTTCTGGGTGGGAGTTCATTAAAAATGAAAGTTTCTGCTAAACTGGCCCATAGTTCGTGTCCAGTAACGTTCATGTTTACCTTATTATCTACGATCTTTCTATGCTTCGCCATGTATCATGAGTACTCCTAATTGGTGGCAGAAAATGGACTCAACGACTCAAGTTCAAACTCTGAATGAAACTGGCACTAATGCCCGATTTTTTTTACTCTTTTTGTGACAGCTATTTACTCCACCTGTGATTGTAAATTTATTAGTTTGTTTTTTTTTTCGAATCGGCCCCATGTTTTTGCAGGAGTTCAATTTACAACAAAAATCTATGCTAAATTGGTCCCGTAGTTTTTGTCGAGCATCGTTCATGCTTATCTTATGATTCATTATCTCACTCTACGTCACAGAATGTCATGAGGTGTGTTGGTGGATGATCAGTTAATAGTGCGGAAAATGTACTCGGCAACCGATCACTTATCAGTATACATTCTGTGAAATGTGGTAAGATAATTTGTCTGCCTGTATGAATGTACTCACTTGCCACAAAAACTACTTGACATAAATCCATAAAATTTTCTATGGCTTAGGATTTAATCTCCGGGAAGTGTTTTTAGCAAATTAGGTTTCGAAAACCATCCTGCAAAATATGTTTTTAGAGGGTTTCAGGGGAGGGGGGCAATTTTTATGATTATTCATCAGTAGTAAAATAAATACTTTTTCATGATTTGACAAAAGAATATTTTTAATCCTTTTTTCTCAACTCAACCCTCGGACATGGCGTTCTTTATTCAGAGAGAATCAAGAACATTTTTTCACTTATCCAATATTGCAATGTTTATTGGTTGTAATGGATACCTTGAATAGCAGTGTTTTAAATAAATCATATTTTGATATAGTACGGTTGAGGTACATTTTTCCAAAATACGAAATTTAGGGATCCGAGGTTATGTCATATCATGATCATATATGATCATACAGAGGGATCTTTTATTTTTCACTTTTAGGGGTCAAAATCTCGGGGAAATTTACTTTTTCATTTATTTTTTTGGGGTTCAAAATCGGAAAAGAAGATTTTTCCTTTTTTTTTTTTTTTCGAGGGGGGATTTTTACCCTTTTAAAGATCAAATTTACATTGAGAACTTACAAAAATTAAATCATCAATTTGTACAGTATAGTTTGTACATGCTCAACAAAAATGTCTGTCTATGAAAGTTCATTTCATTTTATCTGGGATTCACCCCCCCCCCAATTATAGTTAGACACATGGACCCATCTGAACACCAACCGATGAAGGTTTTCGTATCATTCACTTGAACCTACAAATGTTGGGGGGTGAAATAGTTTTTTGTTGTTTTTTATTTCTAATTTGATGTAATTTTGGATGAAGACAGTTTGTGACTAGCCTTCATTTTTCATCCAAAAAAAATTACTGAGTGTAATAATGCAAATTCGTATATACGTCAGTTCTATGTATTTAAATAAGACAATGAGTAGGAAGACAATGGAACACCCCGATTTAAACTAATTCAAGGCCATTTTTTCAGGTGGTTAGTTTATAAAATGCACTCTACATCCGTAGTGGGAGTATCCACAATAATTCTAAATTACAAGTAAAACTTAAATAGGGAGAATTTAGGAGAAACTGCTGCCATGGAGACAAAAGTATATTAAGTGCAAAGCGTATCTTACCGTCAGCCAGTGATTATTTTAGCTACGGCTTGCAAATCTATTCTGATGGTTATCATAAGAGGTAAGTGCTTTTTGCTTCTGTTCTCTGTACAGGTAAGATAGTCATGGAAGAGTGGTTTACTCAAATACTTACTCTATCAATCTTTTTCCGTTAAACGCTGTGGTATGCCTGTCACTAACGAGTTATATGGCGATGAGACAAAGGAAGTATATTTATCCCATTCCCAAGTTATATTTTCATTTATTTACTTTATAGTGAT
This sequence comes from Thysanoteuthis rhombus, assembly GCA_963457665.1. Classification (NCBI taxonomy): domain Eukaryota; kingdom Metazoa; phylum Mollusca; class Cephalopoda; order Oegopsida; family Thysanoteuthidae; genus Thysanoteuthis; species Thysanoteuthis major. Next base: position 30,477,895 of record OY735206.1, read on the forward strand.
AAAGTTATATTTTAACAAAATAAGTAATATTGTAATAAATTGAAATTATTTCATTTCTATAAATGAAATAAATTAAAATATTACTTATTTTATATGAAAAAATTAATGACCTTTTCCCTGCCCAGAGACCAAAGTTATAACTTATTTTTCCTATGGCAGTTTTCCCACTGCACATTACTCTTAAGTAACCGTACCCGTATCCTCCCTACCAACTAATTTTGGACCCCCCTCAGTTCTCATTAAAGGGCATCTCTACTTTCTCCTCCCTAAAATTTGAGAAGGGCTGCTCCAGATTTGTCAATTTTTTTTCTCCATCAAAAGACAATTATTTGACAATACAAGGGGTGGGGCTTGGTTAAACAAATAGTGCTTATAAATAATTATTAAATTACAGCATATCTTCTATCCCCCCCTGCTACTTAAACCCTCGTCTGCGTCTCAAATCGTGACAGATCTTCTACACCCCCTGCTAATTCTGACCCCTCGGCAACTAAGCATTGAAGAGTAGCGTTCAGAATGACTTTTCTTTCGGACACCGCTCCTTTGAGAGTTATTGAAGTGAGGAGAATGTATGAATGCAAATCTTTCATACTTCCGATGTGAGAATATTAACAATGACGTAATATCATGACGTCAGTTGTGGTTTTTCTCACCTGAATACAGCAACTACGTAAGTTAACTTGATAACAGGCATAGTTGACATTTCTTGTTTAATACAGCCATACGTCAACTTGCAACCGACCGACTTACACTCTATGGCTCAAAAACGGTGAATGGCGAAAATCACCGTCATATTATTGTTAGCTTGTTAGAGATAACGCGTAGTGTACGTTATGTTTATTTCAAGTTGTCCTGACGGTGAGGGCGAGAAGAAAAGAGAAAAATTTCAGACAACTTGCTGGAAGGAGCTAATGACATACTGAAATGAATATAATAGAATACAGTAGGGGAGACGTACGTACAACTTAAAGGTGTAAGAAATATGTATGCGGTAGGGTATCTTATGTTCTGCAGTGCGTATATTTCACTTCACTTTCAATGACCGACTTACGCCCAAATCGTGTTTCGAGAACACTACCAGGACGTAAGTCGATGCATGGTTGTATAAAAAAAATCTTTGAATGAATGAATTCGCACAATCCTCGAAGTTTAACGTTTTTATTTACGACCTCGCAGAAGTCAAAGAAATAGCATGATAGAATTACTTATAGACCATATTGTTGAATATTGACAAAGAGTTCTCTTGATTAGATAAAATAGATATTAATTATTCTAATAAAAACATTAATTATTCTATTAGTATGAATCAAATGAACTGAAATATTTCAATATGTTAGTAAAAAATTTTCTTTCCATGAAAGATGTTCGAGTCGAGGTGAAAGCCATGATTTCGACTGCTGATTTTCAAAACAAAGCTGATCCTCCACGCGCAGCAGATTAGCATAACACAATCTTCTCTTTCCATTTGGACTTGTGCTGTACATACCTACGCTCAGTGAATATCGATCCTACAGTTAATCAAGTCAGATTGCTTTCTTATTTCTGTTGATTTCAGGGTTCGTCCATTGATTTTTACTTTATATTGATATTGCAATGCTTGTATTGACCGCTTCCGTCCTAATATTCAATAAGAGTTCTCTCTCAATTGGAACAATACGTAACGATTGCCAGATGAAACCTCTCCGTCCGCTTTATTTTCCTCGCGATGAAGAATGCTATCTATCTTCTACTTATGCAATATGTCACGTGATTGTGTATATTTTTTCAGGGGATAACAATCAAATGCTAATTGCAGAGTAGTCTTCCTTACTTTTGGCAAATGCTTTAAAAAAAATCTGGAATCATTCTGGTTGAACATGGACAAGAAAGTGCAGAGCAATATAATGTTTTTTTATATTTTTGAAGTGCAATAGCAAAATTATTTATATACTGTCGTCAAACTCTTAGTGAAAGAATCCCTCAGTCTAGATTTAAAATGATACGATTCATGATTGATTGTATTCATACATTCAGTTCATTGTCTTAAATAAAGCTGTTGGCTATGAATAAATGTTGCCAAGTTTGTTATCGTAAATTATGAAGTTGTATAATTCTGATTCTAAACAAAACAAAGGAATCATCTTATCCGAATCCCTACAAGAACATGATTTAACATGAGGTTGGTTTAACGTTGGCTGGTGAACAAGGATGGTCGAACGTGTAGGACAGGAACTCCCTCAAAAAATCTCTTCTCGCAACAAGACATAAGCAAGCTATTAGTCTGCTTGGAATTTGTTTTCTACATTTCAAGTATGAATCGGCAACAGAGATTGAACCACAAAATTTGCATATCCCCCCCGCCCCCCGTTGAGTCTTCAGAGTAATGAAACAATATTTTTCATAAACTTTTTTCTTTACTTTTATTTTCAATATATACTTTGAAAGATAAAAATATTATTTTTATTGAAATAATATTTTGTCCCTACGGATCAAAATACTACAAATTTGATGGAAATATTGCTTATTTCATTCTTATGAATTGAATGAATCAAAGTATTATGTACTTTATTGGAAAAACATTTCTTATTTTATAAATTAGATAAATTAAAACATTTTATTTTATGGGGAAAAAAATCCCTGACCTTTTTCTCCCCAGAAATAAAAGTTACGACTTTTTTCTTGCGGCATTTTTTCCAACTGCGAATATAATTATGATGGTTTGACGATGATTTTCAGAAATGCAAGCAAGTATCTCTACTACTGATGATTGTCACTGACAGGCTGACATACAGAAAAAAAGTCCCATCGATCCCCCCGTTTCCACGTTACTATGTCTGAAAGTGTAAGAACTCGCGCATCTATGGTCTGACTTCCAGGCTTGCTTTTCTTATGCGATGGCACGTAACGATAAGTCGGACAAAGAAGTCCCGAGAAAGGAATTCACGGAATGTCTTGAATGGTGGGTTATTTTCTATCTGAGATATTTCATGGCTCTAAGTAAACAAGCAATAGATAAACAGCATTCCAGGTGTGGTCACTTATCACTGTTATCTCTTTCACCTCCACCCCATCCACAGCGATATCAGTTACAATTGTAACAATTGATACCCCAAACAATGACCGATGAAGTTTCGTATCAATTTACTCCAACTCAGGTGATTATGAACGAACAGGTGCCAGCAAGAAAGGTTATACCATTTCGAAGGAGAAATGGCAATTCATTTGAAAACGTTGGACTTATGAAATTCTACTTAGTATAGGTATCTCCAATTGATCACGAATGTAAAATCTGGTTCAGGTTTCTTTCGGTTTTTGCCTTTTAATGTTGTTGTTGTTGTTGTCGTCGACGTCGTTGTTTTTTTTTTTTTTTTTGTCGACGTTGCCCCACACAATCATGTCCAAATAAATCGTTACTACATGACGGCACTATTTAAATAAATTTCCAATTGTATTCTGCTTTTTCCACTTTTAAGGCGTCAAAAGTGAAAGTAAACTTTTTCAAACTCTAAAGGGTCAAAATGAAGTCCGAGTGCTTTAGTGATTTTTTTTTTCATTTCTTGAATATTTTACACAGCATAGACTGGTAAAATATCCAGGGAATGAAATAATCAATATGAAAAACATTATGTTGCTCTATATCTTATTCTTTATGTTTAACCAGAATTTTTTGTGCACAATTGCCAAGAAGAAATAATAAGTAAAGGAGACTACTCTGTAATTAGCATTTTTAGTTATTCCCTTTGAAAAATGTTAAAGACATAAAAATATAGTCAATCACGTGGCGTGTTTTCGACGTTGATATTTTCTAATCTGTAATAGCACCAAGTGTCCTGCCTCGTCAAAGCGTAATGTTCACCAAGCTGTTCTCACAGATCATCACTTTTTATTTGTGAGTTCGATCCTCACTGGAGGTCCTATGCTTGTGGCTTTGAGCCAAAAATACGCTTAATAAATAATTATAATGGCATTACGTGTAATTCATACTTATATATTTGTGTATAAGGGGAATGGATTTAGATCCGACAGAATGTTCTGAAAAAGTTGACAATATGGGAAAGGAAAAAGACTTGAGACTACTTAGTACATCTCATTTTTTGTTGGTTTTTTGTTCTTGTTGCTTTGTTTCGCTTTCCTTTCAAATTATCACCCAGATAGAAAGCAGGAATATTTTCTGCACCAAACTGCAGTGAGTTAGCGCACAAAAAGAGCTCACCTGAACATTCAAGCAGGAATCGGAAAACAGAACATGAACTCCTCACCGAACCAGGTGAAAACATCAACGAGCTCAGCAATGATATTACAACTTTCTTGATTGAATTCGCCCAATATGTTAAAGCCAAAGAGCACACTAATCATAAGTAAATTCTCAGAAGAAACCAAGAATCTCATGGGGAAATGCAGAAACCTCAAGCCACCAACAACTGCAATAGAAAAATCGGAGTAACTGGACTGAACAAAATCATCCACAAGAAACAGAAAAAAGATAAAAGATACACGACAGCAGTCATTGAAAGCATTCTTGAAAAGGGTAGGGGATTCAAAACTATTGGAAAATCTCTCGGTACAGGAAAAAAACAAATAACTTGTGTACTCGAAAAGATGGACACCTGACAATGAATAGGGATCGAATAGTCGAACGTGCCCAGGAATTCGACAAGAAACCCCTATTCCACCAAGTAAAGGACACAGGGAAATAAAAAGGAAACTCAAGCCGAGAGTGATTGATTCGTGAATTTCCGCAGGAAATAAAACCATCAAAGAGAAAAAGAAAGAAAAGACCCCTAGACCCGATAACATCAACATCAATCTACTTAAAACCGAGAAAGTAATCACTAGAGAACTAGCCATCCTTTTCAACTTATCAAATGACTCCAACAAAGTAGAATAACAGAAGATTGGAACATCGCAATCGTAATGGTTTTGTATAAAAACGGAAATCCGAAAGACCTCTAGAAACAACTACAAGCCAATGAGCCTACTCAATAGTATTTACAAACCCTCTACCAAAGTGATCACCAACCAAATCACCAATATACTAGATGAAAACCAACCATCGACCATCTCTATCCTAGTAAAGAAGGCAGCGGAATGTAGAATGCCATTAGCTGCAACATTCATTGACTTTGAAAAGAACTTTGCCTAAGTGGAAATTCCCGAACTCATTGATGCAATAGTACAATTAGGTACAGACCCCGTGAATGTCAGAGTATTGCAACATATTTACCGACACAACAGTTCCTTCATCAGGCTACATATAGACAGCCCTTTCAACTAGAGAAAAAAAGGAATGTGACAAGGTGATGCTCATCCAAACTCTTCATGGCTTGCCTTGAGATGATCTTCCGAAATCTAGGCTGGGAACACCAAGGACCCATAATAGACGGCAAATACCTAAGTGACCTCAGATTTGCAAATAACATAGACCTCTTTGTTAAGAGCCTTCATGATCGCCAAATGATCATAGACGAACCAAATGAAGAAAGCAAGAGAATTGGCCTCCACATGAACTTCAGCAAAATGAATGTCATATACAACAAGCATGTTGAGGACGGTCAAAATCGAAAACGAGGAGCTAAAGAAAGTAGAACAACGAATTCCCATGAAATCCTCAAAAGAAGAAGGAATAAAAGAAATAAAGCGAAGAATCACACAAGGTTAGTGAGCTTTCGGTAGAGGAAGTTCGAATTTTCAAGAACAAGAAAACCACGCCTCCGAAAAGAAAGATAGACAATCAGTGTATCCTCCCTATAGTCAACTATGGAGCAGGGACAATAAACCTGATCAAAATATTAGCCCTTAAACTGAGAACCATGCCACGTGCACATGAAAGAATCATGCTCAACCTCACATGGAGAGATCATAAGGCGGCACAGTATATCAGAGAAAAAGACAGGAGTCCGAGACATTATAGATACTGTGAGGAAACTCAAGTGGCTATGGGCTGGACATATTGCTAGAATGTCAGATAACCGATGGACATCACGACTCACAAAGTGGATCCCCAGAGATAGCATGTAGAACTGTGGCTGACAGAAAGTAGGATGGCGTGACGAGTTAGATAAATTCAGAAATCACTACCACTGTGACACCCTTGATAAAGAGGCCTGGTTAATCTTGGGGAAGGTCTATGTCCAACGACGGACGCTAACAGGCTGATGATGATAATGAATAGCTTACGTACGTTTCACCTGTTGTCTTGGGTTTCGTTAGAGCTTTGAAAGCGAAAATTGGTTTGAAAGAAATGGTGAAAATCACAGAAATGCCCGGATGGTAGCTAGGTATAGGCGGAGACTAATGGGTTTTTTTTATTACTATGCATTAAAGGAAAAGGATTATTTTGATGAGTGTCTCTGCGTGTGTATGTGTGTGAAACAGACTGGGACTCAACGAAATCAGCTCAGAGGCGTTAACATGTCTCAGGGAAAACACTGAGTCTTACTTTTTTTTTTAAGGCTGTCATGTGCATGAGATCTGGCTGATGTGGTCGCTTTTAGGAATTGAAAAAGAGAGATAGTCTCTACCCCTATAGGTAATTAAATGAAATCAGCTTTTACAAAACCTCTCTGAAAAAAATCCTCCTAATTCAAAATCCATGATAAATAATGTGATATATGCGTATACTTTGCTCTCTAGGTTGCCCGGTTACAGAAATCAATTTTCCGTCATCTCGCATAACTGTAATGCATAATGTAAATATAGTATTACATAAGCCAAACAATGGCTCAACATACATACTAGTTAAGAAGTAATATCAATTATGACAAAGGTATTGATAACGATGATATAGCATGGTGTTACATTAGATATGGTCCATTATCTAACCTTAGAGTTAATACCCATGAAAAATTCATGGTCATATCTTAAGAATTTTTATTTCAAATTTATGGTACTAATTTCTGTGGAACAGTCCATTGTTTTAAAGGTGAGAAGGAGATATTTTTATCAACAAAATCGTCATCTTTACGTGGACGAGTCCATTGTTAGAGACAGAGGGGCAAAAAGTCACGTTGTTCGTGTTAGAGTACATGTATGCATACAGATAAGTATTTTAGCCACTATTTATTTGCTAGCTACAATTTACCTTCATCTTAATTGCTGTTGATTTTTTATCGCAACTAAACTCAGGCTGGCTGAGTACCCTTAGCGGTGTGTAAATAGATTAATAATAATGATTTATTATTCTTGATCTATTAAAATGAAATAGAAAATAGAATGCTTGCAGTTGTTCAGCGTTTCTCTTTAGGTAGTGCAAGCTCAACCTTCAAGAACAAGAAAATCCCATTAAGCTGAAGCATGGAACCTTACCAAAAGATTGATTCTCAAACTGAAAACCATGCAACGTGCACAGGAGAGAATCATGCTCAACATTACACGGATCACAAAACAAGACAGTATAATAGAGAGAAAAAACAGGATTCTGGGATATAACAGAATCCATAAGAAAATTCAAATGAGAATGGGCTTGACATGTTGCAAGAACGCCTGACAACCGATGGACATCACGACTCGCAACATGGATTTCCAGGGATCAAATACCAAATTGTGGCCGGCAAAATATAAGATGGAGTGACAAACTAGATAAGTTTACAACGTACTGGCTCCGCGCCGCCCATGATAGAGAGGATGATGATCATGATCATGATAATGAATCTCTTTTGAATTCTCAAACCACTCGAGCCAAGTGCTTTTGATGGAACTTTGAATCTTCAGTCTACCGCTGCAACTAAAAAGAGTATTAATAATTACTGTTCATTTAAGGGTTATTTTCTTGCCGTCAAGCGAAAACATCGGTCATAGAAATGTCAGTCGTGTGTAATTAAAAAAATGTCATCAACCAGGATGTGTTTTAATGATAATTGGTGTCTGGTTCACCTTTTCTTTAATTTATAACATTAAAACTGAAGATTCCAACGTGACATTCCATTTCTTGACCGATATTGTAAGTTTACTTCTTCCCACCTCGTTAAGAAAGTAAAAAAAAAGTAAATATTGCCTTTACGCTGGCTACGTCTTCTGCTGCCCCTACTTAAGCTCCACATTCCTCATTATGACTTATTTGTCTCTGGTTTGAGATATACGAATTAGACTAAGAGGCAACGAACACCTTAAGTGGAGTTACTCACTTAACCTTCGTTATTTTACTCATATCTGGATCCATGCCTTTCCGAAAGGCAAACAATTATACACAGATAAAATCTCATTTATCTATGTGCTAAACAACCAAAGATTGGTCATTCAACGAATTCTTTGGACTAGTATCTTCATTTTTGTTGTTCTTATCAATAATTTAGGTCTATCAATTTATCGGTGGATTCATTCTTTAGCTTTTCCAAGAGAACGTGTCTGGTAAAGAGTAACGTTGCAGATTTCTACTTAAAACCGTGAAAAAGATCACGGATGTATTTAAATTTCTATGAAACGATTTTATAAGAAAAAATAGTAAGTTTATTTCAAGTGAAGAGTCCATAATTTCAAATAGTAGGTAGAAAGTATTTCTATCGACAAGATTTCGGACCCTCAGTGGAAGAGTCAAGTGTTACGGACAGCTACAAAAGGAAATCACACTGTTCATCATTAGAGTAGGTATTAACTTGGCATCTTGGTCTGTGGTCTATGTTTCATTTTCATGGTATGATTTTGAAGAGTACTGCTGTTTGGGAAGTGACTTCCTTTTTAGAGACTTCTATTTTTTGCTTTTCTATGATTTTATCCCTGGCGTGTTGTGGTGCAATAAAAATTGGCGAGTCGTATGCGAAACCTGATATTAACAAAACTAGCGGTTTTACCTATCTCTCCTCTTTTACTCACTAAACTACGTCCGTGCGTCGACTTGCTTGAGGATTGCGTTATGAAAGTATGGCTGCAACTCGATCTGGGCGTGAATTGACTATTATAGGGTTTTGTAGGGTAAAGAGAATTATACGCACTCCACTGCATACATAATTACGCAAACCTCTGTATTGTACACACGTGTTCCTTTCCTCTGCGAAAAGAAGGAAACAAATGTCATCCATCACGTTTCTTTCACTAAGTCATTATCGCAGCTCGGCGAGATGTCTGCTTTTTTACCTTTTACCTTCTCAGCTTCCCTGTCTGGAGAACTTGAAATAAATATGATGCATACGTTGCGTTCGTTCTAGCAAACCAACAATAATATAACACATTTTCGTTCAGCCGCAGAGCTGCAATGAATGAAATTCCCGTCACCCATAGTCAATGGGTTTCAAGCTCTTATAGGGACGTATCTGCGATCGGACGTGAGTCAACCGGACGTAAGTCAACGTATGATTGTACTTGATTGCAATCACTATCGAGCGTTGGATAGCAATGCTTTCGGAGAATAGGAGTCTTCGGCACAAGTAAATAATGGCTATTCGATCGCCGTTACAGACGGTCCCACTAATGAGAAGTTCAGATTTCATTCAAGATATTTTCGTCCGCCGGCACTACGCGGTACAAGCTATTTCTGACTTGGCTGGTTTCAAAATAGACGGCTCTCGGGGGTAGGACCAGGACTCCATGCACCTTTAACTTTATACGTACATGTTCAAACAGGTATACAGTTACTCATCGGCTCGCTCACTCAAAACCCAATGGAACGATTTGTACGGAAACTGGTTTGTCCACACTGTCAAAAATAATAACCGTCTGTGAAAGATTTTGCGATTGCACTCTATTTGCAGAAAATATCGAAAGTATATTTGCTATGAATTTTCTTGTTTTCCACCAGAATGAAACTGCAATTGCAAAATAAAAGAATGGAGGGAGACTACTCAAGGATTAGTATTCAATAGTTATATCTCCCCTTTTATATGTCACAGACCTAGAATGAAGACCTCTACATCACCTGGCTTATCACACTAGTAGATACTATTTGATTGAAGTTGAGCGGTGTTGATCAGGGATTGTATGGAAGGAGTGATTATCTCGTGGTCTGTGAAAAAGAGAACGATATATCCTTTGTATTTAGTCATTTAGTGAGCTTAGCTTGATAAATAACTAAACAGGTCTAGTAAGTCACTCAATATAAATCATCACGTGACCAATGTCTTTTGCAAGCGTGCCATGTTTGAGGTGATCGATTGAAAAAAAATTGCAATTAGTTATTTATTTCACCTTTTGTCTGATTTTTTTTAAGCGTGAATGCAGCCAGGATCAATTTAGCCATAAAACCTTTGAAAAAAAAGCGAAGAAAAACTTTTTTTCTGAAGATAATGAGTAAATATTCAAATGTTCAGCCCTCTAACTCCGTTGATGTGATCTGTACCAGTGATACATACATACACAGCGAGCGAGCCAGCCAGCTTAGAAACGGGAGAAACCTATGTTGACAGTCCTAGTGACAGTTTTTGTTGACGGTTTCTAATAATTGAGCTTGATTTAGTAAATAACCAAACCAACGCTTAGCACAAGGCCACAACTACGGACCACCCAGTCCAAATCGATTTCAATATGCATCAGAAATATGCTGGACCAGCTGGTAAGTATTATTCAACAACGAGGTGTGAACACACTCATATTTGCAACAATATCACCTTGATTCATTTTTTATTGTATCAAGCATTGTCAACCACTCTTATCACTTTTTGACTAGTATTTTCTTTCGTCTGGATTTTAGTTGCTTCGACTTTAGATAATAGATGGATAATCAGAAGCATCATTGTTCAGTGGTTTTCATGCTCAAACCATTTATAGTGAGCTTATTTCACATTGGGTACTTCATGAATAGTGTGTTCAACCGAATTTGGCTTTATCCAACATGTACTCAACACGAAACCATATTCATGAAGTACGTCATGATGGACGAACTCACTAGCAACAGCCTCCGAGATTAGTACTTCTCTCAGGCACTCTGCGACTCGACAAAGAATTTTACGAGTACGAAGAACTCGAGTGATCATCATGATCATCGTCAACATCATTAGTAACAACAATAACCTTTTCTATAGTGTCGTGGAACATGCAACTAGAATAGCCACCAGTTATCTTGCTCTCAAGCGTCACGTTTCCAATAGTTTCTAAACTTGTGTTAATCTGCACGCAATCCTATTTTTTTTGCTGGCCTAAAATTTAGCTTATGATCTCGGGGGATCCAGGTTGCTAGTTGCGATGTCCAGCGACTATCGGACTTTCTTGCTAAATGGTCCCTCCGTATCCATTTGTACTTTTCTACTGATTTTTTTTTTGTTGTTGTTTTTTTTAATGATATCCCTGACTCTAGTTTGCTTTCTGATATTACGTGCTGCCTTATGCTCTCTCCATGTGATGTCAAGCATGATATTCTTCCCTGTGTATTGCATGGTTCTTAGTTTGAGAGCCAATCTCTTGGCAAAGTTCAATCGTTAGCCACACCGGCCTGATGCACAACTGAATATAGTCTAGAGCCAACGAATGTCAGAAGAGCTCTTCTGAGACTCGCTCTATCATTTATGAAATGTCTTATGCCTCAACGATATTAGCTTGTGCCCGTCTGCGTATAGAAACCTCCGTGTTGCAATACACGTGCCTGTAGCGATGTCTCACTCAGTATGTGCGTGTACAGAGTAACTTATGAATAACGTATGACGTATTTTCACTGCTGAGTCATTGTGCAAATAGAGATCTCCAATCAAAAGAAGATGAATTATGTTCGTTGCAAAAAAAGGAGAAAAATCAAAAATATTTTCTGAAAACAAATATCCAATTTGCTTTAATGAAGACTACAGGAATAGAAAGTTAAAATTACAGTTGACTCCTGTTATTTTAGCGCACCCTGGAATTACGAAGTGCTATTATAACGAATTTACCTTTATTACGGGTGGGTTTTATATACATGAGCTTATCACTGATCGATATGACATATTTTGAATCTTTCATATTTTTTGGTACTTTAGGTGGCATTATTCTGATGGCTAACTAATTTTAGTTTTCAAAATAATGCATTGTAATGTTCTTGTTCTGTTGCTACGAATTATTCTTGCGATAATATAAAAAAAAACAATGTGCCATTAGAACGTGTGTCATGATATGTTGCCGTTAGAACGATTCTCGTAACGACGAGATTTTATTGTTATAGAAATTTTGGATTTATCAATTTGTAAGGTACCATTGTTTATATAACAGATGCGATGGAAGAAAGTAAGAATAATCCTTCTCCCCAGAAGCTATTTTACTTATGAAAAATTCAAAACCTAGGAAAATTATGGCAAAGATGCTTTTATTGAAAACTAGGCTGGATTCCATAGATTTAGTTGCATATGTGCAGGTCTGCAGTGTTAACTTCGACAAATTCTCCAAAACATCAGTTTTTTCAAGAAAATATTTCAAAATTAAGGAAAGCTATGCAAAATATGATTTTAGTCATTTCTAATTTGTATCTGGATTCGATCAAATTTGGTGTGAGAACCCGACCTAACAACGCCAAAATTTTCAGAAAATTCATTGAATTTGTAGATCCAGGAAGTGTTTGATAAGTCAACAGAAGCTAAAGTCGCGTGTATGCGAAACCAGAATGGAAGGAAATAGAGAAATGAAGTTAAATTGAATAAGGGATCAAAACAAAACATCACTAAACTCTCAGAAGAAACCAGGAATCTCGTGGTAAAACGCAGAAATCTCAAATCACTAACAACAACAGAGGGAAAGATTTGAGAAATTGAACTGAACAAAACCATCCGTTAAAAAAGCAGAGGGAGAAAACAGCAAGAGATACACAATAGGGTCATTGAGAACATTCTCGAAAAAAAAATTAAAGGTTTCAAAACTATCAAGAGAAAACTCAGCTAGTTATTTGTCTCCTTCCTGTACTAACTTCTGGTGGCTACCTTTGCAGAGGATGAAACGATTCTACACGGACCATCTTTTGTGAGGGTTGAACCATTGTTAGGCATTCAATAAGCAAAAAGAAAACATTTACCTTCAAAAGGCAGCAATGAATGGCGTACGTTTCAAAGGAATACTATCGACAGAAAAAAAAGACAATGAAAAGAGGGGAAGATGGTGAGAAAAATGCAGCATAAAGAAAAAAACCCACGTATAATGTGTGTGTGTGTTCACTTAATTTTGCAGAAAGGAACAGTTCTGTCGTCAGTGCGTCTGCATAAATCTTTTCATGATTATTTGCGCGTATATCATGTTATAGAATTGAATAAAGAAACACTGAAAAGAAGATTAAAACAGTAACAGTTTGTAATAAAACATCTACGTTGAAATAACTTTGTGTTGACCGGAAGTCTTCTGATCCATCCATAAAAGGATTATTTCGAAGTGGGCAGTGAAAGGCAGAGCATAAGTTATGATCCAGTAGATTCTAATTTTGTTAAAAACTGAGTTTGAAAAGATATATTCAACCCGAAAAGTAAAAATCTACTAATTTCTTTACGACTACTATTTAACTTTATCCTGATTTGTTAAGTCACTTATTATCGCAACTTTTATTCAAGCAGTTATCCCACGGTAGTGAGTAAATAGTGCGTATCGAAAATAAAGAATGATATCTCGGTGAGTAACGTTTCACCTAATAAAGATGAATGATAAAATAATTGTTTCATTGAAAGGTGAAAAATTAAACAAGTTTATTTATACATGTGTAGAATCGTGGTTCTGTATAGTTCTAGTTGAATGAACGCCCGCTGAGTTCGTGGGTTCATGTGGACGTCAGTGGAAATGTTGCAGGAGAAAGGGGGATGTATGAAGAACATGTGCACCAAGTATGAATGTGGACGTAGGTGTGAAAAAACGCATACAAGTATGTAGATGGAGAAGTGAGATGGTAAATTTAATTCATAAAATCTATGTCAAAAGAATGTAAATGACATACATGTAATTGAAACATTGATACGATCGATCGTGTAAAAGAGAAGAGAAGATACAAGGCCAGCTAGATTTAGATTATTCCTATACGTAAAAATGAGATATAGGATAGAATAAGTATTTAGGGGCACGTGGCATAACAGGTCTACTGTCGTTTGGTTTATCTATTGAATGGAGACTGATTAATCGTGCCTGTTATAATGAGTGGTATACTTGACCAAACTAGTTTATAAGAAGACGGTTAATTAAGACAAAGTGTGAGAAGGAGCCAAAGGCAGCGTTTGTGTCGTTGCAAAAAATAGTAGTTGCATTATTTGTATTTAGTAGTTATAAAGTTCTTGCGAATTCTCACATCGAGATAGATAAGGGACAAAATAATATACACTTAGTCACGATCAAGGAATAAGGAATAGAAACTACGCTGGCTGCAAGTTTCGAGAGAAAGAAAGGTAGAGGGGAACCGGCTCGTTAAACCTGGGCAACAAAGGCGTTTGGCCACGTGTGTTCAGGGTTTTTATAGGGAGTCGTCGTAGGAAGTGACGTTTTCGATATCTAGCTAAAAGGGGGATTTTGTATCAAATTCTTGACCAACATATAGGGGGTGCCACAAATGTATATCCACATCTTTGGGTACAAAAATGAAAAAGGAGAAAAATCTATTCTGAGATCAATTGAAATGGAGGACTTATTGAAATAAAACAAAATTTAAGACATGATTTTCTATTACGAAAGAAAACAAATAATTTTATAGCATACTGCTGGTACTACCTATATAAACGTGCTTTTTGGAACTGACTATTTTTTACAACAGCTCTCAGTTTATCAAAAGATCAATGTAAAAATCTATTATTTACTGACTCTACATTGAGTCTCTTTCTTTTCATTAGTCCACTAAGAAATTATCAGCGAATAAAACGCTCTGAACGTTTGCAGAAATACAAAGAAAAACTCGCTTTTCACAAGTACTTCTGAAAAGCAATCGACACTGAGCTGAGCAGGGTATTCCAAAACAAAAAAAAAGACATTTTAAGATGGACGGAGGTCAACACTTACGGAAATGGGTATACAGAATGGTTGGGTTTTGGGAACTAGGTATACGGTAATGTCTTCATTTGTCGACATTGAACATACCTCAGAAATTGAGAAGTAAGAAGGACTTCATTAGATTCTTCGACCAGGACATTGGAAACATTAAGCCTATTTTCATTTGATATGTACACAAGGCAACCTTCACGAAATTCCCTCGAAATAATTCATCGTTCTCTTGGACTCCTTATTTAGTTGATGAATGTTCCAATTTTTTCAGTTACACTTCGGTATTCCGCAAGATACGTCTATCTGTGTATTCTCACGTCCTCCAACAATTTGCATTGTATGAAAAAGAAGCAGCTAATCTGATGGATCTGCTTGAACAGAAACTCGACCAACGCCTGTTTTGTTGTGCTACTCAACTCAGGGCCGGTTTTCAGAGCTGCAGGGCCCATTCGAAACAATCTTTTGTGCCTCAAGATCACAACCAGTGTCTGTAGATCATTAGAGGTATAAAAACAGTTTATTACATACTTTATATTATAAGCAATGGAAAAGTGCACTTGGAAATTTCAGAGAAATAGGTATTTGATCAAAGAACATTAAAAAAAAGATTCTAAATACAACCAGCATAAACAAGCGCTATTGACTTTTTAGAAATTCAGACGAAAAATAAAACCGTTGCTGTTCTCTGTAAAACCTGCAATGTGGTATTGGATAAACGTTGCAATGCTTTGGTGTGTGTGCTTGACAAGACAAGGGCAGATAACCCTTATGCAGTCACCCTTAGGTGGGGCCTAATCGGAAGCAATTTACTCAAAGCAGGGCCTTATTCATTATGCGTCCTTAGGTAAGTGAACTATGATTTCTTCAACGAATCCAGATGGCAGGCTTTTTTAAAACTATTATATGAATCGGAATAGAATTATTTCTTGTCAAGTTTCAAAATAAGTTATTTCCTGCCCTGGTCATGAAATCAAGATGAGACTTCTAATTTATCCATCAACTCCCATGTGGGATTGAGTGATGGTCTGGGCAATATCAGACACATCCAAGCATAGCTGTTAACATAGGTTTCTTCAGTCTTCGAGTTAGTCTGACTGGCTCAGTATGTATGTATATATGATGCGTACAGACTGCACCAATGGAGCTAGAGGGCTAGGAATTTGAACATTTATTCTCTGCTATGTCTAGAAAGAGTGTTGTTTTTTTTAGTTTTTCTCTTATATCTATCCAAAAATAGGTTGTTTTATTGTGTGTGTGTGTGTGTGTGTGTGTGTGTGTGTGTGTGTGTGTGTGTGTGTGTGTGTGTGCGCGTTGGGGAGAAAGGAAGGGAGGGTCTGGGAGGGGGAATTCAGAATGTAAGTTTATACTAAATTGGTCCCTAATTCGCGCCCGGTTGCGTTCATGCTTGTTTTGTTTTATGTTTTTTTGAAAACTCGGACTTTGTAGTTATCCAAAAAAAAACGAGAGAAGTAACTCATTCATTGATCATCCGTTCTTTCAACATTCCAGTTGATCATCCTCTACACGGCATGCTACGATGAGAAGTTGCTTACGTGATGGTTTCTATTGAGAGACAAAACTTACCTGTCATCTATCATTCTTTCAAATATTACTAAAAATAAAAGTAAACCTTCCCTCTCTCGTATGAATTTCCTTTCTTTTATCTTGGTTCGAATTGATCGATAAAATATGTACATGCTTATCAAGTAGGTAGTTATTTCCGGTCGGTGGAGCTTGTCAGCATGTGTGTACGCATGCGCACATGCATGCCTATTTATTCTGATGCTTTACCTTCATATAGGTAAGTATAGAAGTAGAGGAAGATTAGCTGGTAGGCTGCAATATAAAATAAAGCCAGCCAAAGTGAACCACTGCAGGGAAATACAAAAATAGAGGTACTATTATAAGGAAAAAAAGGAAGCAATGAGACTGCTACCAACTGTATCTTGCATGTTGCGAAAAGAAAAAAAAAGACAAATGGATATCCTCAATGCCTACTTTAAGCTGATTGGACCAATTGCTCCCAATTGGCCCCGCACTAAAGGGGGTCTCGTGCTACTCTGATACTATCAAATGCACACAAGAGAATGCAGGTTTTACAGAGAACGGCAAAGCTTTTTAATTTTCTCCTGATTTCTCAAAAAGTCAGTAGTGCACGAAATCGTCAACCAAATCTGTCACTAAAACTTTTGACACAGATTTCTTCAGTTTTTTTTTTTTAGCAGTTCAATTTGGAAATTGAGTTTATGCTAAATTGGGCCCCTTAGGTTTTGTCCCGTAGCATTTACGCTTGTTTGTTGAAAATTTGGACTTTCTTAATGATCACTGCCCAACAAAAAGTAAGAAAAGTATCTTATTTATTAATGACCCTTTTTCCCAATCTTTAACAACAGAGCATGCTGCCAAAAGACATTGGTCCCATGACCGTTTCTATTGAGTAACCAACCAGAATCGTTCGTTTTTTATGGTTTATCTTTTGATTTTTTTTTTTTTTTTTTTACTATACTTGAATTAAATGTACTAATTGATTATAGAACAAGTGTTGGGTTAAAAGTGCAGCAAAAGCAGCATATGCTACGGACTCTGCAATGTCTAGGACCCACGCTAGATGCTTGCAAGCGAGTAGTTCCGATTCTGCGATTCTGTGCTTGCTTTATTACTATAGAACAATACTTTACTCAAATTTTATGAACCGCTGGGCATTCAAGGTTAGCTTTTTTACCTAATTATCACCTTCAGTGGAGTAATTTTTTTAATACTGTAATTAATAGAGGTGTGATATCTATGTGATACATATACAACACAATATTACGAAGGTATTTGAAACTGAAGTCATAGCTACTGCTCAAAGATCCGAACAAAAACAAGTACAATCACTGAAACGTCAGACATATTTGTCGTATCTGGCATCTGGCTGTATAAAAAACGAAAAATCAGTTTGAATTTCAATATTTTTGCGTATTTTCATGATTATAACAACTACGGATTCTGCATTAGCTTGACCTAACCTTGTATGGAACAACGTAAAGAATTATTTCTCTGAAGTTTTCCAACGCACATCTTCATTGCTTTCTATTCTATCATAGATATTTAAAGTCTAAAAGGAACTTGATTTATACCTCTAAGATTCTAAAAATCTTGGCTGTAACGCAAAAATATTCCCAATTGGGCCCCAAAGCTCTTTAGGCTGTCCCTGGATATCCTCAATTACGGAAGGGATGCGCAAGAAGAGACAAGCTTATATTAGCAACACGTTTATCTTATTCAGAAGTTTTCTTATGGCATATGTCATTGGTTATAAAAATGAATATGCTTAAAAATAAGCAAAATAGGTCTAGTTAGTCACACAATAGAAACTGTTACGTGACTGACATCTTTTGACTGCATGCTGTATTTGGGCGATCATTTTAAAAAATTGGAAAAGGGGGATAATCAATGAATAAGTTACGTCACTTTTGTTGGATAATGATCAATAAAATAGTCAGTAAGTGTTTAAATTCACACCCTTTTAGCTCCATTGGCGCAACCTGTACGCGTGATACGTACATACATATATAAATGGCTAGCCAGCCAGACCAATTTAATACCGAGGAAACCTATGTTGACAGTTTTTTTGACGGTTTCTCATCCTTGTTCAATCTTAAAAAAGACACTCATAAACCACTAAATTCCCTTTTTTTTTTTAAATAAATCAACACTTCATTTTATTCATAGATTTTTTTTGTTTTTTTTTTTTTTCATTTTATAAAGTGATGGTGAACTTTTTTTTGATGACTAGTCAAGAAGTTGTATACATGACATCATATCAAGTAAGTATAAATATTTACAACTATTACTATCACAGAATAAAGACTGAATGGGTAACTAGGCCTTAAGTTTTTCACACTGCGTCTCACACAATAACACTTACTTTTGAATAAACCTCAGTGTATTAGGATTAAATTTGAATAAATAATTTACAACTGAAGGAATTAAAATTAATTGCAGGTAGCGTGAGCGTAAGATGATTATAATGAGATGTTGAGTTGCAGTCCTCTGGCTATGAACGATTCAACAACTTTCGATCCCACGACATTAGACTAATTCTTTTCCTTCTATTTTTTTGTGTTTTTTTTTTCTTTATCTAATTTTACATATCCTCCCTAAAGTAATGCGATACTTTAAATAGGTTATTTATTTGTTGACAAATCCAAGGATCTCTGTCTGTCTGTCTGTTTACTTTCTTACGTAGGTACATTAATAAATCCGTGGGACCAACGGTTGTAGGACTAGCCTCACAATTTGACCAATATTGTAAGAACTGATTAAAACGTCTGGAATCATCGCTAATTCGTTTATTAAAACCAAGCCGTTTATTTGGACCAAGCAGCAGTGCTACCGAACTTAGAAAAATATTTTTTTAGTTATCAAAGCAACTATCTTTCAAATACTCATAGCTCGTGACTCAAGTTAAAAAAAACCATCTACCTTGTTCAGTTAATTAGACAATCCGGTTATTGGGTCCAAAATCGTTGATACTGATGCGCTCCTATTAACCGGAATCCTCCGTACATATAGTCTGGAATGTTTTACAGTTTGAAACACAAAAGATCAATAACTCCCCTGTTCACACACACTTTGTTGTTACGGTGCAATATATAAATTGTTTCTTGTTGGGACTATCAATTGTTCAACGTATAACTGTTTTGGGGGGATTTCAAAGTTATATTAACGTGCTCCCCCCACCCAGAATTGTTGATCAAACACCACCTCCCCTTCTTATAATATTGTTTATGTCATACGTGTAGTTTGTCATTTTATATAAGATCTCATATATGTTTTTGTGTGTGTATGTGTTAGAGAGAGTGTGCGCGTGTATGTATGTGTACATCAATAAGTCAATAACAATGATGAAAAAAGGCGTTTATTCTGTACAAATATTTATTTTTCAACATAATCTTCTTCTTAGTCAATGAACCTAATCCAGTCATGAATATTAATCGCATAGATCGAATATCATACAGTGAAATTTTCAGATAAAAACTCAGCCAATTAGTACGTATCAAGCAACAGACTCGTTGATTCAATTTCGTATTTTTGCACTCAGTCCCCCCCCTCTCTCTCTCTCTCTCTCTCTCTCTCTCTCTCTCTCTCTCTCTCTTACCAGATATCGTGACAAAATATCTTGTCACTCGTATGCCAGGAATGATTGACAGAGAAAAAGAATGGTTATGTGAGCACTTAGGTGAATCACTCTACCATAACTGTCTTTCCCGTCCAGCAAAATAGCTATTACTCCTGTTATCAACCTTGGCAGAGTTCAGTCATAATTAGTTGTACTATTCTATACATTGTATTGCAGTTATGTGAGAATGCAATGTTTGCACAAGTGGATCGTCTGACCCCGGTGACATAACTGAGTTTTACTATTGTTTCTATCTCCAGTGTGTCCTCTTTGTTATTTTAAACGTTCAGCAACGAATCCTTTGAAAACACAAAAACTAGTGCAAAATACCATACTTGTTCAATTCGCCAGGAATGGCGTAAATAAAACGCATGTCTATCACTGATTGCTCCGTCTAACAGGCCCCATTAGTCACTCAATAGAAACTGTCATGTGACCAATGACTTTTGGCACTCGTGTTGCTGTGTTGGAGGTGATCAATTTAAAAAAAAGAAGATAGGGGTGATCAACGAATACGTTACTTCACTAGCATTTTTGTTTGATGGTGATCACGAAAAAATGAGTCTGAATTTTTTTTAAAAGAATAGAAAAAAAACGTGACCGGACATAAGTTGATCAATTTAGCATAAACAAACATTGCAAACCTCCCCCCTTAAAAAAAAACTTTTGGGAGGGGAGATTTTAAAAAATATTTGTGTAGTCATACAAAAGAGTAAATATTTAAATTTTCTGCCCTTTAGCTCCATTGGTGCAGTCTGTACGCACGAAACATACCAACATAGATACTTACATACATAGCCAGCCAGCCAGGTGAACCATTTTAAAAACTGGAGAAACCTATGTTGACAGTTTTGATGACAGTCTTGGTTAACGGTTTTTAATTCCCGATGAAAGGAAAGTGACTGGAAAGAAAAAAAAGAGTACAAAGAATCAAAATTGAGTATATATGCTACGACAAAGTCAAAGGATATTTTTGAATGACAAAGATTCTCACACAAAGTATGAGTTGAGAATTCGGAACGTTGTGGAGATTTTAAACAACGGTTCAAAGTCGGTATTACCTTCCCAGTTTATATTTCTGCAAGGAAGTACGGCACGAAACGCATGAATCTTTTTCGCTTCCCCGTTATGGGTAAGTAGCAAGATAAACTGTAAAGCAGTTTATCTTTAATGCCGGCCTAGCACAAGGGCCCCGTAAAAAACACTATTAATTTGATCTGCGTAGATCGTCCAAGGAACAGAGACAAGCTCTATTGTCTCAGAGGGTAAGTGATGCCATTTCAAATCTCCCCGGAGGCTTATTCTTTATTTCCGATCAATATTACTTACTAAGGACCGTGAAATGACGATCTGGGAGTTGTGATGAAAATCAACTGAAATTAAGATGAAAGAAATATTAGTCAAAGACTTGATAACAGTATGCAATATTTGTTCTTTAATACATCAACTATTACTGTGGACGCATGATAAGTGCCCGACGAAGCATTTTTTTTCAAGTCGTCGTTTTCGTAATTGTCAAAGCCCAAGTGCTGATTTTTTCTATTGTTTTTTAAAGCTTGAACACTCTAAGAATCATAAGCAAATTAATCCAGCTTCAAAATTAGAATGAAATGAGCATTGTAGCTCTGAAAATAATGAAAATATCAACATAGAATCGTTCCTTAGGCACTTATCACGCGCGCCCACAAATTTCATTGGTTACATATCAGTAAACAAACAATCTTACCTTACAAATCATTATTGTTCTCTTGGTACAATGTCTTTATTTATTCATATCCTTATTCGCCCAACAATCAAGACATGCAATGAAGACTTTTGTCTCATTTACTGAACTTACAAGTTCGCCTACACCAGAGCTTATCCACTATTTTCAAATCACATGAAAGGAAATGAACAACAATTGTATTCAATCAATTGTTACGTATTCAATAATTTCCAAACATACAACTCCCAGCTGTATGACTCACCGGTTATGCTATCGTTCACAAACGTAAGTGTCGGTTTATGAAGTTTTTAATTAATATAGAGAGTAGATATTTACAGAGGTGATTAAGTACAGACTGAATTAAGTTTTGAATTATCATTAAGAATAGACATTTCCAGAGGTGATTTAGTACTTACCGGATAAAGTTTTGAATTATTATAGAGAATAGACATTTATAGGGGTGATTAAGTACTTACCGAATAAAGTTTTGAACTATTATAGAGAATAGACATTTACAGAGGTGATTTAGTACTTTCACCAGAGATTTCTAACTAATGCTATTCATCTTTACCAATTGTTACTGGCAAGTTTCATGTTGAAGTTTTCTGCGTTCTAATGTATTATTCCTGGGCGACTATTGTAGATTGATGGATAGCAACGAAGTTTTCTAAGTTATTCAAGTGACTTTGATTCTGCTTAGTTGTCCTATTGTTGCCTTGAGCCCTTGTGCCAAATGAATTAGAGAAATTGCTCAATGATACGAATGCTTACCCCACTTGTTACTTGTACATTTTGGAAAAAACTCAGAGCATTTATTCGTCATTCAGCAGATCGTATTTCTAATTCAAAAAACTTTTCTGACATGATCCAGAGAACAGCGTATTTGAGAACGGGAGAGTCAGCCAGTCTTCTGACCGCAAATTCTTTCTAGAACTTCTCAGATGACCAATATAACTCGATTGATGGAAATGGAGCAAAATATGGGATTCAAACGAAAAAAAAGGCAATTTATTTAAGATGGTATGAAAGAAATAGTTTGACACATCATTGATAAGTACACCAGGTTCGATTTAATTTATTCTTTGATGAAAATGCTATGATCCAAGTAGCAGCCACTATCAAAGATATTTTTTCTTCAAGCTTCTTCCACAAAAATCATAGTACGCAACACCCTGGATTCTACAAAGGGTAACACAGTGAACGTTAGAATTTGAAAAGGTTGTCCTGTGTCTGATACTTCAGAGACTTTGGAGTTTGAGTCCCCTGTTAAAGAGACCAAGATTACGTTCATCTTCATATTAGATATTTTCATTAAGTGGGATTCGTCATTGTCATCAGCTTTTTCGCGTCTGTCGTTGGGACTAATGGGATTTTCTTGTTCTTCAAGGTTGATCTTGCTTTAACGATAGCTTGCCAACCTACAGTGATTCTTCGCCCTATTTCTTCTTCCTTCGAGGACTTCACAGAGATGCGAGGTCTTAGGTAGATGTAGTGGTCTACTTTTCCCAATTATGAATTTTTGATTTTGATCGTTGTATCCTTGACTTCAACTTGTTAATTGTACATGACATTTATTTTACTGATGTTCATATGAAGACTTACTTTCTTGCTTTCTTTATTAGGTTTGTCTAGCACTATTTATTTCCTCTCAGAATTATCCCCTCTCCCCTCTTATTCGTAGGGGCCTTAGCACTGACAGGAACACCAGTGACCTTCTTCTTTGAGAAACAAGCCCCATCAAGATGATGTTGAATGGCAACTGTGGAATTATTTATAATGATGTTTGGGTCAGGAAGTTGACACAATCTATTGATATCTGGAGAGTATTCTAAAGTAACCTGTCAGCCCGCCATACTTCTGGACACTTAGTCTCGAATCCCACGTCTCTCCGTTTCGACAGAATCCGGAACTTCAGCAACCCAGCGTCTGGATGTTTTCTTCACATTTATTGGCCCTGACAACTGCTCACCAATCATCAACATCCCCAGCATCTTTGTGGCAGATGCCTTCTACATCATTTGATGCTTTTTTATATTGTCAAACTCAAGTACAAAGAGTTGGCATTGTTTAACAGTAACAAACAAGAACAACAACAACGATCTTCACCAAAATGAAGGGCGTAAAGCAATATGCAAAACACTTATTCTCCTCCTATGATCTGAACTCAGGAGGCTGTCTTACTGATTGAGCTAAATTTTTTGTTTTATTTTTCAGGCGATAAATTTTGTTTCTGGAGTTTTAACGGGGATTTGCTTGAAAAATCAATTGGAAAAAAATAGTTTCATTCCAAAAACAAAGGTTGACAAATGTTGTTGAATGCAGTCAAAATTATATGTACAACGTCGCAGGTTTTGAATAGTCTGTTTTCTCTCTTATTTATGCAATAAACGAATGCACATCGCTTCTAACAACTGAACTCTTTGTCAACTAGCTCACGCTGGCGACGACATCAAGTTTCCATCTCTCAAGTTTCTTTTGTCTCGGTTCGCAATTTGTGGAATAGTCTTCGGGGCGACAAACACCCGAAGTGGCATCACTCACTCTACCATTATCGCTAATCGAACCTAACATCTCCAAGCGGTCACCTATCTAGATGGTGGCCAAACTCGATATTCCCAAACTCCGGTGATCGCGCGAGAACTGGGGTATTCAACGTGATTTGGCTGTAAGCCTACCCTTTTGTATGAACTTATTTCCTTCTGCCTCAGTGCCACCATTTTCTTTCACGATTTGTATACTGTCTGTTCTTTTATTTCTTCCTATTTGTCACTCTCTTCCGCCATTTTGTCTGGTTAGGGACACGGCGATTGGCCAATGAAATTAATGAGGCAGGAAGGGTCTGGCGGATGTCCTTTTGTAAACCAACTTTTGGTCGTTTGTTAGTTGTGCCCTGATCTACATCAATTTTGGCCACTAATTCTGTTAGACATGCTTTGTTGAATTTGTGGTTGCGTCTGGCATGATGTGTGCCTTGCGTAATAATTAAAGGCATAGAAAATGGAACCGGTTAAACAGGCTCGAACACTAGCTGGGACAATTTGCATTCACTTCCCATTGATGTCCTCGGGAAAGGCATAAATCCTCACACACCCAATGTTTAAATAGCAAGGTAGTTGAAACTCTTTAGCCTTGTAAGGCAGTCTATAATTGCCTCGCGTGTCGTTTGACTCGAGAAACAGCTTTGATTTTCAAGTATGACATTCGCTTGGTCAGAAGACGCGTAAATAGCTATGTGAGTTATTGTCCTCCAAAGAGTTGAAAATATACTTAGCCCTCAAAATAACTTGTCAGAACAAAATGACTTTATTCTTCCACAGCAAGAAAATAAGAACAATACTCACCTAATTTAAGTGAGTAAACATATTTCTGTTTGTCTAACCTGTCATATTAAATCATACCGATATATAACATCAAAAATTTCTCTACTGTGATTTGAAATCAGGACCAAGCGATCGGAATGCGGCTTACTTACCAACTGAGCCAAACTGACAAGTCTTATACCGTACGACTTTATTTATTGTATAGACATTCCAGAAGTTGCCGTAATCATCTTCAGTTCGAATAGAAGTAGGAGTAGATTTTAACCCTCCAATAACCAAGTTTGTTTTGATTTTTTTTTCATTTTTCTTCATTTTATATTTTTTTCACTTTTATTTCTATTTTTAATTTTCATTTTTATTTTATTCGTTCATTTATTTATTTTTGCTAGGATCTCTGTTCTGTCCCGTTTGTCAAAACTTTCAGTTTCACAATTCACCAATTGAATTACACTGACTATTACACTGTAAGGAATAAAAAAATCATGGCTTTGCTCAATATTCCATTGTAAAAACTCACACGATCATTATCTGAAGAAGTTTCACTCATTGGAAATCACTTGATTGATCTTCGATTCGAGTATTTACTTTTTATTGCTCGGGCTTTCAATAGTCAAATGAATAAGAAGCCATTTTGGAAGATAGATATGAAGATACTGTGATAGATAGATAGATAGATAGATAGATAGATAGATTTGAGCAGTTAATTTCATTATCATCATCATCATCATCAGTCTTTTAACGTCCGTCGTTCGACATAGACCTTCCCCAGGATTTGCCACACTTCTCTATCAAGGGCGTCGCGAAGCCAGTACTTCCTGAACTTGTCTGGCTCCTCTCTCCATCTAACACTTTGCTGGCCTCGGTTGCGCATGTGGTCTCGGGGGATCCATGTTGTGAGTCGCGATGTCCATCGATTGTCAGCCATTCTTGCAACATGGCCAGCCCACCGCCATTTGAGATTTTTAATGGATTCTATGATGTCCCTAAGTTTTGTCTTTTCTCGGATGTACTGTGCTGTCTTGTGGTCTCTCCATGTGAGGTCCAGCATAATTCTTTCATGTGCACGTTGCATGATTCTCAATTTACAGGTCTGTCTCTTGGTTAAGTTCCATGTTTCGGCTCCATATGTGACTATTGGGAGGATGCATTGGTTATACACCCTTCTCTTTAGGATTAATGGGATCTTCTTATTTTTGAAGGTTGAGCTAGCTCTGCCAAAGAGCAGTTAATTTATGTGAACTCAAAACAAAATATCGCAAACGCTTTTCTTTTTCGTCTCTTCCGGTATTCCCCTTCCTGATTTATGTAATTTTTTTCACTTCAAGTAATTTGTTCTCATTCTCTTGCAAACAGATAAAAAGACCTCTTTATTCGTAACCATCTAACCTTAAAATAACAAGTGACACGCATAAAAAAAAACTTTTCGAAAGTAAACCTATTTATACAATGATGTCTACTTTCATCTAATTTTGATTCATTCTCATGTCCGATTAATTTCTTCAGAGATTTCAGACCCGCCAATTTGTACATAGAGTGAGTGCAAGAAGTGTCCGATACATTTCGAAAAGTTGATTTTAACATTTTCGTACCTTTTTGAATTGACCCAATTAGGACCAGAGATTTTTTTTTAATACAAAAAATTGAAAAAATAATAAAACAAGATTGTACATTGAACAATTATGTGCAAAAATAGAGATCATTGGCCCAAATTCAATCAATTTTGAAGGTATATAAGTGCATTGAAGAAAAAATTCTGAAATGTATTGGATACTTGTTGCATTCATTGTACCCTGTTGGTATGATGCAACTGCGTACAAGGCCAGTAAACGATAATGTCTTCAGTGCATTGTTCATCTAATTTCTTATTTTAGACAAATAGCTTAACAGATTATGAATGATTATAATCTCAATAGGAGCTTTACATCGCTCACAAAATCCTTTCATCCAATAAATTCGCAAACATCTAAAACTTATTATCGTATTTACAGTTAAAACAAACTTTGAAGAACTATCGCGCAAAGAAGGCAATAGCAAAATTTGATATTTATCAATACATGGATCAAACATAATATAGACACTACAAACAACCAGAACCGTGTAAAAGCTTCTAATGGGCCCAGGCCAGATAGGAAATGATACCCATCCTCCATTTCAGATACATGTTTGTGTTAAGTGCTAAATATATATGATTTATGAGCGGATGATTAGATGTACTTGTAGGGCGTATGGTTTACTCATAGTTTACAGAACAGAAAAAGGATTGTCGAACAATTTTATTCAAAATGTACATAAAACAACAGAGCGAAGTATTGTAATTAGAAGCACTAAATAAAAAAAAATACATTCATGTTTATTATATACTAGTTTAATTGAGTAATCATGCAATTGCGTTGTACTTATCAATTTTCTCTGAAAGCATTGTTGCATTGCATTTTCTTTCTCGTGTTTAATGTTTCCTGAATATCAAAATAATCTAAAGATAAAATCAAGTAGAGATAAAATTCATGAAAATTAACCTAACGTATAATCCGATTTCTACTAAGTTAACTCACTAGGCGTCAGTGGTGACCTAAGCGTGACAGACAACAAATGCACATGTAATATGCTAATATGTATGCATTCGTAATTTATCCGTATTAATTTTATGAATCTTCTTCAAAATATATTTTCTACCAAAGTGCCCCTTGTGACACTTGACTGTCGAATTATACTTAACATATTTTTATCTCCAGAAAACATAATTATCATTTATCAACAAGTCATGGGTAGACAATAGTCACGTAGAAGATATTTCCTTCAAACCCTCGTTCATGTGTCTGTCTGGTAACATTTTATAGGATACCAAAACAGATTCTGCCCCGTGTTGCCAATTTAGCGCTTTTTGTGCTCGTTTCTTGTTTTGACAGCACAACAATACAACATTTCGCGCTATTTCTATCAATTCTAGCCGATTTCTAGCTATTTCCTTGATATCTTCGGTAAATCTAGTCACTTTGGAAAATGGTTAACAGTGTTTTTTAGCGAGAAGAGTTATATTGTGATTTTAGAGCAAAAAAATAGTCTCATTCATAAATATAATGTAGAATCTTCTTTCTTTCTCTCTCTCTCTCTCTCCCTCTCTCTCCCTCTCATTCTCTTTGAATCTATCTCTTTTCCTTATTTATCACCTTTCCCTCTTTTTGCCTCTTTCTCTGTCTTTCATCCCCCCTCTGTTTCCGTCTCTGTCTCTCTCTTTTTCTCCTTCTGTTGCTTTCTTTCTCTTTCTTGTCTCTTTTTCTCTCTCCCACTCTCTTTCTCTCTCTTTTCATTTCATTCTCTTTCTCACCTTCTCCTACCCCTCCGTATTAGATTCTTTCTCTTTTCCTGTCCATTTCTAAATCTCTTTTTCTCTATCACTTTATCCCTCTCGTTTTTTCTCATCTTCTCCCTTCTCTCTCTCTCCCTCTCTCTCTCTCTCACACACACACACACACACACACACACACACACACGCACTCTTTCGGTCTTCCTGTCAGCTTTTCGCTCGATCCTCCAGTCTCTTTCTCTATCTAATTCTCTCTTTCTGTCAATTTCTATCTCGTCCTCTCGATAATTTCCCAGCTATTTCCTAGCTGATAATTTGGGCAAAACCCATTTCTCTAATGAAACTGTGTTAGCAAGTTTTAATATAAGTATGCTTGCAATAGTTAAAATGTTATTATACGCTTTGAGCTACATTATTCAGTTTGTTCTTCCATTTAATCAATCATCATTGAGTATTTCTTACTTTTATGTGATGCAATGTCGAAATAGATTAATGACTTTTGTACCCATCAATTTAAAAATGATGATGATCATCATTATTATTATTATTTTTATTATTATTATTATTATTATTATTATTATTATTATTATTTGGAATCTCACACCAGTTGCCTGGTGGTAACTGCTGGAGTTTGAGTGACAGCAAGTCTCCTCAAGTCTCCAGCCCTCCTCTCCTAGTACTCATAGGTCGCAGTAATTCTACGATTTACAGTTTCACACCGGTTGCCCAGTGGTTATCGCTGAAGGCTGAGTGACGATAAGTCTCCTCAGGTCCTCAGCTAACGTCTCCTCCCTCTTTCGCATATCATGACAGAGCTACTATTCGTTGCAGTACTTATATCTCTAGCACCTTCCTCAGTATCCGTGCAGTTCCAAGTAGCGCTGTGGTCTGTACGGTCTCTATCCTCCCCCTAATCCCGATCTCCTCCAGTCTCTCCCTCAGCGTTATGGGGACAGTTCCTAGTGCGCCCACTATGACCGGTACTACCCTGGTTTTCATGTTCCACATTTTCCTTAACTCCCTTGCTAGGTCCTGGTATTTTTCCCTTTTTTCACCCTCCTTCTTTTTTACTCTATGGTCTGCAGGTACAGCAACGTCTACTATTTGGCAGGCCTTCCTTTTTTTGTCTACTATTACTAAGTCCGGCCTTCTTGCCTGGATGAGGTGGTCAGTTTGGATGTCAAAGTCCCACAGTAGTTTGTGGTTGTCATTCTCCAAAACTGCCTCTGGCTTGTGCTGATACCACTTTTCCCCATGGTTGAATCCCATTTGTTTACTTAGTTCCCAGTGTATCATCGTTGCTACTCTATCGTGTCTATGCTTATACTCCTTCTGGGCGAGCTGACTACATTCACTAGTTATGTGGTTTACTGTCTCATCTCTTTCACCGCACATGCGGCATTTGCTGTTTGTCTGTGTTCTGTCGATTTTTGCTTTTATGTAGTTTGTCCTTATGCTTTTGTTTTGGGCTGCCATGATGAGCGATTCTGTTTCTCTCTTAAGGTTTCCCTTTCGTAACCACGTCCATGATTTCTCGTCTGCTATATTTTTTATCTGTCTTTTAAACTCGCCGTACAATTTTTTCCCTTCCCACTTTTCTTTTCTAGTTTGCTGTACTGTTCCATTGTTTTCTACTTTATTGTTTGTTGCACTATCCCTCGCGCTCTTTATGATTTCTTCACTATTTGTTTGCACATATCTATCTAGGACTACTTTAGCTCTCTGGACACAATCTTCTATGCTGATGAGCCCCCTACCACCTTCTTTTCTCTTAACGTATAGTCTATCTGTATCATCCCTAGGGTGTAATGCTTTATGCATCGTCATAAGTTTCCTTGTTCGCCTATCCATTGATTGGAGCTCTTCCTTTGTCCATCCTAGGAATGGTCCTGTATACCTAACTACTGACACAGCCCAGGTGTTCATTCCTTTTATTAGATTTCTGCTATTTAATTTGGTTTCTAATATTTTCCTTATCCTTCTGAGGTATTCTCTCTTAATTTTCTCCTTCATCTCTTCCCGTTTTATCGTGTCACATTCAAGGACACCTAGGTACTTGTATCGGTCTTGTGCAGTCAATGCCCTAATCTTGTTGTTGTCCGGAAGTTCAATTCCCTCAGTCATTGAAAGCCTTCCTTTGTGCATCACCATGATTGCGCATTTTTCTATCCCAAACTCCATTCCTATGTCCTCACTATATTCCCTTACTTCGTTGAACAGAGTCTCAAGCTCTCCCCTGTTTTTTGCAAACAATTTAATATCGTCCATGTACATTAAGTGATTGACCTTTCCTTTTGTTTTAGAGAAGTGGTATCCTTTGCTGTTTTTCAGGATTCTGTTAAGCGGTATCATTGTTAGAACAAATAATAGTGGGGACAACGAGTCTCCTTGGAAGATTCCCCTTTTTATCCCTACCTCGGCTAGTTTGTCCCCTCCAGCTGTCAAATCTACTTTCCAGTCTTCCATCGAATTACCAATGAATTTAACCACCGGTTCGCTAATTTTGAACATTCTAAGGCATTCGAGTATCCAGCTATGTGGAATCATATCGTATGCCTTTTTGTAATCTATCCATCCCATTGCGATATTCTTTCTCCTTTTCCTTACTTCTTTTAAGATCATCTGGTCTATGTAGAGTAAATCGTTTGCCCCTTTGGTTCCTATCCTACACCCTTTCTGTTCTTCTGGTAGTAGTCCCCTTCTATCCATTGACATGTATATTCTCTCTGCTATTTGCCCAGTCAGGATTTTCCACATAAGTGGTAGGCACGTGATTGGTCTATAGTTGCTTGCTATGTTCCCCTTTCCCGGGTCTTTTAGGATGAGGGTGGTTCTGCCTTTAGTCATCCATTCTGGTGCTTTGCCTTCATTTAGACAATTTTGGAGTAGGTGAGTGAGTCTGCCGTGTAACGTGGTGAATTTTTTGAACCAATACCCGTGGATCCCGTCGGGCCCCGGTGCTTTCCAGTTGGCAACTTTCCTAAGAGTATGTTTCAATGTGTTTTCATTCAGTACTATCGGTTCCCCCTTGTCTATATCTTCTAGTTCTTTCCTCATGTTTCCTAACCATTGCGGTGTTACGTTGTGTCTTTTTGGGTGCCCCCATATGCTATTCCAATAGTTCTTGGACTCTGTGGCATCAGGTTTCATGTCCTGCCTTCTTTCCCCATTTAAATCTTGGTAAAACTTTTTCTCATTGTTTTGGAATGTGCGGTTTTGTGTGTATTGGGCCGTTCTTAGTCTGTATCTTTTTAGTCTTGCCTCTTTGGCTAGTCTTTTCTGGTGTAACTCTTCGACTACAGTTGCGATGCCCTTTTGCGTTACTTTGTATTTGTTATAAAGTCTTACTCGTGGTCTGTCTGTGTGTGGTGTATTTCTAAGTAGTACTTCATCTCTCTGTAGTTGGGAGATCTGCCTTTGTAACCTTCTCTCCCAGTTGGGTTTCCCTTCCCTATTATTGCTCAGGTTCCTATCTTGTGTTGTGAAGCTTTGTGCTACCATTTTCGCCCCAGCATAAATTAGGTTGTTGAGTTCTAGGAGGGTGTTCGTTTCTATGTGCTGTAAGAGGCAGTTGACCTGTTCGGTCACTTCTCCAACTTCCTTTCTGTCTTTGTCTCTTAGGGAGGGGAGTGTTGTTTTCTCTCCTCGCAAGATCTCTTTCAAAGCTTGTATTTTGGTTTTTTATTATTATAATAATAATAATAATAATAATAATTATTATTATTATTATTATTATTATTATTATTATTATTATTATTATTATTATTAAAGTTACTGGAAGTGGCTAAATCAAAATTCATTTAACTCGCTCATTAATACATTATTTTAGGTAATTTTCATGTACACATTAGTTTCCTTTGTGCGCTGGTTGCACAACGAGGGTGTATGTGCACACACGAGCAGCATGGATGAAACTATGTTAAACACCTCTTCCAGCACAATACGAAGCAACTATGCTTTTTACCTTTTTGACAAATAAACAAACAAGCATCCTTGTAACAAAAATACAACTTGATTAAGACGAAAATAGACGAAAAAAGTACAGTCCGTCCTAATCTTACTATGGCTTTTATATATCTCGTTTCTCGTATTTATTCTCGATGACCGGTATGTAATTTTTATTAACACCATGTTCCTGTATTGGATTGAAGACTGTTTCATGTTCTACCAAATCAAATGAATACATGATACCAATTATGAATCACAGATGCAAAACAGGGATATTAACAAAACGAACCAAGAACCAACTTGAAGGAGAGCTATGGAAAGTGCAATGCTAGGTATAACTCTAAGAGATAGAAAAATATTAACATGGATAAGAGAGAGGACTAAAGCAAAGGATAACATACACGTAACTGAGCAACGAAAATGAAGATGGGTAGGACACTAAACAAGAAGAGATCACAATAGATGGAGCAAAAGGCCAAGTGATTGGTGTCCATGGGATAGTAAAGATGGAGATGGAAGAATGAGATACAAAAGTTTGCCAGTAAGATATGGCAGAGGCTAGTGCAATAGCGGTCGTCATGGAAGGAAACAGGAAAGGACTTAATAGCTACTGCTGCTTATGATACATTCCTTACTTATCTCCATTAGCCGGAAACCAATAAGGTGCCTTAACACTGTGTGTAATGCCGCCAGTACCAGCATTTTCTCGGCCTCAAACCTGTGCC
This sequence comes from Thysanoteuthis rhombus, assembly GCA_963457665.1. Lineage (NCBI taxonomy): Eukaryota > Metazoa > Mollusca > Cephalopoda > Oegopsida > Thysanoteuthidae > Thysanoteuthis > Thysanoteuthis major. Next base: position 30,510,866 of record OY735206.1, read on the forward strand.
ATCTATTCTAGAGCCTACAACATTCAATATTTTCTTTATCTTTTTGATCTTTCAGGGTCAAATCATGAATGATTAATTACAAAAAAGCAAAAGTGTATAAAAAAAAAGAAAGAAAAGGTTTGAATTTGAAAAAAAAATTCAAAAATGATTAGCACTCGGCCTTTCGCGAAGTATTTATATCTTTAAATCGTCTAAATGGATTTGCAAATGGATTTCACGATTAAATAGTCCATTAACCTGGATCACCGCTACATTACAAGTTCCGGAGTACATAAAAGATAATTCTGGATTTCTATGAACTGATCAATTGACAACAGTTATAGAAGCGGCACACATTGCACGCTCAATTTAAAACAACGCTTAATAAGACTTCAACTAAGTTACTTTTATGTTCATAGATCTCTCTCTCTCTCTCTCTCTCTCTCTCTCTCTTTATCTATCTATCTATCTATCTATCTATCATCCTACTATACTCTCTCTTTCCCTTCGCCTTCTCTATCTTTTGATTCTTTACGCACACTTTTACGATCGATGATCGACCACCCACTCTCCCTTTCTCTCCCCCCCTCTCTCTCTCTCTCTCTCTCATCCTTTCATTCTATTTTCTCCCCCTCCCTTTTACGGACGATGATCGCTCGATCCCTATCTCACTCACTCCCTCTTCCTCTCTCCCCCCTCTCTCTCTCTCTCATCCTTCCGTTCTATTTTCTCCCCTCCCTTTTTACGCACGATGATCCTTATCCCGCTCACTCTCTACTCCATCTGTCTTTACACCCCCCCCCTGTTTTCAATCTTTCAATTGCTTATGCATACAGACTCTCTCAGACGGAAGCATGATTGTTCTTTTACAAGACTGTTCTTTTCCGAGAACACGAGGCCATCAAGTCGTCCCCATCTCTCGAAAGAACCACAAATACTCGTTTATTGTTTATGGCAACTGTGTTTTTTTGTTGTGTTTGTTTGTTTGTTTGCTTGTTTGTTTGTTTGTTTGTTTGTTTGTTTTTCATAAGGCTGGGGCGCTAGCCTGACACTCGAGATGGCTAAATGGCTCCATTGCCCTGCAGGCACATACACAAATTCGGATAAACAAAACACAAATATACATATACAAATGTATGGTGAGTCTTGCGCATGCGTAGTTTTCAGTCAACTATCTAATGAGACATCAGAATGGAGTCCGCAGGAGAATCTTCAGGCATTTTCCACATCTAATGTGGGAGCGCATTTTTGTTTGTTTTCTTACCTGTTTTTGTTTTTAACTGTTATTTTTCTTATTTCAAAAAATGCCCAAAAGGGTCCTGTGCAGTCTTGAATTTATGATATTTTGAATTCTTTTTTTTCTCTTTCTCTTACGGGTCTTCTCTCTCTCTCTCTCTATCCCTATTTCTCTCATTTTCTTTCTCTGTTTTTCTTATTTCTTTCATTGTTTTTTTCTTTCAATTGATCCAATCTGTTCACAAACATACAATTTTTCCCAGCCTCGAAAGATCGGAAAACACTAATTAAAAAGTGACAAGAAATGGGTTAAAAAGACAAACGCTGAATAAAACAAAAGCCGTCGTGAGAGAAATTACATTCTGAGGCGATACTTTTCTTTTCTCTCAAAATACTCGATGGAAGTTTGTCCTTCTTGAAAGCATGGAGCAGATGAAAAATCAATGATTTGCTGGGCAAAACAGGGCATTCAACATTTGTAATGTAATTATCGACTGTCATTACTGTAAAGCAGATTTTCAAGAGGCTTACCACATCGATCTCAACATGATGAACAGGCAGGTTTTTCTCTCGAATGGAAGGGCATGGTGCCCTATCACAGAGTTCATTTTGTGTGTTGTTTTTTTTAGCGAAACAAGAAGGCCTAATAAAAACTATAATTTGTTGTTTTTTTTACACTTTCCTTTGGTGTGAAAAATACACACTACCACAAAAACTCAAATCTCAGATAAGATGTCGTAGATGGGGCTATATTTGTTCACAATTACGAAATAAATATGCTATTCTTTTTACTTACTCTTCTTGTTACTTTTTTTCTATCAATCTTTCTGGTCTGTCCGGAAAATATCCGACCATTCAATATCAGCGAATATAAAGTAGCCTTGCTTGGGCATTGGCATCTTTGTTCCCATCAAATTACTCCCCTGCGGACCTCTCACATTTATACCACAGTGCCCTCTACTTTTAAAAAAGTATGCTTAATCCTAATTCGGGATCACCCTCCGCTGCCTCTAAGCGTTCTCCTTCATCTAGTTAACGGCCTGAAATCTCCCGCTCTCAACGACGGAAAGCCAAAATTCGCATAGAGTCAGATCTTCACTCGAAGCGATATTTCGCCATAAAACCCTGGACAAGTTGTGAAGAATAACAAGCTCACACTAGGATGTCACACGACCCACTGAGTTACTACACAGGAGATCTTCTGTTCACGTATGCACCGTAAACCCCCTCTGATTGGTTGCCAACTTACCACATGGCCGTGCAGCTGGCTCTCGAGAATTTGAAAATGTCTGGTTACTCCTCAGACTGACTTCGTATATATATGTATATATATATATATATATATATATATATATATATATATATATATATGTTTATATATATATATATATATATGTGTGTGTGTGTGTGTGTGTGTGTGTGTGTGTGATAAAACAAGGAATTGCACATTTTGGCTTATGAACAGGTATCTCAGACAAATAATAGTGTTCATGTACTGATTTGTTTCAAAATGATAGCTAAGTACAAAAAAAGAAGTGCCCCTCAGAAATGTCATGAACTGAGCCTAAGTTAAGGTCGATCCTGGTTATTGCTTAAGATTTAAAAATCACTTGATCAACTTTTGTTCCGAACTTACAGAGAAACAAACCTACATAACAAATCAATGAATTTAGAAACCGAAAAATTTTCGAAAAACAGGAAAATATCGATTTATGTTTTGTCTGTGCAGATGTCATTTCAGATATTCCTAAATTACTTTAATCATTTTTGGACAGAGTGAAAAATAGATATTTCGAGATGTGATTCGTGCCTAAATTTCTTCGGAGATTTGATAAAGAAATGAAGGATAAGATCTGCAACGATTTCTTTATCAACTTTAGAGACGATTGAAAAAGAAAGCATAAACCCATTTAAGAAATATTTGAACAGGAGCTGGTTTAGAAGACAGTTGATGAAACAATTACCTCGAATTACCAACGAAGTCGGAACAGGTATATGAACTCACTAGTGTCTGTTCGTCAGTCCATCCGTCCATCAGCTCGCCTGTCTGTTTGTCCACACAATATCTCCAAAAGTGCTCAATAAATTTCAATTAACTTCTGTGGAGAGGTGATCAATATGGATAGGGAAGGGATGGTTGGATTTTGGATCTGACCCAGGAAAATTTCTCCTTTATATTTATTTATCCAGTTATGTTTTTCATACAATGTCTCCATATGTTCGCAATAAATTCCAATGTCATTTTGTCAAAGGGTAGACGAGGGCCAAAGGAAGAATTGATTAAATTTTGTAGCTAATTTATTGAGACACTGTGTTAAATGACAGTATGGGAGGGACGTTCGGTTCTGTCATGATTTTTGTGTTCTTAGCATTTCGCAGATATTTACCTTTAAAAAATGAAAAAAGCAGAAGCAAACGCTAATCCCAAACTATCCTCCTCTGTGAACTTTAACTCAGTTAAAACTTGAAAAATTGAGGGAGAAGTATGAACACTTGGGCGTGGGGGAGAGAGAGAAGAATAAAATGAACAACTCAAAGACTTGGATGGCGTAGCGACTGTCACCGTGCAACCTTCAAAAGTTACACATTGAACATAATTCTAGTATAGTCAAATCTAAGCTCCTAATTTATAGTCAAACAAGGAGGAGATAGATAGCCTACGACGGCTTGAACTCCATACTTCAAAAGAACCGAAAATATTTCGACATCACTATGGGAGACTTCAACACTCAGGTAGGATGAGAAAATGAAAGTTGCGTCAACAAGTTCGGATACAAAACATGCAACGAAAGGGATGAAGATCTTGTACATTTTGCAACAGCGAACAGATTCAAAATCATGAAAACTTTCTTTAAGAAGAAATCCAATTAGAAATGGACTTGGATAGGCCCTAATCACGAAACAAAGAACGAAATCGGCTACATCATGTGCAGACAAGAGCGACACCGTCAAAGATATACAGGTCCTAAATCTAGTCAATAAAAGAATTGACCACAGATTGGTAAAATGGAACTTCTAAGTTAACACCAACAAAGAAATCAGCCATTAAACGTACCATAAGAACTCACCTGACCCTTCAAGCTCGAAGTGAAAAACAGATATGAACTTCTCACCGAATAAGAGGACCACAACGACATCAAAGAGTTTAACAACAATCAAACAACCTCTGCGATAGAAGTTGCTAATATGTTTAAACCAAAGGGCAAACAAACTATCAATAAAATCTCAAGAGACCAAGAATCTCATAGAATAACGCGAGAATCTCAAACCAACAACGCCGACAACAAGAGAAAAGAATGAAGCAACTCAACTAAATAAATCCATTCCGAAGAAACGAAGAGAAAATACAAGAAAATACACAACAGCAATCATTGAAGTAATTCTCGAAAACAGTAGGAGCTTCAAAGTTCTTAGTGTAGGAAGAAAACAAATAACCTGTTTGCTTGAAGATAATGAAGACGTAACAACAGAGAGGGACCAGATTGACGAGCGCGCCCAGGAATTCTACAAAACGTTTATTCCTCCAAGCAAATAGCGCAGAAAAATGAACAAAATATATACGAATGACAAGCTACCAATCTGGGTAATACCCAGACGTTACTCTGTGGGAAGTGAAGCATGCCATTAAACAAACAAGAAATGGAAAGGCCCTTGGACCAGATAACATCACCGTCGACCAACTAAAAACAGCTGGTAATGTAATTACTGAATAGCCAGTCACCCTATTCAGCTTATGCCCCAAACAAAGTAAGAAGATTGGAACGCTACAATCATAATACTTTTATATAAATAATAAACCCAAGAGATCTCAAAAACTATAGGCCATTAAGCCTACTCAACTGCATCAACTTTACATCAAAGTAATCGCCAACCGAATCACCAAAACACTCGATGAAAACCAACCACGGGAATAAGCTGGCTTCAAAAGAAACTACTCAACCATCGACTACTTTAACATACGTTAACTCGACTAAAAGAGAAAGTAGCAGAATATAAAATACCATACGCTACAGCATTTGTAAACTTCCAGAAGGCCATCGAATCAGTGGAAATCCCCGAGGTTATCGATGCTATCATCCAAGAAGGTGTAGACACAGTATATGTAGACAATTGCAACATATCTACAGACACAACTGTTCCTTTATCAGGTTACATAAAGACTCTGATCCCTTCCAGCTCGAAAGAGAGGTAAGACAAGGAGATACCAACTCACCCAAACCCTTCACAGCCTGCCTCGAGAAGAATTAAGAAATCAGAATAGACGGCAAATACCTAAACAACCTCAGATTTGCGGTCGACATCGTCCTTTTTGGTGATTATCTTCATGATCTCCAGAACTAGATAAGTTCAGAAGTGCTATCGCGACGCCCACGATTGAGAGGTGTGGCCAATCTTGGGGAAGGTCCATGTCTAACAACGAACACTAAAAGGCTGACAATGATGGTATAGAGATACAACAAGTACTATGTAAAAATTAAACAGATGCTAAAATCACTATAATACATTTTTAGCGTACGAAAATGTGGAGAAAGTATAATGTTAATAAACAAAAAGTTGAATGATATTGCCTTAATCAAAGCTTCTCTGAAATATCTATGTATGCTTGAATATGCTTTGTAGATTATTTTTAATTTTGAGCTTCTTTTTATTTGATGGATTATTTGAAGGCATGCGGGGTGGCTGAGAGGTTAACAACTTGAGAATGGGCTCGGCAAGCCGAGATCAAAATATTTTATTCTTATATACATTGGATCCCAGTTGCTAGGACCGCAACGGTAGCAACGATTTTGGACCCAATAACCGACTGGTCTGATTAACAGAACAAGGCAAATAGTTTTCTGTGGAAAGATATTTCCAATAAAAATGTTGTTCGAAAGCAATGAGCAATGCAAGGGGGTAACCAATCAACAAAAGCATAGCACATTTTTGAGAGTCCGTTTATTTCACATCTAAGTTGAGTCACGAGCAAAAAAATATTTGAAAGATAGTTGTTTTGAGAACTAAGAATATTTTTCTAGTAACTCTATCAGATTTTATTCACAAAAACATTCTTTAAATGCTTGGTCCAAATAAACGGCACATTGGTCATAATAAACGAAGCAGATTCGCGATGATTACATGCATTTGAATCGATTCTTGCAGGACTGGTCCTATTGTGCGGCTGGTGCTAAAAGCTGATTAAGCGAAATCCACTGTATTTTATTTTCCCATTGTAAAACAAATAAATAAAATAATGCTACACTTTGAAAGCCATCGAAGTTCGACTTGCCCGGCATATCAGGAATTCTTGGACCGACCCTGCTTCTATATTGAGGTCTTTGTTCATCTGATAAAAGGCTCAACATAATTTTATGATTCTTTTTGGTTTTAACAGCCTTATTCATTGTAATGCAGGTATAAACACGCCCTTTTCCTATTGTCCACAAATGAGCATAACATTAAATACTATACATTTCATTCCTTTTGTGAACAATGGAAAATATGTGTTAAAAGACGTGCGTCACATAGGTGTGTTTTATCACAAAATCTCATTTATATTTCTGAGCACAACTGAAATGTCTTTTATCCGGATATTAGCTAGGAAAAGTTCATGAAAATGTATGGTGAGTCAGTACTTGAGCATCTGGCCGAGTCTTTTTCTAAAATTAGGATGATACTAAATTATACAGAACTGATTGATGATGGAAATATCGTAAAAGAAATCCTTCTTGAATTGCTCTTTTAAGCAGTAAAATACTGTTAAAATCAATTAATGAAAAACAACTAAAAAAAATGATGAATAGTTTTTCAAAAATTAATAATAATGATTGACAATACTTCATCTAATAGAGAATTAAAACCTCGATAGAAACAGTCATGTGACCAACGTCTTTAGCAGCAGTGTTGGGGATGATCAATTAAAAATTTGAGAAACGGGGTGATCAATGAATAAATCACTTCGCACACCTTTTGCTGGGTGGTGATCGCTGAAAAAGTCTGAATTTAAAATGAACTAGTGTGAGCGCTGCCAAACATCCAATTTCGCACAAATTCACATTGTAAGTTGAACCCCCATTAAAATCTTATCGAAGGGATGCCCAGCAACAAACTTTTGACAAAGTTGAAATACATCCGTCATAACCTGTAGTTAGCCCCTAATAATTGTGTGTTATTATTTCCTTACCCCGGACATTACAAAATTTAACGTTGAAGTAATAACTTTCAACGGGGAAGAATTATAAAACAAGAAGAACAGGAGTATTTTTCTTAAGGAGTATTGTGAGACTCTTAGAACTTGAGGATAAGAGGAATATGTATTCACACGGGTCTGTGTGTCCACACGATATCTCAAAAAATTCTCAATCAATTACCATGAAATCTTGTGAAAGTTTGGGCAATTCGCTCTCTGAATGTTTCCCAGTTAAAATATTTATATCAAAATCATAAATTCGTGCGTAGATTTGCTGTAATTTCTTTATCATTTATTCAGTATTTATTTGAGTTTTGCACTGTAGTCTCCAATCTCAATGATCAGTTATAATTTGGGTTGCTACTGTATCTTCCATTTTCTGTGTCGGGTGATTTATATGCTGACTGGCCGATTGTTCTGTATGTGTCCTTGTTGTCTGTGGTCACGCAAAGTAATAAATCATTTCTAGTTACGTGAATTCCAGTTTACGATATGTAGCTCAGCAGACGACTGTCATCTTCTCTCTTGTTTACAATAGCTTTGCGACCTCTGTTCTAGAACGAGGCTCTCTCACAATGCACCACTCGCGGAAGACGAGATTTGATATTTTTCCAAGTAGTAAATGGTAGGCGAAGGTGGTCATAAAAGTACCCAACATATCCGTAATCATGTTGAGCTATATTCCTAAATGTTCAACTATGTTATCATAACTTTTTGTGCTTTGTTTTGTAACAGACCAAAGAATGAAAGACATTGCAAATATTCATATCTTGACATATATATATATATATATATATATCTACCCCCCCCCCTTTCCGTTCCTTTCTTTTCCTTTCATTCTCTCTCTCTCTCTCTCTCTCTCTCTCTCTCTCTCTCTCTCTCTCTCTCTCTCTCTCTCTCTCCTCTCTCTCTCTCTCTCTCTCTTGGCTTAATCCAAGAAATGGCTCTATCACTTGGTCTACATCACAACTTGTTGAAAGAATGGAATTCTTGAATGAAAGGAAAGCCTTGTTTTGATATAAATGAATATTTCAAACAAGTATGTCACGTTTGCTAATGTGAGAATATCCATGTTCAGATCGTGCTTATGAAGACAGCGAACAATAGTGACAGTCTCTCGTATTTATAGAGATCGATGCTGCTACTGTGAGCGGTTCTGTCCGGTTACCTGATTTACACATGCGACATCTTGCTTCTTTCCAAAGGACAGGAAAGTCAACAATGTTATCATAAGAATCCATCTTAACAAATTATTCATAGTTCGCACTGCTCTTTCAGAGTAGACATCCTGTAAGAAAAGACGGCGCTAAGACCCTTACATAACAGGATAGTTATTGGTATCATTGTTCAGAAAGAAATAATAATCATATGGTAATTCATGTTTATCCCTTAAATCTTTAAATCTCCATTCCTCTCCAACCTCCATTAGATCTCTTCCCGGTTGTAGATCCATTATTTCCTGTTGCTTTACGTCTTTAATCTTCCACCAAACTCTTTCATTCTTTTCATTCTCCCACGTTTATTTTGATTGTTTTGTTTTGTTTTGATTTTGTTGTTTTTCATTCCGTTTGTCTCTTCGTCACAATTCTCCACAAACTCTCCTTTGACGTTTGCTCAATTCAATGAAGCCGTTCAATTAATGTGTTTCACTTTCATGTCTTGTCGGCTTTTCTCAATGGCTGGACCTCTCGCTCCGTCGCTACTGTTGGAGAAATAACGGTCGTTAGGATGATAAGGACCAGCACTGTTTGCTACTGACATTACCCTTACAATGCTTCTAAGTCACAGTGAAAGACTACAAGGCTGATGAAATTAACAACAACGCTGCCAAGCTAAGTGACCTGCTTTATCATCTTAAGCATCTGGTTTTCTTTTTCACTAACAGAGACGACCAAGCCTATACACAAGCACACACACACACACACACAAATATATATATATATATATATATATATATATATATATATATATAACACCTTCTTTATATCCATCTATCTATCTATAGAGGTATATATATATATAGAGAGAGAGGGGGGAGAGAGAATGGGAGAGAGAGGGGGAAGTAGAGAGCGGTGCTACTCCAAAATTAGGGAAATGACCATAAGAATAAGTTATCTTAAAACCTTATTTCCGACGTTTTCTTTGAAGTAATCCCCTGCTTACTATTTGCATACTGGCTCACAAAGTGTGCTGCTCTCAAAGAGTAGTGGCAAAAGCATGAACTACATTCAATTCGCACGCACCGTTCAAATTCCCCGAGCTTTCAGTTCTCATACACGTACACATATATATGTGTGCGTGTGTATGTGTGTGAATAAGGAAAAACAGTTTAGGAACTACATTTGGCTCGGATCGAATTATTCACGGTAGTGAGTGATATATATATATATATATATATATATATATATATATATATATATATATATATAATCACGGCAACTCCTTTATCAGGCTACATAAAAACTCTGACCCCTTTCAGCTCCAGAAAGGTATATATATATATATACAATCACGGCAACTCCTTTATCAGGCTACATAAAAACTCTGACCCCTTTCAGCTCCAGAAAGGAGTAAGACAAGGTGATACCAGCTCACCTAAACTCTTCACAGCCTGCCTCGAGATGATCTTCAGAAGGCTAGACTGGGAGAGTAAAGGAATTAAGATGGACGGCGAGTATCTGAGCAACCTTAGATTTGCAGACGACATAGCCCTTTTCGCAGAGAACCCACACGACCTCCAACTAATGATAGATGAACTAAATGGAGAGAGCAAGAAAGTTGGCCAACACATGAACTTCAGCAAGATGAAGATCATGTGCAACAACCACATAGGGGATAAAAACACTGAGATCAAAATCGAGGACACACATCTACCTAGGACAACGAATCCCCATGAGACCCTCAAAAAAAGAGGAAATCAAGCGAAGAATTACACTAGGATGGCAAGCCTTTGGCAGAGCTAGCTCAACCTTCAAAAATAGTAAGATCCCATAACTCCTAAAGTGAAGGGTGTATAACCAATGCATCCTCCCAAAAGTCAGTTATGGAGCTGAAATATGGAACCTAACCAAGAGACAGACCCGAAAATTGAGAACCATGCAACGTGCACATGAAAGAATAATGCTGGGCCTCAGATGGAGAGACCACAAGACAGCACAGTACATCCGAGAAAAGACAAGAGTCAGGGACATCATAGAATCCATTAAAAATCTCAAATGGCGGTGGGCTGGCCATGTTGCAAGAATGGCTGACAATCGATGGACATCGCAACTCACAACATGGATCCCCCGAGACCACATGCGCAACCGAGGCCAGCAAAGTGTTAAATAGAGAGACGAGCTAGACAAGTTCAGGAAGTACTGGCTCCGTGACGCCCATGATAGGGAAGTGTGGCAAATCCTGGGGAAGGTCTATGTCCAACGACGGACGCTAAAAGACTGATGATGCTGACGATGATGATGATGATGATGATGATGATGAGGATGATGATGAGGATGATGATGATGATATATATTCAGAATATGCAAAGAGTTAAATATTTACAGAGTGTCTGCAGAATGTGATCCTATTTATTTGAAAAATAATTCGGTTGTGTATATTTTCTTCATTGTAGTAATTTTGCCAAGTCTGACACGAAGCCTAAAAGTAGCTGATATTTCTGAGCTTGTTAGTTGTGCATTGGTTTATCATGACAGGTACATAATCCCCAAAAGGGTTGATTCCCTACTTCTGGATAGTTCAACTGAAGTAGAGATAAGTGGTTCTGAGCGACTGGCGCTTCGATGATAGCATGTATTTTTGATGATAGCAAAGTTGAGTTGAACGAACAGGTCTGGTTGGTCACTTAATAGAAACTGTCACGTGAACATCTTTTGGCATCATGCTATGTTTGGGGTGATCAATTATAAAATTGAAAAAAGGTGATCAATGAATGAGTTATTTCTCTCGCCTTTTGATGGACAGTGATCACGAAAAACAGGCCCAAATTCATTCGACGTAAGCATACATTTCGGTGGGGGATTCACAGAATAGATAGACATGATAGACATAATAAAGAGTTCATAAATGTTCAAATTTTTAGCCCCCTAGCTCGATTGGTGCAGTCTGTACGCGTGATTCATACATAAATAGCCAGCCAGACCAATTTAAAAACTTAAGAAACCTATGTTAACAGCTTTGGTAGCAGTATTGTTTGACGGTTTCTCATGGCCCAATTTTTTTTTACTTAAATGCTCCTAATTCTAAACGACCTTTTAAGAATATCTGAAGAATTCGTCCAAGAACCATGCAACGTGCACAGAAGATCGCGCTCAACATAACATTAAGAGATCACGAAACAGCTAAATTATATTGGAAATCAAACAGGGATCAGGGGTATCATAAAAACCATTGGAAAGCTTAAACAGTAATGGGCAGGCTGTTGCAAAATTGTTAGACAATCTCTGGACTCCACACCTCACAACGTGGTTCCGCCGAGATCACATGCAGAATTGTGGCCGGCGAGAAATAGGATGATGTGATGATTTAAACAAGTTTAGAAGGTGTTGGCAACATGACACTCGGGAACAAGAGAACGGGTGGATATCGTGGAATTTTTATGTTCCACAACAGATTTTACAAGGCTGTTGCTGTTACTGCTTTTGCTGATGCTGCTGCTGATGATGATCATGATGATGATCATGATGATGATCATGATGATGATGATGATCTGTAGAATTTTAACCTCATAAAACTTTTGTTGAGTCGCAGAGCTGGAAGAGAGTACTTATCTTGGTCCTTCGCAAAGTGCTTCATAAATATAGTTTTGTGTCAAGTGTATATTGGACTGGAAACCATATTCATGAAAACACCCAGTAAAAAGCCAACTCACTATGAATGCTTAGGGAGCCTAGGACATGAACCACTGTACAATGGGTAGCACTTCAGGTTATTCGTCTTGGTTATAAGTAAGAAGCAACTGAAATTAAGATGAAAGAGCATTCTAGTCCAATTAATCATAATGGCTACCAATGCTTCATATAATAAAAAATAAATAAATAAAAGTGATATCACTTCAAATATGAAAGTGTTGGCGCCTCACTGTAGAGTAATAGTTAACGAGGTAGTCCAGCATATCATTACAGGTGAATAGTGAAGTCGATTTGTTCTGGATAGTGTGTACTTTTGCCGTGTGCTTAGCATACGTTTAGTTATTTTATTATTTACTAAGCTTGCTTAATTACAAAATATAAAGAATCAATCTTCCCTCTCGTTACAGACAACATAATGGTCACTCATTCCATACTATCCCTAATCAGCAACCCTTAAATCTGGCAATGGAGTATGTTCAAAAAGTATTAGCAAGAGGAGGGACAACCAATGATATTGGGAAAGGTCTTCATCCAACAACGGACCTTAAAAGTTGGATGAAAAAATACCCACCAAAAGCATCTATCGTGAGCTATCGACAAAAAAACAATGATTGAGTAGTCAGATTAGTACCTATCTTCAGGTCATTGATTTTAAAGCCATAGAACTCCAGTGACAATGATGAGGTGTTGGATAGATAATGAGATCACTTTTTCTATTTCAATCAAATCATGATACCTAGGTGATATATGAACTGATATGATAGGCAACTATGCATTGATACGTAACAATCATAAATCTTTGGAGAATCGTCTCCATTCTGAAGGCCGATGCTTTGAAAAATCATTGGAATATTTTCTTTTTTCTCTTTAGAATAATTGTTACTTTCGAAATATTGTAGAATGAGACATCTGCATAATCAATATTGGAGATCAAACAAAGTCAAAGGCAGAGAATATCGATTTATTAGCAGTTCGTCGATATCTGTAGCATGGCTGATCAGTGAGCAATGATTAATTCTTTGATCCACTCGAATCTATTGTGGGGTTGCTGGCTTATATCACTAACAGTAGACTCCCGTTTCAACGTCACTATCGAGGATTTGAGAGTGTCGTTATCAGAAATTTGCCGTTATAACAAGTGGATTTTATACAAAGTGTATTAATAACGAGAAACCAAATACGTACCGACATTTTTTTTATCACTCATGCGCAGTCCAATATCCCATTTACGGATTATAGATCTGCAAATAAAACGAATGAACCGGTACAAATGAAAAGTGATTATGCTAATTGTATACATGTTTGGAAATTAGTGCACTTCCACATATACTTCTTTCCATCTTTCAATTATTTCAAGCTTATCGTTGATTGATTTTTTTGTCGGGTTTCCGTGTTACTTTAGGTGACAGCAGTTTAAGGATTCAATAATTTTAGTCTTCTGGTACTGTTACTGCAAACTAATTTCTGACAATTATCTTGCGAGAATATAAAAATAACCGCAATGTTACGATGATAAAGTCAACTCTGGGATAACTTAGAATTGAAGGGTTTCTAACTTGGGTGCGAAATTGGTTGAATTCGTTGTTGATAGTCAATGATTATTCAATTAAAGTCAGTGATAATTGGATAACGAAGACTTTTGAATGTTTGTATTTTTTTACAAAAACAAATAAATTACTATCTTAAACTGTCATGCTGAGACTTGTAAACCCACTATGCACACTCCATTCACATAATTTATTTCATTCGTTTAATTGATGCAATTATTTTTCTTAATTCTTTTTTTTATAATGTTCTAATTTTGTAATAACTTTCGAATATCAAATCCCATTTCAGTCAATTTGCAATATTTTAATCTTCTTTAAAATTCTTCAGAGTGAGCTTGTCCTTTGCCTGCACATGACCCCTATCTCCGACCTTGAGTTAAGTAATTTATCTCCATCACGTAATGTCAATATGCTCAGTTTCTCTTCGAAGCACAAGTTATACCTGTCTTTTTCAACCTTTTTAATAATTTCTCGATCGATAATCAGACCTCTCTCTCTCTCTCTCTCTCTCTCTCTCTCTCTCTCTCTCTCTCTGAACGGAGAGAGATGTTTTGTTTCAGCAGTTGTGTTAAAGAGTATGTATAGTTAGCTAATCTGCTCTTAAATCATGGTTTAAAGATAGGTAAAATTTTAAGTCGCTTTGATCTTCATTTGTGTATATTTATGTTCTGTATACAATTTTGGTCTAAGTTTCGAATCTTAAACGAAACTAAAATTTTCCTGTTCATAAAGGAATTGTGAACTTTACAACAATGTCCTTTCGATAAGCTAGCATAACGATACTAATGTTCAACCATAGACTAAATTTCCACACTTCTTCGGAATATAATCTCTACTCGGGGACTCAATAATGCAATTACATAAAATATATATGATTTGTTGTTTATATTTTCAACTTATCTATCTATCAATCCAACTTTCTCTATCGATATCTGTACATTTTTACTTATTGTCTTGTTTGCAGTCTCTCCGCGTCAATATCAAGAGAAATATTTGGTTGACTGAATGAACTCAGATGCTCAGCTCAACATTCTCTTCCGGTGACTCCGGAATGCAGACGCCATACTAGAAGGTTTTTCACGCATACGCCGCCTTCCTCCATGTCGTCTGCTGTTACATTCTGTTTGGCAATATAACCTTAGCAGCACTAATGATCTAATATGGAGACTTGTCCTTTCATGTTATGAAAGAAAATTCCACCAATGGAATTTCAAAAGGAATAGAAGGAATGGAGGGAAAAAAGGAGAGGAAGAAGGAGAAAGAATTAAAGGGAGAGGAAAGGAAGAAAAAAATCCAGGGAGGAAAGAAAAGGAAGACGCGGCACGTCAAGTCTGATGCGTGATGAGCTGACTGAAATAAAGAAGAAAAAGGAGGAAGTTAAAAAGAAAGAGAAAGATAGGAAGCAAATTTTAACTTAAGAATGGAGAATAGGATAATTCCAGTCTAAAAAGCGAGGAAGGAAAATTGAAGATGTCCACATCTTCAAAGAGTAAATATAAGATAAAGAATAAAAAATGTTGAGGGGAAAAAGAATAGGACAAAGAGAAAGAAAGTAAAGAAAAAGAAAATTGGGAAAAGAGTATAATGAAATAAAGCCAAAAGAAAAAACGAATGCCAGAAAGATTTTTCTTAAAGAAGAGCAAATTGAAGAAAGGACAGAAGAATATTCTTCAAAAAGGAATGTAAAAGATGAAAGAAAATTTTGCTGAAAAAGAAAGACAAAGGGAGGCGGAATAAGCGCAAAAATAATGGGAAGAAAAGGCTTAGAGATTTGAAATAAAGTCAGAATGAAAAGGGGAAACAGAAATACCGAAGAAGCGCGGTCGACATTGAGCGTGAAGAATAGAATGAAAAGAGAAAAAATATTAAAAGAATTTGAATCAAAGGAAGTGAAAGATTTTTTTTTCGGTGGAGAGAAAGGAAATGATAGAAAAATGCCTGAATTTGTTGCAGAATGAAAAGATGAATGACCAGAATATGGTGGACCGAATGGAACGAAGGCAAAAGATGAATGACCAAAAAATGAAGGGCCGGGAAAAAGGAGTAACAGTTGATATGATGTTCGATTCTGTCGGCCTTTTTAGTCATTGCACAAAGCGATTTCTTTTTTGCTACTTTTTGTTTTGTTTTTATTGATCTTGATCTTTCATTGCCCTGATGTCATGACGTAACCATGCGATCCGTTCCACCCCATCACTCCGTTGTGCCGACTTTTGCTTTTGCCCCCCCCCTCTCTCTCTCTCTCTCTCTCTTCACTCACGCCACTTATCTTTTCTCCTTTTTCTCTTGCGCCTGGATTCTCTACTCACTCGAGATCTATCGAATCACCGTAGCCCCACAAATGGTCCGCTCTGGGCAAACAGCCAAACAGGCTACAGATTCTTCTCTATTTCGATATGTGTGATGTACCCGGGTGCTCTTGCTCACATTTGGGGGTGGGGGTACAACCTTGAAAATTTGCATGAGTACACCACTGGGTACCATCTAAAACCTTCTTTTTGTTCTTTCCAAAAAAATGCCCTTTCGACGCCCGATTGTCGTTCTGGACCAACAATGTCCAAATCTTGAGCGGGTTAATTTTCAAGATAATCTTATATAAAAAATCTATTTTTGTAGATAATTTTAGATACTATTTTACACAACTAGTCTCTGATACATGCAGAGGCTACGATGATTCATTTATACGAGATGCAGCTATCTTTTTTCTCTTTCTCACCTCATATCTTCTTCCTCATTCATATTTTCTTTTTTGTTCTTTCTTTCGGAGGCCCTGACTGGTCGGGTAGATTACGGGTCGGAGAATGAATTCGGCCAGTTCAAATTCAGGCAGAGACAGCTTGCGTTCACTTTGCTGTAACCCTTGGGAAAAGTATGAATCAAAACAACCACCCACCCCTAACTATGAAAAAAATGAAAAAATCAAATGAGCGACGCCACTTCGGGTGTTTGTCGCCTCCAAGTTTATTTCTCGTAACGAATTGATCGAGTGAATAGTAATGTTATATGAGGAGCCGAAGTAGTGATAGTTGAAACTGCAGCCTGCGTAAGGGTACAACTTACTATCTTCTCTTTTTATTTTCTTCCGACTTCACACCATTTCATATTCTTAATTATGCTTTTCCTCTTCTCCTGCCAACTTTGCTTTCTTTCATTTTTTTCTTTCGTTTTATTCAACTTGACCTCGTTCATTTCCATCAACCTTTATCCTAGATACTTTCCCTTACTTCGCTCAAGTTTTCCCTTTCAGTCTTTCTTTTTATCCTTCTCTCCGACACTTTCTACCTTTCTACTCTCTCTCTCTCCTCCACTCTCTCTCTCTCTCTCTCTCTCTCTTACACACAGACGCGTGCTTACATTACATTTGAAATACCCCCTTCTCTTTTTTTCCCTCTCCTTTTCTATTTATACTTCCCTTTCACTGATCCAACCCCCCTCTCTCTCTCACGCACACACACACGTGCATTTCTCGCCTCTCCCTTTTCTCTGAATTTTTCTCCCTGTCCCCACTCTCTCTCCCTCTCTCTCTCCCCTACATATGCTTCTTGATTCTCCCTTTTCTTTCAGTTTTTCTTCTCTCTCTCTCTCTCTCTCTTATTTATCCTTCACGTATTTGCCTTCTATCTTGTTATCTCTCCATGTGAGGTGGAGCACGATCCTTTCACGTGCACGTTGCATGATTGTCAATTTGCAGATTAGTCTATTGGTAAGGTTCCATGTTTCAGCTCCATAGGTGACCAGCGGGAGGATGCATTGGTTACATACTCTTCTTTTCAGGACTAATGAGACTTTCTTGTTCATGAAAATTCAGCTTGCCCAGTCGAAGGCTTATCGTCTTAAAGTGATTCTTTGCTTGATTTCTTCTTTTGAGGGTTTCATGGAGATTTGTTGTCCTAAGTAGATGTAGTGTTTTACTTTCTCCAGTTCTGTGTTTTCAGTTTACACACACACACACACAAACACACACACACACACACACACACACACATATATATATATATATATATATATATATATATAGAGAGAGAGAGAGAGAGAGAGAGAGGGCATTTTTACTATAAAAACCTTCCATAAAATTTTCTCATGTAATATTCTCTAATCCCCGTAGGCTTCTATTGTATATCCCCCTTTATCAATCGCTCGAATCTCTAATAATTCAATAGAACAAAGACGCCTTTATCGAAGGCCATTAAAGAGAATCAATGTTATAGTAACGCATTCACATTTCTCTCTCATTATTCATTCACAAACAAGCCTCATATTTTGCCCTGGACAACCTGCTAACATTCATGCTATCTTGCCTCCGAATCAATATTCGATGTAGGTGATCGTTATTCAGAATGATACCGAAGTCCATACCCACCCCAATACACTGCGGTTCGCTATATAAAGCGGTTAATTGGTTGACTTCAACATTTTTACCTTTGCGTATTATCACCCACTCGCCCAGGAAACCGCGAATAGAAACAAAGTTTCATCAAAGGATTTAATAAGAATAAAATATTGAATTTCTTAGATTTGCAATCAATTAATATATAATAATATTACACATAATTCATTTGATTTTGTGATGAAGGCATTGCTCTTGTTCGTCGGTGAACTCGTAATCGACTATAGATTATATGCGTTTCAGTTGTAACGTGTATGCTATTCTTGGACCCCAACAGCTACGTTTTAAAGAAGGACTACCGTGTAACTCTCGATAATATCGAGGACTTTTGACCTAGTTGGAGTTAATAAATAAAATACACGGTATGCATCGCCTTGGATCAGTAGTTAGGGAGCCCCGAAAAACATTAATAGTCAGTGTGGCACAAGTCCACAAGCGTGGCCTGCCAGACTAGCTTACAAGCCATTGGTCTACGATAAGGCGAAATTCACCAAGTTTGGTGACAAGACTACAAGTACGTGGTGCCCAGTGAGTCTCGAACTCATACAGTATTAATGGTTGGCGAAACTGTCTAACGTCTATTTCATGGCAGTTCTCCAAAAATGATATTTCCTAAGCTTGCATTTTACTGAATTGAGTTTAACTCCGTGTGACCGAGCGGGGAATAGGATCGGTGAGTCGAGTTCAAATCCTGTTCGCTTCTCACTAATGCCATTTAGAAGGGCATTTAT
The DNA here is from genome assembly GCA_963457665.1 of Thysanoteuthis rhombus. Classification (NCBI taxonomy): domain Eukaryota; kingdom Metazoa; phylum Mollusca; class Cephalopoda; order Oegopsida; family Thysanoteuthidae; genus Thysanoteuthis; species Thysanoteuthis major. Next base: position 30,529,765 of record OY735206.1, read on the forward strand.
CCAACCAGCCCCCCTGCATCAACACGTTGTGGGTCTGGTAAGGCTTACCCTCTCCTTTCACTTACTTGTGGAAGGTTTATGTCCAACAAGGGACCTTAAGCTTGAATCATTTACCAAGCTCGTATCCCTATTTTCCTCTATTTGGCTCAAGGCTGAAAGAAGTTGAATATGAATATCTGTACCTCGCATAAATGAATCACCGTAACTCGCAGGTATACCAACACACATCATCTAGAGTTATCTTTGAAAAATATATCTTTTATCTAAAATAATCTTTTAAATACACCAACACAAGATCTGGGAATTGTTCTTAGAGATCAAAATGTGAAAAAAAAAAAAAAAACGTTTTTAGAAGGTGCCTAATGTCGTACTCATGCAAATTTTCAAAGTTGTAGCCCTAAAAATGAGACCAGAAGCGCCCGGAGACATACATCCACCCACAAACGCATGGATATTCGAAGAGAGAAGAATCTGTTGCCTAGGTGGTAGGTTGGACTGGTAGATCCTTTATGGGGCTACGGCGATCAAACGGGAAGATTGTGTTGTATCAATGGTCCACATGGAAAAGGTCTGCAAGCCTTAAGGATTAGCATAGCATTTACGAAGACTCGAACACCGACTTCTGGCACTGGTGGGAAATACGCAACTATCTAAGCTTCGAGACAGGTCGTTAAATTCGATAAATATCATCATTGGGGTTTTATCGCCGATCATACAGACAGATTATAAAACCCCTGGGGAAAATGTTATTATATGACTGTATGTTGTTCGTCACATTTTCTTTGA
>OY735206.1:30535550-30955479 GCA_963457665.1 Thysanoteuthis rhombus
TACTATAGATTGATTATTGGATTCTGGAAAGGCTGACGGTGGGTGCAACAGATTTTTTTGTTGCTACTCCCCAGGTAAATAAGATGGTTTGCCCAAGTGATAACTTAGCCATTCTCTTCTCCATCGACCATCCTGACCTGCCAGTGATGGGATATTTCGTCTTCCGTTCTGCGCTGATGTCTTCTGTCACACCAAACGACTTGACTAGTGTAGTAAAACAGAATTACATCTATGCAACTGGCGTAGTAAAATAGAATTTCATTCATATTCTAATTACGTAATAAAAATGCTGTATTTAAAGAATCATAAAAAAACAGACGTAATAAAAACCACAACAAAAAATAATGAATATCTGTTTGTACTCAACAACTGCGCTATTCTCCGAGGCCATTGCAATTGAAATCGATTTGACCAATCAATATTTTTTAAATAAATTTTAAGATTAGAAATAAGAACGGCGTTGTCACCTTTCATAGTGTTATAAGTTAATAGCCTGAGTTTGATTTAGCCAATCGTTATTGTACATGGCACACGTACCTTCATTTTTAGATTCAACTTAATAAACGTAGTATTAATTAAGTCATGTTTGCATTGCATTGAATAAAACAAATGTAATATAAGAAGCCGTCACTTTTGATGGCCCTAGTGGTTATGTACTGTTTTGATCGATAATTTTCTGGTAGCAAGCCCTATCATCCTTACGAATATTTTACTAAAGTGCTAAGTCTTTAGGTAATAAATTTATCAATCGTTAGACCTGCAGTTTTGAACGGTGATTCATTTTCTATTATTGATAAAATAATCATTTTTGACTGCACAGGCGAAGAAGTTTTTTTTTTAATTTTTACTGAATAAACGTAGCTTAGTCCAAATAAGGAGAACGGTATCAGAAAGTGTGCGTTACGCCAATCTTCCAAAATAGAGAACTCTACTTGCATTGAAAATCAATTTTCAAATCCTTTGCCTTTTCCTGGGCTCGAATACCAACTTGTGCCACCAATGGGAAATATGCAACTATATCAGCCAGTTTCACCCTCATAAATTTGTGATTTTTTTTTAGTTTGGTGCCATGATCATGAAACAATGATCCAGACCTGGAATTGAATTTCAAAGGCTATATAGTTTCTTGTCCAACGTTCTACCAATGAGTTAAAATTGTAAATACTTCATAAGTGAGCTGCAATTCCCTATTCATTCACATATTAGCAATGTGCATTTGTCGCCTTACGCTTACGTCATCAGTGACGTCTGGTGACGTAACCCTATTAGAAATAGGATTACATGTTTGGGTTAAACTTTATATAGTGTATCTTTAGTTAATTTTATCTTTAGATTTGTTTAATATTTCGGAAAAATTGAATATTCAAGAAAATCCCGAGCAGCATAATGCTGATATTTTACAAGTACAAAATTACTTACAAAATTATTTGATTATTGTCGTCATTTTCTAACAGCAAGGGGTAAATTAGTTTTATTATGATAATATATATAATATTCACGGATATTTTTTAAATTTTTATGATTTTTTTTAAAAAATGAACTGCTGAACTGGTCCATTGTTTAAAATGTAGGAAATAACTTCATCTGAAAAAATTGTTACTTTTGAAGGGAAAAGTCTATTCTTACGGACAAAGAAAAAGATAGCGCTGTTCATAATATTAGTAGATTATGGTAAATAGGCAGAGATTATGCCGAAGAATGTTTGCAGAATCTCTACCTATTAATTATTCAGTCATTCCCCCTCCCGTTGATCACATAAGTCTTTTGCAACTCGCTCAAATTCCATATGGCATCGGAAGACATTAAAGTTGATGGCATCAGTGTCTGGTTCCCACGTGAAAGCTAAGCCTTCCTCTGTTTTCTTTAACCCTTTTCTGTACTAGCAGTACTTTCTAAGTAGCACATGTTTTGTCGATTAATTTTTGACCGGAGCGTCCTGGTGGATTTTCAATAAGAAAAATTATTGTTTACCAAAATGTTTCTTTATCATTCAATGTATGTTTTCTTCATATGGTTTTTGAATATGATTTTTTTTTTAAACTTATGATTACGAGAAAATGAATGGGAAGTACTCAGAGGGCACATAACTCTATCACTGCCATTGTCAGGGGGAGTAATTGTGTATGGATCCGCCAAAGATTCAGACAGTTCTTCTATGGTCTAATGTTCATCCTTCAACAAAATATTATTGAAATTCATCGAGAACTTTTAGAGATTTCACGAGGACAAACTTGAAATTTTGTCGATATTATGTGTTTTAAACATATGTATACGGCGTAAGGGAGATAATCATGCATGGATCTGCTCCAAAATGTAACCAGTTTTTCTGTAGTCTATTGTACATCCCTCCACAGAATTTCATAAAAATCAATGGATCGCCTTCGGAGATATCGCATGGACGGTCGTGAGCGTATACATAAATTTAATTGAAAAAAAAAACCGGAAAAATATCTCTCAATCAGAAAAAATACCTGGATCCGCTCCAAAATTTTACCACTTCTTTCTTTGCCCACCCTTCCACTCAATATCATTGAAATTAATTCGGTAATTTCCGAGATATCGTGTGGACAGACAAACGAACAGACACAACCAAATACGTTTAGATCTTTTCAACTTCGTTGACATAAGTTTAGGAAAATCAAATCAGTATCTAAAGAGTCAAGTTTAACACAAAAAATTGCATTTGGTATTTGCCACGGTTAGCTTGGAAACGGAGTGTGTGTAAATAGGGTGGTTGAAATTGGAATATGAAGATTGGTTTGGGAAAATTCACGAATCATGAGGACTGCCTACCTGTAAAATCAACTTTCAAAATCTTGACTTTTACCTGAGTTCAAATCCCATCCTCTGTAAGAAATACACAACTATATATATATATATATGTCTGCAAGGTGAGCCTCTACAAAGGCTATCCTCACACACTGCCACTCCCACCCACTTTTCTCTCCTTCATTGCCTGACCCTATTTTGATTTCTACTCTCTCTCTCTCTCTCTCTCTCTCTCTCTCTCTCTCTCTCTCTCTCTCTCTCTCTCTCTCGTAATCAGGCTCATTTCTGTGGCAGGTGGTGAATAATAGAAATAATCTATTGAAAGATAAAAACTCTTGTCCATTGCAAATTATCCATCCCAGGATAAAATCCCTGGCTCGCCGATAGAACCGGGTCGCTGTCAATCATAAAGAAAGAACCTGGAAATCTCATTGAGTAGGCTGTAGAACCTCAATGACTGATATTCCTGTTATCTGCATTTAATAGCTTGATTCGCTGAAAGAAAAAAAAAGAGAAATCTCCAGAGTTATCAATTATGATGCTTTGACAATTGACATGAAACATACAATTTTCAACTCAATCTTCCATTGCGGACGACTGAATTTTTGTACTGAGCAAAAACCAAAGAGATGCATATATGGTGCAAAATAAGGTTTACTGTTAAATAGAATGATAAATAATAAATAATTTCAGCATATTTCCCATCTTTGTCCTTTTTCACAATTGCACGGTCGACTGACAACAGTGAAAAAAATCATGGCTGCTTTTTCATCAAAGAGCCATTCCACTTAAAATGCTGAATATCTGAACGCAATAAAACTAATCGATTTTTACGGTGCATAGAGATCACCATTCGATTCAAAGGTTTCTCCAATTAACCCATTAACTGCAGAGGGTGGCAAGTGCAATATTTATGTGTTGCAATATGAAAGCCCTTCTTTGTTCACTGCGAGATAATCCAGTGCAAGTTATGTAATGCAAGTAATCCATTTCAAGATAAAAGCCCGGACTCACAGATAGAATTGAGTTACAATCAATCACAAGAAAACGAGACTTCTATTGAGTTAGCCATTGAACTGCAATGACCGAAATTTCTGTCACCTGCACTTGACGATTTTAGCAAAATAAAGTACAACTGACTAAAAACACTACATTACATCACATTTATCTAGAATGTTATCTTTCGTAGTTATAAACCATCTTTAAAATTATGATTTTTTAGGGGTGTCATTCACCAGTAACAGGTCGTTCTAAATCAGTTGCCTACTTGTGAATGCTTTTCTCTGGTTAATTGCATATCCCAGAGAGGAGAGAGAAATTAACTATCAACCCTTTTATATCTCTATATATGTAGTTGCAGATTACAGAGCAGGAGGGCACAGAGAATGGACTCGGCGAGTTGACTTCAAACTCTGGGTAAGACAGTCTGTGTTCACTACACTCTGAAGCCCTTGGGGAAAGTATAAATCCATCTCTCCTCTAGGAAAGGTTAAAATAGTGCAGGGTAAAGTGAGTGTCTCCACTTCTGGTACTTGTCGCTTCGAAGTCGATTTCACTTATTACAAACCGGAGCTGAGCCATAGGAACCCCGATAAGAGTGGCTGAAGCCATAGCCAGCTTATGGGTACTAACTAGACTATTATATCGGCATAACTTTTAGCTCCCTGTAACCCTTGATCTGCAACAACGAATTTTAAAAAATGGTTGTTTGATTCGACGATTTATTTCAATCCATGAACCGAACAGACACTCCCAACATATTACTAAGAGTGAGTTTGATTGAGATTTACTAAACTTAGTGCGACACAAGGCCACTTGTGTGGGGCACCAAGTAAGAATCAAGCCCACTGAAGTTGTAATAGTCTTCAAGGCGAACTTGTTGACTACTCATCCTCGGCGAGATACCCAACAAGTTTTATTGAAAGGAATGCGATTCTCATTTTCTTTTATATATAGATAGCTATTACCCTTACGCTGGTTAAGGCATCAGGGTTCTTGTCCGAGCTTCCGATATCATTATCATAAGTTTCTCCTCTATTGGCTTGTGATACATGGAACAGACTTGCAGGCGAAAAGCACCCGAAGTGGCGTCACTCACTTCATTTTGTGTTTACATGTACTGGAAAAACTTGGACCTGTGACATTGACAGACTGAACCCTGGCCCTTTTCAGTTCAAGTTACTATTTCGATTAGGTTTTCTTATCAGCAAAAACCAGTCAGTAAACATAGGCAACAGCGACTGTTGAGGATTATAGAATTTGTTTCAGGTGGTAGCAACGGTAATTATTTATGAATTTTTCTTTCAAAATTTATCGAGTAGAAAGAAAATTGGTTCTCATAGCATGTTGCTGAGAAAATTGGAAGCTAAAACACCATTTTCTTCTCTAGCTTTACCATTGATATATTCATGTATGTAAGAGTTCAAGAAGAAAGGGAGAAAATCCAAAGAGAAACAGAACCAGAAAGAGACAGAGACAGAAGAAAATCGAGAGGGTGCAGAAAGAGAGAGAGAGAGGGCAGGTGCATGCAGTTGTGGGTGTGCGTGCAGTTGCGGGTGTACTTGCGACTGCATGGGTACTTTTGCAGCAGAGGTGCCGTTACGATATTGCTCAGATTGCCAGGCACGTGTCGCATTCTTTCTGATTCAGCCCTCAGAAATGTTGCCTTTGGGGGTCAAAGCTGAAATTGCAAAAATGGAAGAAAAAAAAATGTGCCATCTTTTCCGAATTCCTCTTTTTGTTCACTAAATTTTATTAAAGGTTAGAAAGGAAGAAAAATGCATCAACTTTTGATTTCGCCGGAATCAAGTGAATTCGTAGAAATTAAGATCAACGGGGAGAAAATCGAGAAGGATAAAGATAATGTAGCTATGATTAAAGTAAGGAAATTTAATTTCCAGAATCCTTTTTATTATGTTGAGATCTGATTAAGTCAGATATTCGAGGAAAAATTGAAAAATAAATTAATTTCGGTAGCAATTCTCTGTGCTTCAAATCTATTATACCTTTCTCGTCTGAGTAAAATTTGAGTGTATTGTCCGTCATTTTTATGAAATCTTGAAAAAACAGAAATTTACGAATTACGAGGTCTTACTCACCAGTTAAGCATTACAATTACATTGTAAATAGAAATCCCCTACCAAAAAAATCACTTTTTTTTCTGAAAACTGATAAATTTACAGAGGTAAATGAGATATTATGCATTGAAAAAAAAAAATTGTTTTTCTTTTTTTTATATTCGACTTAATTATTATTAACATTATTATCATCATAATTATTATTAATTATTTGCAATTTCACACCAGTTGCCTGGCGGTTACCGCTGGGGGTTGAGTGACAGCAAGTCTCCTCAGGTCTCCAGCCCTCCTCTTCATATTCTCATTGACTACTGCAATACTGTGGTTTACAGTTTCACACCAGTTGCCCATGGTCATCGCTGAAGGCTGAGTGACAGTAAGTCTCCTCAGGTCTTCAGCCCACATCTCATCTCATCTCTCCCTCGCCTATCACACCAATGCTTTGGTTCACATCTCTGCTTCTATTTTCCTTCCTCCTCTGTTGGTCCACTGCTAACATTTAGTGTCGTAGACCTTATATTTCTAGCACTTTCCTCAATATCCGAGCAGTTCCTAGCAGTGCTGTGGTCTGTACGGTCGCAATCCTTCCTTTTATCCCGAGCTCCTCCAGTCTCACCCTCAGTGTTTCTAGGACAGTTATGATGATGATGCTGCTGCTGATGATGATGATGATGATGCTGATGATGATGATGATGATGATGGTGATCTTTTGATGTCCAGAAGAATTCATAGCACACCGAATTCCAACTAGAAACTTAGGGCAGATAACGATGTTATTACTTAGTAGGTATATATATATATATATATATATATATATATATATATATATATATATATATATATAGACAGAGAGAGAGAGGGATAGAGAGAGAGGGGGGATCAATACAAGGGGCTACACAAGTACATAGTTGTATAGTTGTATAACAGACAAAATAGTTACATGGACAGTGTTTTGCAAAGGTTATGGCCGGTACATGCAGGGACAATATTTTCGTGTTCGCACCAGACGTAATGCAGTTTTCAGTGGGGGCTGTTTGACAGCAAGATCTCCAGCACCATCCTTATTATCTCTGCAGACCCAAGCAACGCAGTGGTGTGTACAGTCTCAGCCCTTCTTCAGATTTCTTACGGCTATGACGTCGATTCTTGTTATTTTGGCCCGATTCCAAGTGCACCTGCCACTAAGGGAATGTGTGTGAGTGTGTGTGAGAAAGAGAGAGAGAGAGAGAGTGTGTGTGTGTGTGTGTGTGTGTCTGTGTGTGTGTGTGTCTGTGTGTTCTTTCAAGCCCCTTTTAGAATAAATGTAAATATGTTTTCATTACGTATATCAAAGTAGGTATACCTCTTCATGAAAAATGAACGTTTCAAGCATATAAGCCAGTGTTTATGTTGCTATGGGCTTCCATATCGGTTGACTGGTTCGGTCTTTCTCAGCACATGCGCACACGCGTGAGAAATTTCTCTTCGCTTGTTTGAAGAACCCTAATCCTGGATGGCTGACTGTGATGATGAATGAATCAGATTTCTTTGTGTCGCAGATATTCGAGAGATCTGATGCAAACACGTGGGTTTCTCTTCGTATTTTCGTAATAAGGTAGAGCACAAAACACTACTGAGGAAGCTCCAGTTCAGTGCACGCGCAATCACACGTGTGTGCACATGTGTGTGTGTGTGTTCATCAGTGTGCTTTTTTCTACGTGCGTTTGTGCGAGCGTGTGTGCATGTGTGTGTGCGTGTGTGTCTTTTTTGTATGTGCATGTGAACCAGCACGCACGTATATGTGTATGAGATTATCTTCTCATTACCAACAAAAAATGAATTTCAGCAACAACCAAATTACTTATAAGTATATTTTAGGAACAAACTGAACGTATATATATATATATATATATATATATATATATATATATATATATATATATATATATATGTGTGTGTGTCTGTGTGTCTGTGTGTCTGTGTGTGTCTGTGTGTGTCTGTGTGTGTGTGTGTGTATAACCTTGACATAATAGAAAATATATATGAAATAGGTGTATCATATTTTAATTGTATATCTCTGGAACAAACGTTTATATCTGAAATGAAATTACGAAATTATTCATCTTGTTCTAAGGTACTGAATATGGACGTATCTAGCATACAGTATAATAATACACCAACTTGATAATGTGCAACAACAGAAATATATAAATATTCAACGTTATTATCTCGTGTTTTCTAATCGCATTATAAACTTGATTTGAACAAAAATTGGTGTATACATATTTGTGTGTGTGTGTGTGTGTGTGTGTGTGTATTTACATGCCTGCTTTTGTGTATGAGCGCGTGTGTGTAGTGAGAGAATAGTAAAAAGTTCAGCGAGTATCCGAGAGCTGACCGAAGTAAAAGATATCCTATAATTAAGCCACCAAAATGGAGATGGGCTAGGCATTAAGCAAATACTGAAAGATATTTGGAGGTGCCAAAGATTAGCCGATTGAGATCGTTATTATACATACATAGTAGTAATGTTTAGAACCGTTGGGCCTCAGAAAATCTTCAAACCTGATTGCATAATTGTAGAATACGTATTTTGTAATATATATATATATATATATATATATATATATATATATAGAGAGAGAGAGAGAGAGAGAGAGAGAGAGAGAGAGAAGATGGAGAGAGAGAGAGAGAAAGGGGGAGAGAAACAGGAATTTCATATCCAAAATTGCATTGAATTTGGCATTTCACGGTATTTTCAAACCTAAATAAGATCCCTGTAATTATGACCTCGCGTAAAAGTATTGCAAGCTTAGTATCTACATTGAATTTAGTAAGTTAATGAGGAGAAAGTGTCGTTTGGGTCAATCACCACACTACGAATGAAAAATACTGTACAAAGTTCTCACTAAAAGGTAAAATAAAAAGTAAGTGCTGCCCTTACGCTGGTTACGGCTTCACTCATCCCTGCATGGTCTCTTCATATCACGTTATTACATACTAGGCCCATTAGCGATATGTGGGATAGATAAAGAGGCGACAAGGACCGAAGGGAGTGTCACTCAATTTATCCTGCGTCATTTTACCGATAGCTGGAGGGTAGAGTAGATTCATGCCTTTCCCATGGGCATTCGTGTCTCAGTCGTAGTTTAAACTCGGCTCGCCAAATCCATTCTCCTTGGCGTCGCCTGTTCGGTCACTCACACGTCCTTACTCTGACTTAGATTGGAAAATGTTCCTAGAATATTTGTAAAAGAACCACACAAAACTCGGACAATCATTAACGGTTTATTCAACTCGTACTTAACGATACACACACCAACTCTTTGCCCAAAGGCGTTGGCCCTGAATGAGAGCCAAGAAAAGTAGATTCGAATAAAACCCAAACAAACAGGAAGTATTGGTTCGTTAATTCTCGTTAACATTCGGTCTGTTACGTGAAGCTTGAAGGCCCACAGAACCAGGGCAACCAAAACAGTTTCTCTCTTTGGCAAAGTAATGCCGATCACTGGAGCTCAGTGGTAGAGATCTTATCTATTATTTGGTAGGCCGTGGTTCAATTTATCGTCGAGTCATACCAAAAACTTTTGAAATGGTACTCAATGCTAAGCAGAAAGATCAGGATTACAGAACCTCTCCCCGATACCAAGTCACAGGAGATACACCGGTTGTCATTATATCACAGAAGTTAAGCAACATCGAACCTGGTCAGTACCTAAGTAGACGAACATTTAGGAATATCCACTGTCGTAAGCAGAAGAAAAACCTTTTGAAAGTCTTGACAAGTTGGAGGAGGGTCTCATTAACAATTGCTCGTGTGTACTAAGAATCTCAATGAGGCTATCAACAGGGAACAATAATGCGTATGTTAAATTGACGAAATTTCAAATGTGAAACTTACTATGACATTTTACGATTAGGGACGTAGTTGTTCAGGTATCAAATATTTCAAACTGTATCTTTTCCTTTATTTATTTATTTTGTCGGTGGATCAATTTTGGTGGTTAATGGGGAATGGTTGTTGACTTACTCAACTACCGTAAAATCTCCATCTGCAGGGAGTCGGGGCACAAAGTAGCCATCTTCTTTCCTCTGTTTAGATTTGGACAAGATGCTGATGCCGACAACCTGGCAGATCAAAGTTGATTTTTTCATGTCCCCCTTTTTTCTTTCGCTTCTTCACGTACTTATATTTATTTAGGTTGTTAAATGTTTAAAACATTGCAATCTCCAAATGGCCCCATTTTCTTGGGCACAATGTGTAAACAGATACCTTTTAGTAGATTATTTATATTTATCATTTTACCTAAGGAGATAAATTTGTTTCATCAGAAATTACAATCAACATTTCCTATCTAAATATTCATTAGGCACTTATCAAAGAACTAGAAATGCATTTTGACTGATTAAAAACATTTTTAATTACAAGAAAGAAAACTGAATAAACTAAATATATGTTGATTAAACGTTGATTCTCCGGACTTCATAATACGTACTTGCGATTATGATTATTTGCTTAATCTCGAAATACCAATTTGTGAAGATTGTTATTTGCATGATTTTCTGTAAATTCATAAAGCTGAATATTTATCTATTTATTAAAAATGTTATTAAAGAAGAAAATAGAAAAATTTGCCAGGCCTCATATTACGTTTTAATCATCACAAAAGTTTCCAATAAAATCTCAAAATTTCGATAGAAACCATGAAAATTATTCGAACAAAAAATTACATTTTGAAGAAAAAAATCAAGAGAACACAAAAATAATTGGTAGAAATTATAAATTTCTTTCGTCCATTTTTTTTTTAATCTAGAAAAGGTGTTCGTTTTTGCTTTTTTTTAGAAAATTAAATTCATAGAAAATGTCGATTTCTTATCAGTCGAGGATCTTGAGAATTTTGATTGAATATTTTCTATCGATTTTCTGAGGAACAAATATTTTGTTCTTCAAGACAGAAATTCTGAGATGAACTTCAAATCATGCACAAATTTGCACAATTTTCTTCTGAGGAAAAAGATCCTTCTGTATTACAAAAATATAAATGAGCAAATGTATTTGAGAAAAAACTGTAGTCGAAAATATCATAGAAACCATAACAAAACCGCAAATGACGATAGTCGGTCCTGTGGCAAGAATGCCAGACAACCGCTGGACATCATGGCTCACAATGTGGATTCCCAGAGATCATATGCGAAATTGAGGCTGGCAAAAAATTAAATGGTGTAACTATTTAGACAAGTTCAGGAGATACTGGTGCTGTGATGTTCACGATCGAAATGTCTGACGGATCTCGGGAAAGATCTATGTCCAACGTCGGACTTTAAAAGGATGATGATGATACATAATCAAGTTACGTGCGTATTTGTGATTGAGTGAAAGAGGGTTTATATGGAATCGTATATTTGGTATCCTTACGCTGGGCACGACCTCAGCCATCCCTGCTCGCCGTCTCGGATCCGGTTTGCAATTTGTGAAATAGACTTAGAGACAATATTCACTTCACGCTGCACTATTTTACCTATAGTTTGGGGGAGAATTGGATTCATGCTTTTCCAAAGGGCACTTGAGCTAAGTGAACACAGACTGTCGCATCTGAAATTAGGACTCGGCTCACTGAGTCCATTTTCTATGTATATGGCATTAATACAGAGTTAAAACGGTGAAATTACAAAACAAGCAGCTGCCTGGTAATTTATTTGAGGGGGAAACATGCAGAAACTAATTTTAAATACCATTACGTGGGAAACTATCATGAAATCATTTCAGAATCTGTCCTGCAGATTCGATTAGTAATAGAAACGCGGGAAACACTTAAGAGAAACCAACTAAAACGAAAAATAAAAAACAAATAACTTTTTGTTTAATTTTTTAAGTTTATAAATTGTAGCGTGTTGTAATTTCCATAAAACAGTTCATTAAAGAGACAAGACTCGCTAATTTTTTTTTATTCATTTTATTTCTTCTTTCTTTAGTTTGCAGAAGATCAAGCAGGAAATATTTTGGGAGGGTAAAAGGAAGTTTGATTTCCTAAGAGCAACCTTCCCATTACCTTCTCAGAAATTAAGCCAGATCGGATTTCTTCTAGATATGATATTAAGTCAATCAACAGTCAGTTTTCTAACCCTAGTCGCCATCTTATTTTCAGATGAATATGGCGACATATTTGATTCTTTTCTAATTGTCGGAAGCCATATTCTGAGTCATTTAAATTCTGTGACAGCCGTCATCGATATATCAAAACCTCGGGCGACTAATGACAGGAAAAGGAAGGCTAGATTAACGTGCAATTTTATGCCATTTTCTTCATTACAGTTTTATTAGAAACCGTCGCCCAAAACTGTCACAAAAACTGTTAACATAGTTTTTTTTCTGTTTTTAAGCTGGTCTGGCTGGTCTGTCTATCTGTTTGGCTGGCTTGCTATGTATGAATACATGTGGTATGCATATAGACTGCACTTATAGAGCTTTTACTCTTTATTCTGTGAAAAGAAAATCACCCTCTAAATATGTTTTTGGTTGGGGGCTCTATTTGCAGTGTAAGTTCATGGTGAATTTGTCCCTTACTTTGTGTCCGGTAGCGTATCACTTTTTTTTTCAATGGTCACCACCCAACCAAAGCCGAAATAAACAAAATATTCATTAATCACCCCTTTATCCATTTTTAGTTGATCACCCCCAACACAGTATGCTGACAAAAGATGTTTGTCATGAGTCAGTTTTCATCAAGGGAACAACCAGACCTATCTTGCGTTTATTATCTGTCTAGTGACAGAAAGGTTAGCCAGTATAATCAGGGTTAAAGATGATGATAAAAAACAGTATTAGACTTTCTTTAATATTATATGACATCTGTACAATTATGCTAAAAGGGGTGCCGGTGGGCAAGCAGTTAGCAGCTCAGAAAATGGAATCAAACTCCAATCAAATAATCCTTGTTCACGTCGTACCAATGCTCTTGGGGGAGGCATGCTTCCATCTCGTCTTTCCCTGCAGTTATGGGTAAATAATTGATGATGAAGTGGGGTCTCTACGGGTGCTTGTCGCCTCCAAGTCTATTTCACGCATCACAAACCTCGAAAGGCCGAAGCGTGGAAACTTGTGATGTGTTCAAACCGGGTACTACACCACTGGGGAGCCAGTGACGTTAGATCTAAATAATTCTAAAAGCATTTTGATAAAGCAGTCTGCTCAGTATTCTTACGACGAACACCGAATCTTTGAACATGAATTTTCGAACTGAACAATAGAACACAGTAGGACTCCATAGGTTGAACTTACTGTGAGAAATATTCATCAAGTATTTCACTTTCTTTCGATTCAATTAAGAGGTTTCTAAGTCTATCATTTTGTCGCACATTGAATTAAAAAAACATTTTTCAATAGTAATGTCTACAGGAAATAGGTGAAAATAATTTTCAATGACATATATCAGGATTCATCATCATCATCAGTCTTTTAGCGTCCGTCGTTGGACATAGACCTTCCCCAGGATTTGCCACACTTCTCTATCGTGGGCGTCACGGAGCCAGTACTTCCTGAACTTGTCCAGCTCGTCTCTCAATCTAACATTTTGCCGGCCTCGGTTACGCATGTGGTCTCGGGGAATCCATGTTGTGAGTCGCGATGTCCATCGATTGTCTGCCATTCTTGCAAGATGGCCAGCCCACCGCCATTTGAGATTTTTATGGATTCTATGATGTCTCTAACTCTTGTCTTTTCTCGGATGCACTGTGCTGTCTTGTGGTCTCTCCATGTGAGGCCCAGCATTATTCTTTCATGTGCACGTTGCATGGTTCTTAATTTACGGGTCTGTCTCTTCACACAGCTCAGGGCGTACACGATTAACTGCCAACTGCACAGGGAAATTTGTCTTAATGAAAGGTTTACAACACTCTTGGTTCATACCAGGAGTCGAACCCAGGTCTTTCTGTGTGTGAGGAAGTCGTGCTAACCATTAGATCATCGGTGTGATGATGATGATGATGATGATCATCATCATCATCATCATCATCATCATCATCATGCTTATTTTCTTCCTCTTTCTATTTTTTTATTATTCACATCCTTCTTTTTCTTTTTCCTCTTTTTATTCTTTAAGTGCCAATGTTGCTGCCTCGGATTTTTAACTTCCTTTTTTTTCCTTCCAAAACTTTTCAACGAGCTTGAAATAACTATTTTCAAAAGATGAAAAGCTCTACGTGCACTGAACAGGAAGAGAACCTCGTCTCAAGTTCTTTAAACACTTGATGCGTGACTCAGTGTGAAGATCACTTGTCTGAGTCACTCACAGTTCAGCGAATGAGCATAAGAAAACTTTGACTCAATCAGGAAATTGAAACTGGATTCGTTTCGATCAGGTTCAAGTCTACTAACATCAGAGTTTTTCACTTGAGTGAGGTGTTCAACATTCAGTCGAAAATTGCCCCTTTTTGATCTCTAGTGTTTTTATTAACCCATTTACTACGAATGACAGGAATTTCCGTCATTGCAGTTCTGAGGCTAACTTAATAAAATTCGCGTTTTATTATGATTGATGTAAATTCAGTCCTATCAGTGAGTCAGGGCAATGGATAACTTGCAAGTAATTGTCGTGCAATGAACAAGAGTTGTTATCTTGCAATGGAGAACAATAAATCTGTGAGTTAATGTGTTAATCCTGGAAGATAAAGTTCCCTAATAAATATGTACCGCAATGGAATCCCGCTTGAGATGATTTGTGTATTTTCTGAAACAGTGCGTGATCGTGTCTAAGCAATAATAACGCCGATTTTCGTGGCAGGTCGACCTTATCCATTTGGAGAATTGACGCAACACAACCTTTCTCCTCAGTCCCCAATATGGCCTAAGACTGCACTAAACTACTCCAATTTGACAACCAATTCATTCTATCGGAAGAAGTATTGTAAATCACTATTATCAATTTTTGCTGTTATTTACCCTCATCTCAATTTCTATCGCCCTTCATAGCAACTAAATCTAGGGCCGGTTCCCCTCCGGAACATAGAACAAGCTCCGGGCCAGAATTGACCCTACGACCCTTATGCCAGTGGACAAGTCGATTAACACGCGGGCGCTACTGCCACTGTGCTACAGGAACTAGAGGCAAGTTCGATGTTCTTTGTTTCTATCGATGCTGTTGAGGCGAAACCAGTCTGTCTTGGGTTGTGTTAGAAGGCAACAGAAATTGAGAGGAGGGTAAACAGTACCAGAGATTAATAACAGTAATGTACTAAGCTATGTTCAGTAAATATATACTGTATTTGTCAGCCTATGGAACATATTTTACGAGGACATTTTATATTATTCGGCAACCTATATCGATGGTGTGAAATTTTGTGGTTGACCGACAAGATATGAGAATAGATGACAACGGCAATACTGCACGTGATATTTTTTCAATTCAGTGTCACACCTACAAGAGGCACTAAAGAGGTGTGAGGTGGCCGAGTGGTTAACGCCACTGAGAATCAGATTGACGAGTCGAATTCAAACTCCAGCTGAGTTAGTTTGCGTTCACTTTGTATGGATGCACTTGGGAAAAGCATACATCCCTATCTATTACCCTTACACATCATGAGCCAGCGTGGCATCACAGTAGTTCTGCCAACCCAGGAAAAGTATCTTTGTGAAAATGCATAAATCATTAATAATTTCGTGACAAATCTACGGATCATCGGCGACACACTGAAGTGACGCGACACACATTTTGGTATCAGCTAACGTTTTACACATATAGTGCCTTACTCAAGTAAACTGCCCATGTCATTAGCAGATAGCTTTTCCCCTCCTCTTTCAAAAGAATTTTGGAGAACTATTTAGTTTGTGAATTTGGTCCTATTGATTAGACAAATACATTTGGGTTATCTTCATTTTCTTCTTAGCTTGATGAGCTAACAAGAAAATGAAGATAACACTGAAATTCCTGGCTTTCCCCAGAGAGATTTCAGACCATGGACAAGATTAAAGAGTTTGCAACGAGACAGACACTTTTGAAATGGGGAAGAGACGTTGGGATCAGTGTGTAAGGTCCCAAGGGGAGTACTTTCAAGGGGAGACTCTATGATGACAAGACTTCAGTAGAGCAAGCTTAACCTTCAAGAACAATAAAATCCTAATAGTCCCAAAAAATAAAGAGTATACAACCAATGCATCATCTGAATAGTCACCAATGGAGCTGAAACATGAGACCTAACCAAGAAATTGACCTGCAAACTAAGAACCACGCAACGTGCTCGTGAGAATCATGCTCAACATCACATGAAGAGATTACAAGACAGCACAGTATATTAGGGCGAAAACAGGAGTCCGGTACATCATAGAAACCATTAGGAAAATCAAATGGCAATGGGCTGGCCATGTTGCAAGAATGGCAGACAACCAATGGATCACACAATATGAATCCCTGGAGATCAAATGCAGAATGATGATGACGATGACGATGATGATGATGATGATGATGATGATGATGATGATGATGATGGCGCTATTGTCCAAAGTAGGCTCTCCTCTTTGAATGACTGGATTCTTTCCGGACTGATCTCGTATGTATGTGATGGATCTCTGTTTGTTTTGAATTTCTTTTCCCTCTTTTTCATAATTATTACTATTATGGACACCTTTTTCTTCCATTTGTCAAACATTAAAACAGTTAACTTTTTTTTCTACCGTAACAAGAACAACAAAAACAATCCTCACCAAAATTAAGTGATATATTAAAAAAAATCCACATCACTTACCGTGATTTGAATTCACGACCAACTGATTACCAGGAGGCTGTTTTACTGATTGAGCTAAATTGTTAAGAAATTGATAAAGTCTATCATACAGATAAGTAATGGCTCATTCTATTCTAATAGATGAATAAATTTATCGAAAAAATATATTTTTATATCTTTTTTTCATTTTTTTGTATATACAATACAAAAGTTGCTGTAACCATCTTCAGTCGGAATAGAAGTTGGAGTGGAGTTTGACCTAGCAGCAACCAGGCTTGTTCATTTCATTTTCAAAGCGTACGTTTTTCTCTCTTCGATTTTTGCCAGCATTCTTAATAGTTTGGTCTGCAACAAAAAAAAACTATACCTATATCTACTGTGTACATTTGAAAGATATTCTTGAAATACATGGAAACCATCGAAAAGCTTTTGAAGTAAGTCCATTAGGATTTCAATTTTTTTAAAAATATTTTTCCATTAATTTGTTGCGCCGTTAAGTATCCGCCATTGTTTTGTGTTTTAACGTCTTTGATAAAAATTTTCGAGGATATTTCATGAATTTCTATTTGAACTTATTCGCCTTTGTAAAATTTCGTTCCTGTTCATTTTTTAGTTTGTTTTTTTATTGGTTATTATTATTGTTTATTAACGCTTTTGTTTTAATTTCTTTCTTTTTTTTTTTAGAAACCGCTCACGAAAACTTTCACTAAAACTATCAGCATAAGTTTCTTGGGTGTTTAAGTGGGCTTGGCTGGCTGGCTAGCTACCTAACAATTTAAGATTATGCTAAACTGATTCCTTAGTGTCCGGTAGCTTTTATGCTGGTTTTATTTTTATTTTTATTTTTTTAGGGGGGGGGGTAGTGATTACTGCCCGATAAAGGGGGAAGGAGTAATTTATTCAGTGATCACCCCTTATTCCATTTTTTTTAATTAATCACCCTCATATGAAGGTTTCTATTGAGTGTCTCACCAGACCTGTTCTATTTATTGTTTTTACGTATTATTCTTTCCGTTTCAAAGTCCTATCATGACCGTATGTTACACATTCATTCTTATCGATCGTTTTTTTTTTCTTGTGACTATCAAAGCCTCACGAAAAAAAAATCAGGGAAGCATATGATTTTCAATGAGATGATTTTTAGAACTGAAACTTCTGAATTCTCCTTAGCGAGAGAACCCATTGTTCTGAATGATGGATTGGGGATATTTTCATCTGCCAAATTATTACTTTAACAAAGAATCACTCTGTTCATTATAGAAGTATATTTTTCGTTTTTTCGTTTATTTTTTTCCGTTATTCTTAAAACTTTTAATTGTTTATTCTTATCGTTATTTCTTACTTGGGCATCGATGTTGTTTATCTTCTGATTCTTTTTGTCATGGCAAATTCTGTTTCGAAATACATATTGTTTTTGTTTTCTTTTGCCTTCAAGATGTCTTTGCACCTCTCGTTTCCTATGATTTCCGTGCAGCAGACGTATAAATGGAAAAAAAAAATGCCAGCGGAAAACGCACTCGACGTCAAGCGAAGCGAACGTTTGCCATTTTATCAGGTCTCAGTGGTGAGAGCTACACAATTATGAGCACGCGTTGTGTTTCGATAAAAAAAAAAAACGTTTTCTAGAAAAAAATCTGTTTTCATTAAGAGTAACAAGAGGAGACTCAATTATATGATCAAACGTGTGAAAGGGACGATTCACTGAAAGATTTTTTTTTTAAATGAGTTGCAGTTGCACTGTACATTCAAATCATCGTGTTTCTCTGCATGTTCTTGATCATATTCAACCTAAATGAACCTGGATTTTACGCATTTGCAAAAATAAATAAATTAATACATAAGGGGAACTACTCGATAAATGTTATAGATGAAATACAGATATACACATCACGTATTATATTAGGAGATCGTTATCAAATTTTGGCAGGTGGTCCAGTTGAGTTGGACCAAGTAAGTAAAAACAACACAACCATTTTGATCACTGAAATCAACCACAAGATCTTCAGTGTTTTATGTGAGGAACTTGAGGAAACAAAAGGAATACCATTCTTCTTTTCTTTTCTTTTTTTTTTCATTCTCCAATCGAATATTTTCCCTCTTTTCCATCACTTTTCTTCCCAACCTTTCTCTTTGTTTCTTTTCTACCCTCCTCCTTATTTTCCAATTCTTTCTCCCCTTCACCGTTAATCAGCCCTTTCTTAATTTAATAAAATCTCGTTCTAATAGCATTCGTTCTAAAGGCATTACTTGAGAATACAGGTACTAACGACACGTCTGTTAATAACCGCGACGAAAGTCAACAGTTCTTTGAACGGGGAAAATTTCATGAACAATTTTCAAATCGGTTTACAGCGTTTGTAAGGAATTGAGTGATCTGAAGAGAAAATGGTTAGAGGTAGACAACAATCTTTTTTTTTTTATCGGTTTATAGCGTTGGTAAAGATACAGCGATATGATAGAGAGAGGGGACGAAGAAAGAGGAATATTCTTCCATAACGCTATTCCGTATCACTCCTTTTTAAATAGGAAGAAAGAAAGAGAAGGTAGAAAGAAAGAAAGAAAGAAAGAAAGACAGAAAGAAAGAAAGAAAGAAAGAGAGAGAGAGAGAGAAAGAAAGAGAGAGAGAAGGTAGAAAGGAAGAAAGAAAGAAAGAAAGAAAGAAAAAAGAGAAGGCAAAAAAGAAAGCAGACTATACAGTGTTTGTAATTAATGTATACACTCTCCCTCTATGAATATTTGTAACTAATTTTTTTCAATTTGCTTATGAATTATGTTGCATTTTACATTTTATTCTGGTTGCAATCATTGTTTTTATTTCGAATGTTTCAACGAGGATTATCTTGAAAACTCAGTGGGTCATAGATAGTTTCATTAAAGTCACAAATGTTTGCAAATGCTCTCAAAAATATACCTATGATGTTGCAGTTTTGGAACAGTATTACTTCTTTCTCTTGTTATATTCTTGCAAGACTGTTGTCGGAGATTATTTTTGATTTTGAAAACTAAAATTGGTAAACCCTTAAAATAATGCTACCTGAAGTGAAAAGGTAATAAATAGTCATTTTTGTCCGTTTTTTTTTTTTTTGTCTCTCATTATCAATGAACTTCACATAAAATCCACCCGTTATAACGGTGAATTTGTTATAACGGCACTTAAATCCCAGACGGTTCTGTAATAAAGGGATTTTACTGTATCTCCTTTCCTCCCTTTCCTTTCCTCTTTTTAAATAACAGCTTAACTTTGCGCGATCAATAAGCACGATTCTGAATGAAAGACCGCAAAGCTCCTGAACTAGTCTTGCCAATGCAACATTTTCAGATCTCCCTTCCGGCCAAAACCATGTCGCATTCCTAACATTCCATCGTTGGCCTAGGGGGACAGGCTTAATTATGTCCATCATCTACGGGGACACAGAAGATATTTTCGCATGGTATAGGAATAGAAATGGCTAAGAGCCATCGACTTATTCAACATGTTACAAATTAATCTAATTATAACATTGTGCTCTCCATCGGAATGGTTTGTGGCCCAGGACAACCAGCCTCTTCTCAATTACTATATTAATCTATCTTACAGAATAGGACTTCTTCGCTTCAGTTTTTGATTATTCATTGAATGAAGTATTGTAAATCATTGTTTTTCTTTTTTTGACAACTATTTACCTTCATCTCAGGAGTTTAGTCGCTTTTTTTTTTAGCTGGTGGGAAACCGGCCTGAGTGAAAGCTGTGATAAAAAGCAACTGAAAGATCAGATGTAGGTAAGTAGTCGTCAAAAATGAATAATAATCAAGACCACTTCATTTATGTCAACTCTTTTGTTTGTTAATATGCTGGTTTAAGGCTGCCCCCACCCTGTTCCTCCGTTCAACCTGTCTCTCTTTCTATTTCCATCTTTCTTCTATAGTCTCTCTTCCTCATTCAGCATTTTCATTGTTTGGTATTCTTTCCGTCCTACCTTCCTTCCCCCCTTCTCTCTCTCTCTCTCTCTCTCCCTCTCTCTCTCTCACACACACACACACACACTCCCCTCAGATTATTTTATTATACTTTTTTCTGTCAATCTGTTCATCCTTGCCATCTTTATCAATATATATATATATATATATACGTGTGTATCTTTCCCTTACCTGCCCTTTCTCTCTCTCTCTCTCTCTCTCTCTCTCTCTCTCTCTCTCTCTCTCTCTCTCTCTCTCTCTCTCTTCGCATATTCAATTTCTCTTTCTTGATGTTCTGATTTATTTCGCTGAAACTATTCAGTCCTTTCCATAATTTTTATAGCAAATTATGTTTTTCGCATAACAAAGGGGTAATTGTGTCTATGAGAAACGATGAAGCTGATTCAAGTCAGGAATGTCCACGTCGTGAACCTGTTAATCCGAGAGGAGACTGACACTGACCTCTGCCTCCCAGATCAGGTGACCAAGTGAATCAACCTGGGATGGAGGTAAAAGGATCAAGGAGCAGAATTTCTGACTGACAAACCTACATTCCGCGAAACTGTCCATCCTCGCCTGATTCAGCTATCATCAGCAAGACCTCTCTATCATGGGTACTTTCTGAACTTGTTTGGTTCGTCATGCCAGCTTATTTCTTGTCGGCCACGGTTTCGCATATGATCTCCGGGGATCCACATTGTGAGCTGTGATGCACAGCGATTGTCTGACATTCTTGTAACATGACCAGTCTATTGCCATTTAAGTTTTCAATGACATCTTTGGCTCCTTTTTTTCTCTAAAATACTTTGATGTCTTGTGATCTCCTCATGTAGGTTGAGCATGATTCTCCCCTTTGCATGTTGCATAGATCTCAGTTTGATTGTCAATCTTTTGATCAGGTCCCATCTTTCAGCTCCGTAGGTGACTACCGGGAGGATACATTGATTGCATGCTCTAATTTTTCAAGACTAATGCAATTTTCTTGTTCATGACGATTGAGCTTGCCATACCAAAAGCTTATCAAATTAGAGATTCTTTGCTTGCTTTCTGATTCTTTTGAAGATTTCATGGAGATTCGTTGGAAAAATCACCAAAAGTGGAACAACACTGACCTGCTTAGCATCAATACAAGAACACTCGGATGGCTGGCTCTCTAGCGTGACAAGCTATGATGATGATGAGAAAAAATAAACAAAGAATTTTTCTTGCTGTCATATAAGTTGACCTCAAAACTAAGGATTTAATCCAAGTTCAGTCCAATATTTGCCGGATAACACGACTCTCCAAAATAAAGCGGCATTGAGGCCATCAGAATGATGATAAGGCCTCTAAAAAGACTAATATAATCCATTAAGGAAAAATACTTGATGCTTGGAAAGTCGGTGCTGGCATATACGGTAATGAGAAAAGTCCTTTTTAATTATTGTTTCCGATCAACACATTCACTTGTTTTAAGTGCATTTCATTTTCCCTCCTTAAATTATGTTTTACTCTTATTCAGAAACTTCGAGTATCCTTGAGAAGTGAGCTTCAAAATGAAAAACTCATTTTTATTGCCAATAACCCTAAAAAAATAATTCTAAGCTTTCTTCTTCAACTTCTACAACGAGGAAATATCATTATTATACACAGATCAATTCAGATTGGTGTCCCAAACCTGGTTTTTATTGTCACAACGTTTCGGCAGTCACCATCCGGCTCCCTTCAGATGTTTGAATTTCTGAGAAGAGGAATTATTATCATTATGCACTGATATATTCCGTCAAGTGTCCTCGTCTTGGTTATTATTGTAAATATTTCGACTGTTGCACCTTCCAAACTTCTTCAGGTGCCTATCATGTTTTGGCAAGCTTCTGGGAATCTCGAACCAAACCCTTTATTCGATCCAATGAGGTGTATTTTTTTCACTCTAACATTCATGGAATATTCCTGGAAGGTTGTTGGATACAGCAAACATCGAAAGAAGACCTTTATGTACAACAGCCGAAACGTTGTGATTCGATTTCTGTTCTCTTGCCTCTCACGCTTCCTCTCTCTCTTCCCTCTCTTTCTATCACACACACACACGGTCATTTTCTTTTATCTCAATTAATAAACAAAGAGAGAGAGAGAGAGAGAGAGAGAGAGAGAGAGAGAGAACCCTCACCAATGCCATTGTCACTAAAATCTGAATAAAATCAGTTCACAGAGGGCTACGATGCAAGGGGGTAATTATTAAAAAATCCTGGATTCACCCAACCATCTAATCAATTCTTCAGAAATATTGTGTGGAAAAAAACATACAAGTGAATACATGAAAAAACTGTTTTGAAAGACAGAAATTGAAAAAGAATACATACACAAGTTAAATATACACATATTTATAATAGATGTTGAAAATGATTTTCTTTATCAAGGAAGCAGTTTTCCATTGCATAAACGTTCCGCTACATTGGGAAACGATATAACTGACAAACCACAAAGTTATAGGTGCTCGAATGAGGCTAGCGCATTATGCAATCATTTCAACTGCTAAATACTACCGTCTCTTGAATATGGGGTTGCCACGTATCTAATAATGTGACACAAAATTCATGCACGCGTAAATTTCTTACCCGCTTATCGTCAGTGTTGCTCATTTAAAGAAATACCTTGTGCCTCTTCCAACTTCACCGGAGGAGGTAAATCAACGTCCACAACGAATCTTTGATCAGTACATAATGTGATTAGTTTGGCAAAACCACAACTTTGAATGGTTTGTTGTTCTGTAATTGTGTTTTGATTTTGCCTCCAAAGGTTAATTGGAAAAGACCAGCATAAGATCTGGTCGTTGAGAAAGGAGGCGTTATAACTCGTTTCACGGGGCTGCGATTAGCCGTTCAATTAACGGTACTGTGAATGGGATCGGCGGGCCGAGTTCAAACTCCGACCGAGACGGTTCGCATTCACTTTGGCCCAATGCCCTTAAAGGAAGTAATATATCCAACTCTTCCCTCTTTCACCACGTCATGGCCAGTGCGTCCCATCATTCCACATGTTTGATACTTACTTTGGGAAGGCGTATATCCAACCACGGATATGAAGGACTGGTAAGAAGATACTTATTATAGAGAATTACTATTTTGGCCCAAGCAAAATGTGTGGTATTTACTGGGTTTAGCTTAGTACGACACAAGGCTAAATAAGAGATCAGAAAGCAGCATTAAGATAATATTCTAAGTGAAGAAAGCATGGCTACCTATAAAATCAGCATTTGGAATTCAGGCATTTACCTATCTATCCATTTAAAATAAATAAAATTAAAGTTTAAAATGAATAATATTTATAGATATATATAGCAGCATACATCTCTCATTAAAAATGACCTGCAAGGAACATCTTTTTAATCTTTTAGCAATATTTTCTTGTTTTCATTCAAGTGGATGGTTATTTCAATATAGATATTTTCCAAAAAATAAAGCGCATTCGGCAGCAACGTCAGCCATTTTCAATGAGGGCAGAGTTGTTCTCTTCAGTTTAATGGTAGAGTTGTATCTTGTGTGGAGATATTTTGCTATTTATCTTTACCGTTAAATTCGGTGTTTGCGATGAAAACAAGAAAATATTACTGAGAGATTTTTTTAAAAATGCTCCTTGACTGTCATTTCTAATGAGAAATATATATATATATATATATATATATATATATATATATATATATTGTTATTATTATCAAGAAATGTATATACAATTCGACAGAAGTACTTACAAATGCGTTATATCATACTGAAATTCTATTTGAAACGAACTTCTGTTAATACATATAAATATTGGTGTGGAGTTTAGTTAATCCAACAATATGGGTAGGGAATAGAATATTAGAAATCCTGAGATAGGCACTTCTAATGTTATCATTATTTTCTTATATATATATATATATATATATATATATATATATATATATATATATATATATATATGTGTGTGTGTGTGTGTGTGTGTGTGTCAGCGTGCGTGCACAGATGGACAGAATAAATCTTACATAGGACACTGTAGTCGTTTCTCTCATCAGGACATCTATTTCCATCGGGAATGAAAGAACCGAATGTTGCATTCTCTAATTGCCATCGTGACTATTCCGGCAGCTAACGTCGTATTTTTATTCTAACGAGTGACTGGTCGGCACGTTTCCAATCACAGAAAACGAGATTCTGGCTGAAACCATTCGCCCATCGGCTTCCATTCGCTAATGACCACGTGAACATTGAAAATTTCACCTATCCGCTTCAACTCCACTCGTTCTTTGCTTTGAACTTTGAGTTAAAGGCCGTCAAAGTATCATGACTTTAGCAAGGAGGAAAGTCCTTACGAACCGAGTTTTGAAATCTTCGAACTTGGCGTAGGCGTCTGCGGGGGGGGGCGTGGACAGCGGGGCATTCGTCTGCTCCCTAAGATCAGACCCTCACACCTATTGTGTAATGGGGCTCTATCATTTTGCACCCTCCCCTCCCCGCTTCAGATTTGGCAGCGGATGTCCATGGTGCTTGGATGTCTAATAAGCGCAGTTTTGGTCCGATTCGAGAGTCCCGCTCTCCACTTCAGTCAGTTACACACGTTCTTTCATGCTTGTTGAAATGATGCTGCTTAGTTCCAATTTCAACGGATATTTATTGGTTAAGGTTAACTTTAGCACGAGGCTGCATACGTAACTAGTAAGGAAAAAATCTCATCGTAACTGGCTCTTGAGACATTGTACATGGGAACCGGTGCATTACGTCGACCAATAACCGTCCATTTTGTATGCGTACGCACATGTGCACGTGCTGGTTTGCAAATAGGTATTTGATTGGTTCTTGCTGAGTGCGGAAATTGTACAGCGTCTCTCTCACCTAGGCCATAGTATTCAGCATTTAAAATCTAGCTTTTATTCATGCTCTGGAAACAGTCGGAAATTCATAACTATCTCAGTCATGAGGCAGTTCACGTGAATTGATGATATCACTTATCATAAAATTCTGATTTCGAGCCAAGACAACGAACTGTTCACGTAGCATTCATTACTGGTATAATCCTTGTAAAAATCGTTAGAGTGATTAATATGTTAGTCTCGTGGGTCATTAGTAGTGTGACCACTCTTGACTCGATAAGGGTTACTAGATTTGAAAAGGAGGACAACCTATTCTGGAATCAGTTGAGATGGAAAAGATTTTGAAATATAACAAAAATTTAAGATATAACCTTTTATTATAAAAGTAAACATTAAAATCATATAGCATAGTGCTGATACTACCTATTTTGGCATACTTTCAGAGCTTGCTATTTTCAACGAAAGCTCTTCGTTTGTCAATAAATCACAGTAAAATTCATGCACATCATAGCCTTGAAAGTGTATTGTGCGAGTATTGAGACATTTTCTGACACCACATTAAGCCTTTTCCGTTCATTGATTCACTGGTCGTTTATCAGGAAAAAAAACTCCGAATATTTGCATTATAAACAAAGATACAAAAATAAAATTTACATATTTCAAGAAGTGTTGAAAAACAATTAATATTGGACTGAAAGGAGGACATTCAAGTCGGAAGATGGCACAATATTTCAATTTTTTAAAAAGGGAAGGTACTTCTTTTGGCTACCCTACATAGATATCACATGATTTTTATACAAATTTAGCTTCGTTGAACCAGCATCTACTTGCAATATCCATGGATTTGGTTGGTTCGAAGTTCAGAAATACAGAGCGATATTTGATACAAAGAGTAAAAGCATCTAAGTTCAATCTAAAATATAAATGTACATCAATGAACCGACACGTGATTCCATCTAAGACTAGATAGAAAACACAACTCTGTTTTGTCTCAAAACATAACACGAATGATAAAACAACTCTGCAACACCCATGGGTGTAAAGAATTATATTTCAGTCTGTCTCTATCTACCGAGCTTGCTAGGTTGCTACAACTTATCTCTCAATCTATCAATCTGTGTGTCAGAGCGTATGCGTGCATAAGAGAGAGAGAGAAATAGAGAGAGAAAGTGTGTGTGTGTGTGTTTGTGTGTATGCATGTATGTGTGTGTAAAAAATTGGAATTCATTCACTCACTGCTAAAGGGGAACCAGCCTGAGTTCAGTTGCAATAAAAAGCAACAACAACTAAGATGGAGGTAAGAAGTTGCCAAGAAATGATAATGATGATTTTGAATTTGTATTTCATCTCACGTCTCACAACATGGATCCCCAGAGATCACATAAGAAACCGACGCCGACAGAACACAAGATGGAGAGATGAACGTAACAAATTCAGGAAATACTGGCTCCGCGATGCCCATGGTGGGGAATTGTGGCGAATCCTGGGGAAGGTCTATGTCCAACGACGGACGTTAAAATGATGATGATGATGATGATGATGATGATGATGATGAAATAGATAAAATTGGATGGAACAGGCCAACCAGTTAATAACAAACCTGGCACAGAAGAGATGGTTTGACCACAAAGGATCGATTCAGACTGGTGCTTGCCACTGAATTCCAGTTGTTCAGTGGTAAGAACAGTCGTGCATTGAATGACCCATCCTCCGGCATAGAAAGTGGTGGGTTCGATTTTTGTCTGGAACTCCGATCCGCGCTGTAAATTCATTTACTCGCAAATGAGGTGAATCCAGCCTGAGATTTATTGCGATAAAAAGCAACAACTGCTAAGATGAAGGTGAAAAGTATTTTTTCTTTTAACTGAATGATAATCATTTACACTGTTTCATCTAATAAAATAAATCAAAAAAATTTTAAGAAATGACCTTTAGGTTTATAATTACCCAGTCTGGAGCCGAACTTGTTTATTCTACACAAACTTTTGTTAATTGGTATCCGGCTTAGGCTGACTGGTATCTCTGTTTTGATTTATATTCCCTACAGGTTGCTGGAAGAGAAAATAGGTGAGAAAAAATCAAATCAATTTAATTGTAATTTATCATAGTAATTATTTTAGTGTGCGTCACTCATAAAACATTATCTCCGGCTAAAATCAAGACAGTTTGTTTTTTTCACTAACTGTGAGCAGACACAGACACAAATGCACGCGCGCACACACACACACACACACACACACACACACATGCACGTACACATACACACATACACATACACAAAACACACATACACACACAAAAACACAAAACACACGCAAAACACACACACACGCATACACAAAACACACACAAAACACACACACACACATGCACAAAACACATACAAAAAACACATACACACAAAAAATTACAAAACACACACACACACACACAAAACACACACAAAAAACACATACACACACAAAAACACAAAACACACACACACACACACACACACACATCCCACCCACCCAATTTCATAATCAAGCTAAAACAGTTCGAGGCAAATCTAGATTCGCTTGTCCTGGGTAATGTAACATTCTTGATTTAAATCGAGCAGGTCTCATTTAACAGATAATATACAAACAATGTTTGGTATTTTATAGAACAATGACGTTTCTTATGTTTCCTGTGTTTTGGGAGTGGTTGTTCCCAAACATGTAGACTGAGATAGATAGTTGGGTAGTTACTTAATTAGATAGATAGATAGATAGATAGATAGATAGATAGATATAAACATTGATTTAACTCTTCATCCGTGGTCATCCTAGGAATGTTAACATTTCCTGTCATTCGTTTTGAGATAAAACATAGTTAATGTATATATCGAGGATGAAATCATGGGTGTTCGGTACAAATGAATAGATATTTTCATCGTTTTTAATCTGATTGTTGGCGAATATTTATATCTTATATTGAACGTAGATACGTGTGGCCTTTGTATAAAACGCTGCTCCATATCTCTGGACTTCCACCTAGCTCAATCCATGGATTTTACAAGCGGATATTTGTTCGACGAAGCTAATTTGGTGATATTTCAAATGATGAGCGGTCACACTATTAATATCTTGCGAGGCTTACATGCTAATCACTATCATTATCAATAATAATCGTACTCCCTTTTCTCGCTGTTTGGCTTTCCCTCCGTTTAACATTTGATCTATACTTGGTAATCTTATCATATATCGATATCACCATACGATCGATTGGACTTAAATTTTAGACGACTATAACGGTTACAAAATCTACCAGTGCAAAATATTACAATATTTGTTCCGAAAGGGAAAAAATATCGATCTACAGATTGAATTTCATGAAAGAAAATTGAAAGTTACAAGTTCTATCAATGATTTTGACTAGCTTTTTCCCTTAATCCTCTCTTACAGTTGCTTTTAGTCACAGTTCTGAATAGGGTGTAAGTTCGTTTCTCTCTATAGGTCCGATTCAAAATTGAGATAAAAAGCAACTGAACGTTGGGATGAAGGTAAAAAGCTAATCAAAAATTAATATTAAAGTTGCAATACTCCATAAGAAGAATAAATTTGGGAAAATATCGTTGTTTTGTTTAAACTAAAGATACTGGAGCGCGGAAATATAGTTTATATATTAAAAAATATACATGAACTATGAAGAAAGAGGCATATTCCAAACTTACGCCCATACATACGCAAAGAATTTGTACTGATCTGACAAAAAAAGACGCCATCGAATCTTGTAAGCTGTGCATTTTTGAAGGATGTGCCTTGTACATTTTTGTATATTCAAGCTTTTTCCACTTTCTTGCTTTTTTTTTCCTATGTAAGAAGTTGAATCAAAGTGTTCGTACCTATACGAGTAGTAGTTAGCTGAATTTTGATCTGAAATTTTACAGAGTGAAACGTTCGATTTCAGCGATCATTATTCACTACTGAATTAATTGAATTGTCAAGATTGGAGATTATGTTGAGATTAGATATTTGTTGAGCAAAATGAATGCTTCATTATCATTCGGCTATGGAATAATTGATCTACATCAACAGTCTTTTAAAGTCCCATGCTGGACGAAGGCCGTTCCCATTTCCTTCCACGACGACTGCAATTGCACTAGCCTCTGTCACGTCCAAGTCTTTCAATATCATCCCTCCATCTTGTGTCCAATCTTTTTCTACTGTATTCAGTTAGCCCTTTGATTCATCTATGGCTCTCTTCTCAATTCGTTCAGTTAATTTCTATGCCATCCGTATATATATATATATATATATATATATATATATATATATATATATATATATATATATATATATATATATATATATATATATATCAGGAATACAATATAGTAGAGTATAATATAATACAATAAATGATATGTGACAGATTTATTTCGCATTGTGCTCGAAACAATCAACATTGAACATTAGGTTAATCTAGAGTAGAGCTTAAAATATAATGAAGTAAGGAGTCGCTACACAAGCATATTTTTTTGTGGCGAATCCTTACTATATTATATATATATATATATATATATATATATATATATATATATATATATATATATATATATATAAGTTTGTGTTTGTGCATGTACGTGTAATATACATCAATATGTTTATGAATATATATTTTCTGCAAGTTATATATTCATGAGTGTGTGTGTGTGTATGCGTGTGTGTGATTAATAATGTATATGTGCTTATGGAAACCTATTTATGTACGACCATACTTAAACAGTTACACCCATTTGCCTCCTCTCATGCATACATCATCATTTAATCATAAAGAAAACTTTATATAGTCACGCTCTTCTTCAAAGATGAACAATCATTACGTGACTCAGTCTCGAATGGAGACCAACAAAAACATCCGTGAGAGAGGAATCGAGGGAACGGAGGCAGATAGAACCCAGTCCTAATTAAATAAATGAGAATCTTATTATAAATAGCAATGTCTTACTCAGCCCAGAAGGGCTTTGCCTTTATCGGCCACTTAACGAGGAAGAGAAAAAAATCATTCTTGTTTCTTATCCAAATATTATGTATCTTCTTGTGGGTTTTTTGAAAATAAGCAGAGGTGCTCATCTGGTAAGAACGTTAGTCAATTGAAGAAGTCTTTAGTACCTACAGGAGTTGCAAGATGGCCAAGTGGACAACGGCACAGATAATGAAGTTCAAACTTCAGCTGGGAAAATTAGTGTTTTCATTATTCCATTGACCTTGGAAAAGGAACGAATCCAGATATGAGTGAACTGGGGTGCTTACTACCACAAATATCGCAAAACGGACTCGGGATACAGATGCTTGTGATGGGTATGGAAGGCTGAAATTGTTGCCACTTGTATGGTTTTTGATAAAACACGCGACGATGCTCATCCGGTAAAGACGTGGATCATGTGGACAAATCTTGTGTTTACATTAAAGCAGAAGGACACGGAACAGGAATCCCACTTTACGCCTATTTTCGCTTTTTATGTCGAAAAGCGAAAAAAGTGGCCAGGGTCTGTTTTGCAACGAGCTGTTACAGAGTCAGAGCGTTCTCTGTTCCTCTCTCACTCATACACACCAGTCTCCTGAACCATCCAACGTCCCAACTTCTGTCAACTTGGCCTATATACAATCATTTTGTGGTCAGGAGACGCTCAAAATTCCCCCCCCCCTGGTAATTTTATGGCGATTGCTTTTTCGTTTTACACCATTTCGGCTTACGATCCGTTTTTATAAGAATGCTTTACTTTCGGATAACAGGAAATTGTTTTTCCAACTCTCACTCTCTCTCTCTCTCTCTCTCTCTCTCTCTCTCTCTCTCTCTCTCTCTCTCTCTCTCTCTCTGTGCTTGTTAGCACTCTGTCTCGTTCTGTCTCATTTTCCCTTTCGTATGGTCTATCTTAGGAGGATTTTGATCTGAAATTTTCACTGCATAAGGTGCGATCTATGCGATTAAAATTCACCACTGAATTAAGCAGATCGACATACAGGACATTACGTTGAAAAGTGAATTCTTGTTATGTAAAATAAATTATTTGGCATTAGGCTACACACTTATTGATTTACTTCAGTTCGTAGTGTATGTGCTTGTAAAAACTAACTTTGGCTCAATGCCAAATAGTCTAATCATGAGGCACCCAGAAATTTAAGCAAGAATTCTTTTCTCCCCGCCCCAACTCTCTCTCTCTCTCTCTCTCTCTCTCTCTCTCTCTCTCTCTCTCTCTCTCTCTCTCTCTCTCTCTCTCTCTCTCTCTCTTTCGTAGTACAAAAATATTGGAGGCCATTAATTGTAAGATCGTTCAATGCACAGTTTTGTACCAAAATTGAACTAATTTTTAAATGAATATGAGTGAGAGAGAGAGAGAGAGAGAGAGAGAGAGAGAGAGAGAGAGAAGGATGAGAGAGCAAGAGGGGGCATGAGAGAGCGAGTGAGAGAAACAATTACAAGTTTTCTTGGGTCACGAAAAATAAAGAAAAATATTTGTACGTAAATATACAATTGTGCATGAGCGTACAATAGGCATGCATTGCTTAAAAACTTGTATTTATATATTTTATCGATATTAGTTGTATGTCACAATCTGTAATTTCTTTTTTTGTCCATGTTTATTTGATAATACCTCATTACTGTCTTGTGCTTGGCAAGGTACCTGAGTGCAAGTCTGCATTATTTACTGCGTCGTCCATGTTCGTTGATACAAGATTAGGCTTAGTAAAAGCTGCAAACACCAAAGCAAAAGAAAAAATGACAAACGAAGAGAAAACATTGAAAGATAAACAGGCGGTGGTTAAGGGTTAATATTTGTGTTTGTTTTGGACGATGATAAATTTGAAATTGGAAGGAGTGTCTAGAAGGGAAAGAGTATCAAGCAAAGGTTGATAGGTTGATAGGCGAAGAAGATATTCGCGAAGTTGTGAGTGCGGAAAGATGTGGACTGTAAATGGAAGCAGACGAGCCAAAAAGGCGGAGGGGGCAAGAGCAAGAAGGGAGAATAAAGCAAAAGAAAATAAGGAAGGAAGGAACTAATAAGAAGAAAAAGAATCTGAGGAAGAAGAATTTTAAGAGGAAGAAGGAGAAGAAGAATCAGAAAAAGAAGTATTCGAAGAATCAGAAGAAGAACTCGAAAAAGAAAAAGAATTATAAGAGGAAACAGAGAAGCCAAAAAGGTAGAGAAGGCGAAAGCAAGGAAGAAAACAGAACAAAAAACAGAAAAAAAGGGACAGAGAAGAAGAAGAATGGAAGAAGAAAGAGAAGAATTTGAAAGAGAATGATAATTCGATGACGAAATTTCAAAAAATACCAAATGGGGTCTGAGTAAATGTTTTCTCAAGTAAATAAAAAATAGAAAATAAAGAAGAAGAAGAAGAAGAAGAAGAAGAAGAAGAAGAAGAAGAAGAAGAAGAAGAAGAAGAAGAAGAAGAAGAAGAAAAATAATAATAAAGAGAAGAAGAAGATGAAGAAGAAGAAGAA
Source organism: Thysanoteuthis rhombus (assembly GCA_963457665.1). Taxonomy (NCBI): domain Eukaryota; kingdom Metazoa; phylum Mollusca; class Cephalopoda; order Oegopsida; family Thysanoteuthidae; genus Thysanoteuthis; species Thysanoteuthis major. Next base: position 30,568,323 of record OY735206.1, read on the forward strand.
GAAGAAAAATAATAATAAAGAGAAGAAGAAGAAAAATGATAATAAAGGGAAGAAGAAGAAGAACCAAATAGTGAATTATATTAAGAGGATGAAGTATCCAAACTTTGCTCGAGGATTGAACAAATCAGATGATATGAAGGTGAGTGCCGTGCCCATAATTATTGGTGCACTGAGAACGATTTCAAATTCCAAGGTCTCTTGCAAGGAACATGAAAGATTGCAGATCGAATAATAACAGCAACGACAATAATAATAATAATAATAATAATAATAATAATAATAATAATAATAATAATAATAATAATAATAATATTGATAATATTAATAATATAGGAGCTGCACGAATATCAAGGAAAATGCTAGAAATATAAGATCTACGACCCCAACTGTTAACAGCGGTCTAACTAGGAGGGAGAAAAAAACAGCAAAATGGTAGATGAGGTATGAACCTCAGCACTGCTGTGATAGGTGAGGGTGAGATGAGACGAGATGTGGGCTAAAGACCTGAGGAGACTTACTACTATTCAGCTCTCACCGATGACCACCGGACAACTGGTGTGAAACTGTAAACCACAGTATCGATATGGACTATGAGAATGTTGAGAGAAAGGTTGCAGGCTTGAGGAGACTTGCTGTCACTCAACTTCTGGCGGTAACTACAAGGCAACTGGTGTGAAATTGCCAATAATAATAATAATAATAATAATAATAATACCACCTAATGCTAGGAACTGCATGGATACTGAGGGAAGTGCTAGAAATATAAAGACTGCAACACTAAATGTTAGCCGTGGCCTAACAGAGGAAGGAAGATTAAAGCGGAGGGGTGAACCACAGCACTGGCATGATAGGTGAGGGAGAGAAGAGATGTTGGCCGAAGACCTGAGGAGACTTATTGTCACTCTGCCTTCAGCAATGACCACTGGGCAACTGGTGTGAAACTGTAAACCACAGTATTACTGTAGCCTATGAGAATGAGGAGAGGGAGGCTGGAAACTTGAGGAGACTTGCTGTCACTCAAACTCCAGCGGTAACCACCAGGAAACTGGTGTGAGATTCCAAATAATAATAATAATAATAATAACAATAATAATAATAATAACAATAATAATAATAATAATAATAATAATCAAGCAAATAACACAATCGACAAAAATAGCACTCAAGAAACAACAATAATAATAATAATAATAATACATCATAATAATAACTATAATAATAACAATAATAATGATAATTATTATCATAATAATAATTTTTTAAAAAGATTGAAAATGATAAAGAATAGCTTCAGAGAATTAGAAAGATATTAGAGACGAAGCTAAATAGCAGAAATTTGATAAAAAGGAATGAACACATGACAAAGATGCACATTTCTATTTCTTGGATGGACAAGGATGAACTCCAACCAATGGTCCAGCCAACAAGAAAACTTATGACGATGCACAAGTCTCTACACCCCAGAGATGACACAGATAGACTGTACGTGAAAAAGGAAACAAGGCGACACAGAACTCATCAGCATAGAAGACCGTGTCCAAATGGCAAAAACGGAATTAAAAAATATATGCAAACAAGACGTGAAAATATTATGCAAATTTCTCGAAGCAGTGCATCAAAAACCAAAAAAAGTAACAAACGAGGAAGCAACAAAGAAAGGAGGACGCATACGAGTAATCATGGACATGGCTACGTGAAAGAAACCTGAAGTGGGGAACAGAATCCTCCATAATGGCATCAGTACAAACTATGTGAACAAGATCGACAGAACCCAGACAAAGACAAATGTCATCTAGCTATTTCCTAGCTCGGCGGCATTTGCTACCAGGACTTGGCATGGGAGCTGAAAAAAGTGTGGAACATGAAAGACAACGTAGTATCAATGATAGTAGGCTCAGTAGAAACTGTGCCAAAGGCATTGAAAACGAGACAAGAGGAAGAATTGAGACTATGTAGACCACAGCACTACTACGGTCTGCATGAATACTGAGGATAGTATAGGAAATATGAGACACAACATCTCATCACCAGCAATTGCCTGATATATTGAATGGAAAACGGATATGCGAATGAAGCTGGAGAAGGTTGGTACTGTACAAACTACAACGCCATTGTGATATGTGAGGACAATGAGGAGAGAGTAGGAAACCTCAGGAGACTTAGTCACTCAGCCTTCAACGATGACCAAAAGACATCAGGTGAGAAAGTGTCAACCAAAGCACTGCTGTGGAATGTGGGGATTCTGAAGACCTGAAGATACTTGCTGAAACTCATTCTTCACTGATGACCAAACATCTGGTGGACATGCTGAATAATCATAATCTAAAAAAAAAAAACGAATGTCTCCGTAAAGACAAAATGACAGCAAGCTGACACAAAGCGAAAATGAAATTGCCAACCTAGAGAGATACTTTGCTTGATTTCTTCTTCTTTTGAGGATTCCATGGAGATTCGTCGCCCTGGGTAGATGTGGTGGTCTACTTTCTCCAGTTTTGCGCTTTCGATTCTGATCGTTTTCGAATATCCAAACTCAAATCAACTATGTTAACAAACAGCATGAAAACAGAGAAGAGAAAACAACGTATTAAAAAGGAGAGAGAGAAATACGAAGTTCTCGTCCTTGAACTGATGAATCTGTAGAACACTTAAATCAGAGTCGTGTCCGTATATTATTACCAGTAGACTGGACTACTGTAATTCGCTCTACTTTGACTTGAAAAAATCGTTAATTAACAAATTACAAAAAGTTCAAAATGTTGCTGCTCGGTTAGTTTTGAGACGTAGTAGAAACGAGTCAATTAGAACCAGTTTTATCAGTCTACAGTAATGCTCAAAATTCTAATTACAAATCATTCAAATGCCTGCATGATATGTGTTCCTATGAATTCCGTGCTCTGATTAACATCCGAAATTCAGATGATTTGACCTTAAAACTTTTTTTTTACGAACACGACTCATGGGCGCAAAAGTTTCTGCTATATTGCACCCGGACATTGAAATCGGTTACCCTATTATATCTAGAACATAAAAACATAAGGGAGTTGGTTTTTTTTTTTTGTTTTTTGTTTTCTATTCTTTCAAAATTCTTGTTTCGAGACTTTCATAATTATATGAACTCAATAAATAAATAATCGTCGTAATCGTGGCTCCTGTTCTCTTTTTTTACGTGACTAACTTCAATGACAACTTTCACTCTTCTTTAACTTTTCTTTAATATGTTTTACATTTTTACTGCAATGATTACATGGGTTTTCAATCGCCTTTGTCCCAGTGGAGACTTGGCCGTTGAGGTTCTCGAGAAAGGGTGCTTTGTATGTATGTACGTATGTATGTATGTATACATTACTACTACTACTACTACTACTATCATTATTATTATTATTGTTATTATTATTATTATCATTATCATTATTATTATTATTTACAATCTCACACCAGTTGCCTGATGGTATCTGCTGGAGTTTGAGTGACAGCAAGTCTCCTCAAGTCTCCAGCCCTTCTCTCCTAGTGCTCATAGGTTACAGTAATACTGTGGTTTACAGTGTCACACCGGTTGCCCGGTGGTCATTGCTGAAGGCTGAGTGACAATAAGTCTCCTCAGGTCTTCTGCCAACTTCTCCTCCCTCCCCCACCCATCATGTCAGTGCTGCGGCACACATTTCAGCTTTCATTTCCCTTCCTCTGTTGGGTTATTATTAACATTTAACGCTGCAGTCTTTATATTTCTAACACTTTCCTTAGCATCCGCGCAGTTCCTAGCAGTGCTGTGGTCTGTACAGTCTCAACCCTTCCCCTTATCCTAATCTCCTCTAGTCTCACCCTCAGTGTCTTTGGGACATTTCCCAGTGCGCCTACTATAACTGGCACTACCCTGGCTTTCATGTTCCACGTCTTCTTCAGTTCTGTAGCTAGGTCCTGGTATTTTTCCCGCTTTTCACTCTCTTTCCTCTTTACTCTATGATCTGCAGGTACAGCCACGTCTACTGTTTTGCAGGTCTTCCTCTTCTTGTCTACGATTACCAAGTCCGGTCTTCTTGCCTGGAGGTGGTCGGTTTGGATGTCAAAGTCCCAGAGTAGTTTGTGGTTGTCATTCTCCAGGGCTGCCTCTGGTTTGTGCTGGTACCACTTTTCTGCATGGTTGAATCCCATTCGTTTACTCAGTTCCCCAGTGTATCATTGTTGCTACTCTGTCGTGTCTGTGCTTACACTCCTTCTGAGCGAGTTGACTGCATTCACTAGTTATGTGATTTACGGTCTCATCTCTTTCTCCGCATTGGCGGCACTTGCTGTTTGTCTGTGTTCTGTCGATTTTTGTTTTTTTATATAGTTTGTCCTAATGCTTTTGTTCTGAGCTGCCATGATTAGCAATTCTGTTTCTCTCTTCAGGTTTCCCTTCCGTAACCATGTCCATGATCTCTCGTCTGCCACATCTTGTATCAGTCTTTTGAACTCTCCGTACAGTTTTTTCTTTTCCCATTTTTCTTTCCTTTCTATTTATTATTATTATTATTTGGAATTTCACACCAGTTGCCTGGTGATCACAACTGGAGGCTGATTGACAGCAAGTCTCCTCAGGACTCCAGCCCTCCTCATTACACTCTCACAGTCCACAGCAGTGCTGTGGTCAACAGATTCACACCGGTTGCCCGGTGATTATCCCTGAAGGCTGAGTGACAGTAAGTCTCCTTAGGTCTTCAGCCCTCCCTTCATCTCATCTCATCTCTCCCTGACCTATCACTGCAGTGCTGTGGTCCGTACCTCTACCACCATTTGCATGTTTGTTGATTTTTTGTTTCTTCTCTCCTCTGTTAGGCCACTACCAACAGCTGTCATCGTCGTCGTCGTCGTCGTCGTCGTCATCATCATCATCATCATCATCATCATCATCATCATCATCATTATTTTTTTTTTTTTTCAAGAGTTTATTTTAAAGTGGAGTTAGTGATGGTAGGAAAGAGGAAAGAGAAAGCGGCAATGAAAAGGAAAGCGAAATATATCCCCAAAACTAATGGAACGAGAAAATCGATTCTATATATTTATAGTGCATGAGATAAGGCTTTTTTTATAATTATTGACCCGATCCCTCAAAAATAAAAGACCTTTCCTCACTGCAATGAAATCTAATTTTTCTCCCCAAATGAGCCGTAACGAGCTCTGGGTCGAATCCTGATTTTTTTTCCTCCTTCAGTCAAGTACCCGATCAATATTTGAGTTCTTTAATCTTCTTTCTAAATCTTTTATTTACGTTCTATAACTTAATTATGTGAATTGTGTATTAAGTTTTCTCGGGTCGAGCGGTTCCCAAGTCTAAGAGCGCTACAAATATTTGATAAATGATTTTAGGTGAATATCAAATAATGCAAACACACAATAAAATGTCCCGACTACTGTAAACAACAGACTTTGTAGGATTTATCAGGGTAGCTCAGAACCAACGATGTAATATATTTTTTCTTCGCAAAAAAGTTAAGGGCATTTACAGTTCTATGTGTTATAGACTTCAAAAATAAGATATTTGCCAGTTGGCATCGACACACATATCAATCCAATAATACAAAAGAAACGCTCACATAATATTGAATCGATCAAGCAATAAAAATGTCACACAACAACACCCAAACGATAATCTTGGCAGCTTCGATCAAAGAAAAAAATAATTTCTCACGTTTGTAAGAATTAAAAATCGACCAAAAATGTAATTTATATTATCTTGATTCTATATTAGATGAAGTATTGTCAGCCATTATTAATTTGGTCGTCATTTTTTTTTTTTTTTCACATCGTCCATTATAATAATAAATTTTTTCTGGTTTCCCTGTCCGTAACAATGGAATCATCCAATTAAAAGTAATAATTTTGCTAATAAAAATAAGCCCTGCTTATTATTTGGAACAAATAACTGCTCTACTGATATTTAGTTTCTGTTAACGTCAGTCCTCCATTGGTTCAATAGGTTTAGGTATAAAAACATGGATACCAATAGTAAACTCCGAGGGAGACTCAAACCTTTCCATAATTATGAAGAATTATCGACAGCAATGGCCAGCGACCTATGAGTAATGATTCAAACAATTCCTAGAGACTTTAGGACTTTAAGACCGTATCACGTTAACTCAAGACAATAATAAAGGTTAAAAAGTGGATCCCATCTGAACCAAATTAAACGCTCCATGACAGTTCCAGACCCCACACCTTTGAGCTGCCTGTATCTAAGCTTAGAGAATTTTGATATGTAGTCTTGCCCCCATATTCACCTGATATTTACCCTCCAGATTATCTTTTCTAGCATGTTGAACTTCATATCTGTAATAAAAGGTTCAATAAAAGAGAAGTCATAATTCGTATTTTCTACTGAATTTGTGACCACTGAACCTAAATAATTTATAGAGATGGGCGTTGGTCATATTTTGATTGAATATTTACCGGTTTGGGGGGAGGGGTATTTAGATCACACCCATCTAAGTATTGAAGAAAAAGACATTTGATGTGTAATGACCTCATGCGTATTTATTTCTATCTAATTTCAGTAGCTTTTTATCACAACTACCCAATCTGTCACTTTACGACTGGTAGTAAAAAACGACCCGAATAACCCGTTTCTCGAGATATTTGTCCGTAGCTTTGGTTACATATACTACTTTAGCTCCATTATGATAATGAAGATACGAGTTTTTGTTACGTAGACTTACGTTACCTCCATTAAAATAAGGGTGAGAAATAAGTTTACGTAGTCAGATTTGATCTTCTGCTAAACGTTACCTTACCTAGCTCAATCAGTTATATATCAGGTAAGGCATCCTGAGGAAAATGGGATACGAGTTCGAGTACAAATACCAGCATGACCGTCCACACGATATCTCGAAATTATCTCGATGAATTACAGTGAAATTCCGTGGAGGGCTGGACAATAGGTAACAGAAGAACTGATAAAATTTTTCAGTGGATTGATGCACATTTACCTCCCTTACGTCGCACTTAAGTGCCCAAACCACATAATGTCGCAAAAAATTTCATGTCTATCTACACCATATCTCCAAAAGTTCTCAACGGGATTTTGGAGTAGGTTGGACAATAGACAAAGGAATAAATGACCAATTTTTGAGACGGATCCACGAATAGTTATTGCCCCTAACAATGGCAACGACAGAGGCATGCTCTCTCGGAATGCTTACTAGCATAGATTCTATTGAACATCGCCAATAAACATTTTAAAGGCCTACCTATTCTTGGAAAGCTTTCATTGTCATTGAGTAGATCAAAATAAATATGGATTTATCAAGTCTGTTCCCGTTGCATTTTTATTTTATGTAATTGATATATGATCTTATTCAAGCGTCATATTTTACGCCAGCCATTAAGTTCTTATACAACCGCTGCTCGTTGTCCCATTGGCAATAATGATTATTGCAGTCGTGAGGCAATCAATCAGTTGGTGGACGTATTAGAAATCGCCAACCAAGACTGTTAATATTGGTATCTTCGGTTCCTAAGTTGATCTGGCTGGCTGGCTGACTGGCTGTGTATGAATCACGCTTACAGACAGCACTAATGAAGCAAGAGGGCTGAAAATGTCAAAATGTACTCCTTATCATGTACAATAAAAAAAAGGTTTATTTGTTTTGTTTTTGTTTGCTTTTTTTCCAAGGTTCAATGTAAGTTGGTCCCTGAGTTTGTGCCCAGCACCAGCCACGCTTGTTTTTTGAGAATTTGGACTTTTTTTACTATTCAACGCCCAACAAAAGACGACAGAAGTAATTTATTCCTTGATTACCTATTTGTCCCAATTTACCTGATCACCCTTAACCCAGCAAGCTGCCAAAAGACTTTGGTCACGCTGTCATTTTTTCTTTTGTTTTGTTTTGTTTTTTTTGTTTTTTTGTTTTGTTTTGTTTTGTTTTGTTTTTTGTTTTTTTTTCTGTTCACTGCAGGTTTCATTCATTTCTACAGATTTTTTCAAAAATACTGACACCGGATGTAATATGCATAGTTTTGATACAAAGCTTCTTTTTTTTTTATCATACTTTAAACACTAATTCCGAAGATGTTTCATTATTCTTTCTCCTTCATAGTTCAGAAGTAGTTTCCCCAGAGAAGATACCAAAATAAAGGGTGCCAAAGATATGTCTTACTAACTCTATCTTTATTAAAATTTGCAAGCTGTCGGTCTGTCACAAAAGAGAGAGGAACACACGAACACATAATTAGCTCTGTGTTCGTTGCTGATTACTAATACTACGATTGCTGCTGTGGTTTGTATTGGTTGATGGGTTCATTTGTTTTTTTTCAACCGATTCTCTTTAAAAGAAAATACTACTGACTACGGGTCGGGGGTTGGGATTATGATAATAGGGGAAAGAGATACCCAAATGAAAACAATTCTGGAGGATGGTATCATCACTAGTCTTTGTTGTTCGTCCTTGGACATAGACCGCAGGTTGGTAAAACGAACTGTAAGAATTAGGGTAATGTTATTCTATCAGATATGGCTCAGTTGGCCCTTACACTCCCATGTACACGGGTATTTTACTAGTATTTATTATGAGAAGAAAATTTTAAAAAAACAGTTCGTCATTTGAGCATTACTTTATATCGGATACTGATCATAAGTATTTGAACAAGCCCCAAGTCTGTCGTTATTTCATAGGAGTGTAGGGGCAATTGCTGGAGGCGATCCAAATTAACTACTTTGTTAACTCACCCACATAGCAAAGTGAGTTCGCTTTTCCAATCCCCTCGATTGATTTTGAAAGATCTTAGAGGGTTAGAAAAAGTAAACCTGCTTTTTTTTCGTTTGACAATTCAATCCCACCAAGAGAGTATTTTCCACAAATCTGGCAACCAGAACCGCCAAACATGACAAAATGCACGCCTTGTTGTATTGATTTGAACACTTTTGTAATGTTCCTGTTTTTAACGCTCAGAACCAAGCGAACAGAAGAGAAATGTCTGTGTGTTCAATTACTTATCTCAAGTACTATATGTATATGCTTAAAATTTGATAGAGAAAACACCCAACGCGTGTTTCTTAGTTCAACCATATATATATACATATACACACACACACACACATATATATATATATATATATATATATATATATATATATATATATATATATATATATATATATATATATATATATATATGATGGATTTCTTATTCAACCATATATATATATATACAAAAACATATATATAATGGATTTCTTTAATTCAACCATATATATATATATATATATATATATATATATATATATATATATATATATATATATATATATATATATATATATATATAACATATATATGATGAAATGCACAATTTAACTGAAAGTTGATGTAAGGTTATAGGACGTAAGGGAAAATATTTCATGACTGAATGATAATGCTATGAATGCTTATATAAGAAAGATGCTATAAAAAAAGGCTGTAAACTTCTGCATCAACTTAATTATATATATATATATATATATACACACACACACACACACACACACATATATATATATATATATATATATATATATATATATATATATATATATATATATGTCTGTGTGTGAGCGTGTGTTCGTGTGCACATAGAGAAAGGAAGGAAGATAGAAAAGAGACAGGAATGAAGAGTGAGTGAATGGTATGCAGGCATAAATCTTGAGGGTCTTTTTTTTCTTTTTACCGACAACAGAAAAATATAACCTGTCATTGTCAACTACAAAGCCACCTGACAGATCCATAACATGCGCTGCTCCACTTTTCAATTGTAAAAACTGTCATTCACTCGCTTGTTTGTCCTTCAAAGCTTAAAGCTGACTCACACGTTCGCACACACATGCACACGCACACAAACACACACACGCGCAACCTTATTCTTCGAAACTTCTGCTTCACAGTTATTTTTCATTTTGCACTGGAAATATGCGTTTTTGTGACAGGCCGTAGTCGGAATAAGGTTGACATATGTATATTATTACGTAAGCTTGTTTACCCGTGCCGTCAAAAAATGACGCCGGTATTTAGATGAATCTGCTATTGCACTTAGCTTGAAAACGTTTAGTTGCTCAGTATTTTCTTGTTAAATGGATAGATAATAAAGAGGCAAGGGGGGATTTCTCAAAAATTTGCAGTTACCTCCCTTGAGGGAAAGTATAGACCAGTGATTCACCCAAAGACGTATAGAATTATTGGGAAGGGGTGAAGAGTAGATAGAACATGAAGGGTGAAAGATTTAAATTTCTCAGATATTTTATTTTTCTTAAAAATATGATTTCAGTGAACATGTACAAAAAGAAAACAATATTTCTAAAAATATTTCTAAAAATCGGAAAATTCGAATGATATTTTATGTTAATTCTCTTGGTTTCCCAAGTTTTCTATACGTATTTTTATGATATTTTGAAAAGACAAGAATGAAGTAAACACTTAATAAATTAGGAGATGTATGCTTTTTGCTAATGAACTAAGTGTAAAATTATAGAAAAGGTGGTTGAGATTGAGTTAACCAAAACCTAACGAAATTCAGTCATGGCTGAATGAGATTTTGTATTAAAAACTGGACGTGTAATGGCATTGAAATCATTTAGGAAACACTGATATAGACCATTGCATGATGTATCGTATAAGTAAATGCTTACTGCCAATGTTGTACATCATTATGAGAAAACACTGAAGCATAATCTCGCTTTTTACGTACAATAATAGACATGCATACTTCCACACCGAGACCCACACATTCACAAGTAGGTCCCGCTGTACACGCAATAAAAAAATTATTTGGAAAAAAAAGTTCATTTACTGCAGAATTATATTAAGTTTGGCCTTGACCCAGCACTCATAGAAAAATATCACGTATTTCCCATTCAAGCCAAGGCAAAAAAAGGTCATGAGTTTGAAAGCTGATTTTCAAAGCAGGATTGCCCTTCTTGGAGAATCGATGCAATACTATCTTCCTATCCAGTATTTCCCTCCATTAGGTTTTGTACCGTCCTAAGCTAAGTCTAGTAAATATCAATCGATATTACTAGACTGTCTCTTACCTGAACAACTCTTGTTACCCCTCCTTCCAACAGGTCTCAAAAGTTGATGAAACACTATATGAGTTTTCTAAAAACGTTTATCAGCTTGATTACTCATGTCTTCAAAATACCGATGGTGACAATTTTTAACTGATTACACTTTCCAGGTACATTTCATCATTCCACCAATCCTCTGAAACCCTTTCCTTATTGTAATTAGCAACACAATCCTCTAAAACCTTTCTGGTTATAGTCGTGACGATACGGAATGCGAACCCCCCAAGATAAGGAGTGACTTCGATCTAAGAAATATAGATAATAGCGAGATTAACTACACCTACTTCGAAAAAAAAAATGAGAGGCTTGAAAGTCAATAATATTGAAATATCCTATTTTGTTTTTAGTTCAAATTGTAATCAAGCCCATGAATTTATTCAGAAATCTCAAATAATGCTTGACCGACTTTCAAGCCCTGCTGGTAGGAGGACGCAACTCAACGGTAGTTCAGATGAGAGACAAAGTAGAGATATCTATCGATATTTCCTAGGCTTAGTTTAGTACAGCACGAAGTCAAATAAGGGGAAATAGAGGATACGAAGATTGTATTGCACCTATCCCTCAAAAGGGGAGACTATGCCTTGAAAATCAGCTTTCAAATTGATAACTTTTTACCTTGGCTTGAACGCTGATCACTGACGCTGATGGGTAATGCGTATCTATCTGACTAACCAAGTAGGCTTCGTAGTAATGTTTTTTTTCCAATAAGCGATCTTCCAAATTTCAAGTAAAAGAAGATATTGATTTTTTTCAATGGCTACAATAATTTGAGGTGCAGTCTCATTAGCAACACAAGAACGCCTTGATATTTTTTAGAGAGTAACAGTCTGTTTTTCCTAAAATCTGGCAAAAAAAAAACAAAACAGAAAAAATTGTAATATGTATTTCAAAAGAGGCTCCTGCTTCTTTTTTTCAAGTGGGTGCAGTTAATCTTGCTATTGTTTATATTGCTTGAATCAACATAAAGAGTCACTCCTAATCTCTTGGTGTACGCATTACTTGGTATTATGGCTGTAACGAAATATTTTAGAGGATTGGATTGATACTAAGAAGAAGATATGGTTTTGGGTGTGGGTAGAATAGTGAAAGTTGCTGATGAGTGTGGAAAGCATGGATAGTTCAGAATTGTTGCTATTTAAAATTTGTGGATTGTTGAAGCAATTCAATTATTACAATATTATTTTCTTTCTTAATAATACTAGGTCCGTTTAAAATATATTCAGCCATTTTGACCAATATCTCGAGGACCAGTTGCATGACCTTTATGTGACGTGACAATCAATCAGTTGGGATCTTACTGTGCACTCACAATGGCCGAGCCTGCCCATTCTTCACATCTCGTGCAGGACATTTTAGCAAACCATTGCATCGCCAAGATCCATTAGCCCCCTTTATAATCTAGATTTATCTCCCAGAAACTTCTGGCTTTTCTCAAAATTATTTTAGACTATGGACGAGATTGAAGAGAAGACGAGGCGGCTGATGGTGATCCCGAAAGAGGATTTTATGGGCTGTTCTGAAGAGTGGAAAGGGCGCTAAAATAAATATGTTTGGTCTCAAGGGGAGTACTTGAAGGGTCGCAGCCCTAGGTTGGCTATTCTTTCGTTAATATCAAACACCTGGACATTTTTCGGAAATACCAAGTACTTGATAAAAAATAAACCTTTGTTTTACGCACAATCTTTCAATAAAGCTATTTCACACAGTTATACGCCCACACTTTCATTGTAACAAATATTTCTGTAAATATGCCGACTCTACAGGATGTCCAAAAAGTAACGATCCATTTGTCCCCACAGTAATGCCAGTTTTAAGGGTGTGGCTCTAAGAAACCATCAACCAAAACAATCACTAAAACTGTCAACATAAGTGTCTTCAGTTTTTAAATGGGTCTGGCTGGCTGGCTATCTGTATAGATATATGTATGTACGTATGTAAAGCGTTAGAATGTATGTACGTATGTATGGAGCTACAAGACTGAACCTTTCAATATTTGTTCCTTGTTATGTCTTGGAAAAACTTATTTTTTTGTTATTAGAACCTACCCACCCCATAGGTTTTTCGACGGGGAGGGATTCAATTTGCAATTGTAAGTTTATGCTAAATTGGCACTTTTGTTTGTACCCGGCTGAATTCATGCCTGTATTTTGTTTTGTTTGTTTTTTTGTTTGTTTTTTTTTGTTTTTTTTAATTCATGCGTTTATAATGATCACTGTCCAACACAAGGTGAAAGAAGTAACTTATTCATAGATCACCCTTTCTTTCATTTTTTTAATTCATTCTTCCCAACAAGGCATGCTGCGAAAAGACATGGGTCACTTGATGGTTTCTATTGATTGACAAAAGAGGTCTGTTTAATGTTGTATTCATAACGCCAGTACACCAAAAGATAACAAGTAAGATTGAAGATTCTTTCTAAATACTCGAATGATCAAGCTACTAGCGAAACGGGCGAAATTTCTCATTAAAATAATTAAGAAGAGTCTTCAGATTCACTTGTCAGATTTGGCGCGATGGCGTGCTAAGCATTACATTGAATGGTTACTTCCCTTGGAAGTTGCATTACTGTTAAAATATAGATAAACCAGTCGTTACTTTTTGAACATCTTGTATATGTAAAGCAGTAAAGTTGTTGCCATTTCCAAAAGAGAGTATCTCCGAAAAAATGGTGCCGAGCGAAAAGATCGAACTTTAACTCATGACTTCATCGCCTTTGGAAGAAAAGCCAAATACCACCCTGTCCCATGATAGTAGTTACATTTAGCGTATGAGATACATATGTAAATGTAACAACAATTGTGGGACAAAACCCTGCGTCATCAAGATGAATAGTTCGGCTCTGTCTCTTTTAACATGCTTTTCATTGTATGCGACAATTGCAGTATTGAAATGTCAAACGTTTGCTTGACTAGTGATACGGAAAGATAACTTCCCAGAATTAAATGTCAGGGAACATTTCTGGATGACTGGATATCATTGTGAGTGGGTTGTTTTTCGAAGAGAATGCCTTATTGAATTAGATATATAGAAAGTTTAGTTTTGTGTGGCACAAGGCCAAATGGGTAAAATGAGGATTGGATTGTGTTGCAGCAATTCTTCTTGTAGGGAGATCCCGTCGAACATGAAAAATCAGCATTTGGATTCCTCATTTCCATCCCTCTTCTAATTAATGTATCTTGGAGACTGCAACCACCGTGTTAGAGATTCTTCTCTAGAAGTTGAATATTAATCTCCACTGTCGATATGAGATGCAATTGGTGTAACGGTGTGGACCCGAGTCCCGGTCAGGACTGTTTAAGTTCACTTTGCACAAATACCCATCTCTTCTTCTTAACTATGGGTAGAATTGCAGGGCTCTCTAACTTTTGGAAGGCAACTAGTCTAGATGAAGGACTGTTCCAAATCAGAGAGTGGAGGCCCCTTAAGACAGTTTGACACCCAATTCAACGTCCTTCCGAAATGATGTCAGACTCACTGCTTTCCTGTGGACTAGGTCAGCAAGGTCAGGGGGAGATTATGGTGACTGGGAGTCCCAGGATCTCAATACGCTTTGCCCAAGCATTCAGGACGTTCTACTGCCTGTAGAGAAAGAATGAAAGCCTTCCATTCTACGGAACAAAAACTGATTCGCGTACCACTGATATTTGTCGGTCTCTCTCCGCGTGGAACAAGTAGTGTTTGCAGACAGCCAGACGTACCACCGAAAGACCTTCTAGGCTTCCATCGCTGGATACAAGCGCAGATTTAGGACAGAAGAGGAGAGGCTGCATCGTCAGTTTGGTGTTTCCTCCATTGCCAGTCCTTCTCTTGTAGGTTTCGCTGACCACCAGCTAGTCCTGCGATAGACATGGGGGCCCACTCCGAAATCCTCGATGATTTGTGATTGGGAAGAGGAGGCCCAGATACCAGCTATCGAGCTCGAACTTTGTTTGAGACATTCTGCGTTTTAGCGGGTGATCTTCATGTAGAGAGCCCTCACGTGGCGATCCTTGTTAATCTTCCTAAGAGGAGACCAATCTCTGCAACAAGTCGTAATGCGCTACACCCCTGAAGCTTTTGACCCATTCTGTCTTTGATTGATCAGTCTGCCTTATTAAAGCGACAAGTTATGATTGGAAAAGTGGATGATCTGAAACAACTGTTGATTATTCGGCGATGGACCACAGATTCGTGATTACTATTTAACACATGCAAATAAATGTTTGTCGTCGTCAGGTGCAGTGTGTGAACAACACTTCATTAATACGTTGTGATGGGCTTAATCACGAACAGTAAATATTGCCTTCATTGATTAGGGGCGTTCCGATGTCACTTGATGTATTTGTAATAGAAACTATTTATTGAGTCCTGGGGTGTTAGCACTTGACCTAATCACTGCTTGGAAATATTTTCCTATTCCGCTTCAACAAATAACACCAGAAGTTTAATCTCTCCGTCAATTGAAATTGAAATATGGATTTGGTACGACGGTAACATCATTTTTTACCCGTTCGTATGAATTAGATAACACATTTTTCCAAAAGGCATCGGTGACTTAAGACCCTTGGGTACATTTACTGTACATATAGTGGTCATCTGTTCGTAATTGA
Organism: Thysanoteuthis rhombus; assembly: GCA_963457665.1. NCBI lineage: Eukaryota > Metazoa > Mollusca > Cephalopoda > Oegopsida > Thysanoteuthidae > Thysanoteuthis > Thysanoteuthis major. The sequence goes on from OY735206.1 coordinate 30,583,980, forward strand.
AATAAGAACGTTGAAAAATGTGTATCAATCTTTCCAGTTACTTAGTTGGTTTGTATATATAGTATATTGTACCAATATGTGCAGCTCATTTAATGGTTAAAATCTGCTCCTCCCACTAATATTCGTTGTATATTTTCAGAGTTATCTGTTGATGGTGTGGACCCTTAAAATCAAAAGTACGACAGTAACATTGGTTTTTACCCGTTCATATGAATTAAATAACACATTACTTGGCCCGCACCGTAAGCTTCAGTGACTTAAGACCACTGAATGTGTTTACTGTACATATAATGGTCATCTGTACGTTACTGAAATAAGGACGGTGAAATAGGTGTATTGATGTGCGTAGCTCATTTAACGGTTAAAACGTACCCATTTCACTAATATCCGTCGTTTTTTTTTTTCAGAGTTATCTAAAGACGGTGTAGACCTCTAAACTCGAAGATGAAAAAAGAAAAGTTGCGTATAATCGTCTTCCACGAGGAAAAACTTGGTCAAAGTGCGTCTCAAACAGCTTCCAATATTAACCTTGCATGGGGTGAATGAACCAGCTCTTATCACAGAGTACAGCCTTGGTTTTAAAAATTTTGCAGTGGAGATTTTAGCCGCGAAGATCAAGAGCACAGAGGACATCCATCTGCAATAGGAAAATGAACAACTGAAGATGTGGCTCAAACAAAACCCATAACAAACTGCAAGAGGAATATCACGTATACTGTGGGTTCCATAAATGGGTTCCACTCAAACTCAACAAAAACCGTTAACAACAAAAAACGGTCATTATTTTCTGAACAACCTAATAGTTCATTCAAAGTGATTTTGCTACTACAATAATTGATGCGTAATATTTCGTCATGCAAATTGATTATACTTAATTATAGTTTCATACTTTGAATACCACTCGGCAAAAGATATTAAGATAACAAACAGGACAATGTTATGTGCATTTTTGAAGAAAGCTGGCCATTACATCTACTACCGAGGACAACAAATTTCCATGAAATCCTCAAATAAAGACAACAATCGAAGAATCATACTAGTTTGGTAAGCTTTCGATTGAGCAAGCTCGACTTTCAAGAACAAGAAAATCCCACAACTCCTGAAAAGAAGGGTATACAACCGATGCGTCCTCCCGATTGTCACCTATGGAGCTGAAACATGGAACCTATCTAAAAGATTGACCCTCAACCTGAGAACTATGCAACGTGCACATGAGAAAATCATGCTCAACTTCACTTGGAGAGATCATACGACAGAACAGTATACTAGAGAAAAGACAAGAGTCTGAGATATCATACAAACCATAAGAAATTCAAATGGCAATGGGTTGGACACAGCAAAATTGTCAGACAACCGCTGTACATCACAACACACAACATGGATCCTCAGAGATCATATACGAAATTGTAGCCGTCAGAAAGTATGATGGTATGACAAGCTAGACAAATTCAGTAAGTACTGGCTCCACGACGTCAATATGTACACCATCACCATATATCATAGAATTCTTAAAAAACATTGTCTTTTTAGGGTTTTTTTAAAGAGTGATTTTACGCTAGCTACGACTTCGGTTATTCCTACCCAGCTCGATACATCACAAGTTCCTCTGCCACAGCTTTCTTCGAGGTTTGTGATCTGTGAAATAAACTTTGACTTATATTCATATATATATATATATATATATATGCATATATATATATGCATATATATATGCAATTATTATATGCACATATATATATATATGCATATATATATGCATATATATATGCAATTATTATATGCATATATATATATATATGCATATATATATGCAATTATTATATGCATATATATATATATGTGTGTGTATATATATATATATATATGCGTATATATATATACACATATATATGTGTGTGTGTCTGTGAGTGTAGAGAGAGAGGGGTAGAGGAAAAGAGACGGATGGACGGCAAGCACTCACACTGCCCGCTATTTTCCCCTCAGCTGGAGAAGAAGAGATGCATTGATGATGATGAATAAATCTTAACTAAACGGATGAATTTCCTCAATCAATAAGTTCATTATTGTCTAATGATATTAATTTTATATCTTTTTCCTTCCATTAAAGCGTTTGGAGTATTTTTATTTTTCTCCTGAATTTTAGCAGAATAGTCAAGGTGTAAGTTATACTCAGAGGTGCAAATATATGGCGTGAAATACGTTGTGATGAAAGATAGAATCTCAACAATGTCTACTTGGTTCAGAGCGGAATTAACTTATTAGCAAAAGTAGCATCTGCTACGATTCTCACACTTTCAAAGCTTCAAGCTATCAATGTTGATTCGATGACTTTGAACTTCCACTATTTTACGTTACGCATGAAATATAATTTTTTCACCGAAGAAAATAATGTTAAAAGTGGAAGGTTTACAAGAGTAAACTCATTTTCCAATGTTAACAGATACGTGATTCTTTATTATTGGAGCTGTCTGATCCCCCAAAATCTATGGTGTCTATCCAAGAAGATGAAACAAATTTTCAAGTACGAATTTATATTATGACAAGCTGCCGATAAAGTCGTATTATTTACTGGAATGTCTGTTATATTTGTCGAATTATCTGACCGTGTGGCAAATGAAACTCAATACTTCACTATGCAAGTAAAAAAAATTCATTTAACAGACGATTGAACTCCTTGTTCGCGTTGCTGACACAACAATTCAGTCGAAGAAAGGGTTCAATCGTCCGAAAACTCTCTTTAACTGCTAACGACCCCCCTCAAAACAATAGGCAGTATCGAAATAATTCACGTCTTAATATTTACGTGTATTTTTTTTTCTATCTAGGATCCCTTAATAACATATGCTACAGGTCCCTTGGTACCCCACTCTTGCTCTGACTTGTTTGAACTTGTCTCGTGCTTTATACAGGACACTGAATCTTCCTTTCACGCGATATCATTTTCTGTCCACCTTTTGGGGGGTTCTTTTTTCTTTCTTTCTTTCTTTTTTTTTTCTTCCATTTGTTCCTTCGTTCTTCCTTTGTTATTTTTCTTTCTTCCTTTCTCTTTAGCAAGTAGAATCGTAAATCATGCACGGCCTCGCAGCTGTTCCTGAAAGGCTGTGGGAAGAATGTCAGAAAGAAAAAGAGAGTCGGCCCTATTGCATCGATGCCTTATGTGAGAGAATACATTAAGGTGGTTCACTGCAGGCAAAAACAGTAATCAATACGCTACTCGGTAATAATATCATGTAAAAAGCCTCTCGGACAAAGAAACAGATTGTTTTACAGATCATTGGTCCCAAGAGAATCGCCGTATATTGTAGTAAGGTGATATGCTCTTTATATCACTTTATTTCCCCCTCTCTCTCTCTCTCTCTCTCTCTCTCTCTCTCTCTCTCTCTCTCTCTCTCTCTCTCTCTCTCTCTCTCTCATTCACACACACACACTCATACGTGCACGATATACGTACGATACACACTTACAGGAGATCAAAATACTTTTAACGTATCCCCAACTTCTAGAAAGTTCGCTTTACTTCATCACGAAGCTTTTACAAAAGACAACATTAGTACATTGGGGTGCCTACTGTTGAGTAGTGATCACCATGCTTGCTGTGCAAACAGTGGGATCCTCACCGAGTACCCCACTTCTGTGGCCTTGTACTATGTCAAGCTAAGCATCTCTATGGTTCAAGTGGATTGCTTTCGAGCCCAAGTAAAAGTCAGGATTTCGAATGCTGATTTCCAAGACAGGCATGCTTCACCCGCTTGGAAGAGTAACCAAACGCAATCTCCCCACACATTATTCCCCGTATCATTTAAACTTGTATCGAACTAAGCTAAGCTTATTAAGTATCACTGGTGGCATTGTTCCCAGCTTTTGTCGAAGTGTACAGGTTTCCTGCGAAACCTTTCGGAAGCCAAAATGGTGTGGAAACAGAATAGTTTAGCCGAAAAATAGGTCCACAGAAATCCCCTCATTTTTTTTTTTGTTTTGTTTTTGTTTTGTGTCTTTTTTACCGACTGCTTTTCATTTGATCCTTGAATTGTCTATTTTATGATTTTGCCTAGTCCAGGTGGCTGAAATAATGCTCTATCGGGATTCGTTTTCAACTCTATGTTATCTTGGGTGTGAACTCGAATCCAGACACCGAATGGTAGAAAATCGCACAACTTTTTGAATAAACAACATACAGAAATGAAATAACATATTTATTTATAAGTTAGGATGAGAAACAATGCCGAAAACAAAAACTGGTAGAATGAAAAGCTTGTCGCAATTTGAAATACTGTTACGAATTCAAAATTATCTATTTAAAGTTCAAATAACTTATAATTAATTCGTTAATTGACAAATGGTCCCTTTTCATAAAATGGTTAAACTATGTGAAATAGTTGTATTTCTTAGTACTTTTTTCAGGGTAATTCAAATTTATTCCAGACCATTCTCGATATTGTCTTTTATAATGCTACTGATGATGATGATGATGATGATGTTTCATTTAACATTGCAACAATAACAGATTTGATACTTATGTCTCTAAATCCATTCACGACAAACAACATTTACATTCTTATCGAATGGAAATAAGAAAAGTATGATTTACCTTGAACATATATTTTTCTTAATGTAGCTAATTAAACGCATTGAAATTTTCTTTTGTAATATTGCACGTCAATCCAGTGCAAAGACTTATATTAGACCCCACCTACCAAAATAGAAAATAGGAGGGATTGGGGTGACCTAATGGAAATGTTTAAATTATGCACGATTTTGAACCATTCGACCCCAACGTTTTCTTTACAAGAAAAAAGATCTAATAGACCCAAGAGGCCATGAAAATACTGTATAAACAAACAAGAAAAGATTAAATATCAGAAAATTATTTTTTTTAGCAATAGAGGTGTAGGTCTATGGCAGAGCTTTCCAAACGTTTTGCTTTTTTCGACAGCCTCAAAATGAAAATCTAGTGATACACTACCTAAGTTTTGTTAGCCATGCCAAATATATAGTGTCATCCCAGCATTTCAACTCCTGCAGGGGGGAAGGGGGGCAGAAGGCTATATTTCCAATTGGGGAGGCAAAGTATAAATTCGGAATATATCTCAGTAGGAACTCTTGTTACCAGCGAATAATCCCATCTTTTTATGCTCACCAGATGAAGTTACTTTTAAGAGGATTATTGCACCACTAGAATATACCGGTAAGAAAAAAAAATGACTGTGCTATTTATGTATCGATCGGCATGAAGGAGTTTGAAGCTATTTTTTAAGGTAATTCGTTTTTAATAATTCAAGTATCCAAATCTTTTTCCAAGCCTCAGTTCAACTCAAGCTGTTTCAAATGGTGGTCGGACATAACGTTTTAAGAGTTTCTATGACATAACCTTCTTTATTGTGTCATAGTAGGAAGATGAATTAACCAATGAGATCAATTCGCAAACAAACAGAAACGAAATTTATGTGTATGATTAAGGTTTCAGTGTTGTGTAAACTAGATTTGTCGTGATGTGTGCATTTATATACATTTTCTACTCATATCAAAATATTCTTGCAAGCCAATCTGCGTCGTGGCATAAATCGTAATTCATGTTATTTTGCACAATCAATCTTGCCTGTACGGGTTTAGTTTTCTGGATGTTTCCATGGATACGGCTGTGGCCTAATCCGTTTTACATTAGCGTAGATTCACGGGACCGGATATGACGAATGCGGCGAACGCTTTTCCTTGATGGTTTGTTGCTATCCGACGACATGACTCCCTCTCGAACCGAACCAGTCTCCTTACTCACCTCTCACTGCGAAGGTCTATTCCAGCTCTACTTATATACTTTATTCTCTTTCGCTTATACGAAAAGAGGGCGAAAAGTGAAAATAGCGCCAAGCATTTGTTTTACGACCATCATAACTGTGTCTGGAATCTGGGAACGCTAAAGAATTTTTCGCTCCGCTTTGGGATAGCAGTGAAACATACACATTACACACACACACACACACACACACACACACATATATTTATATATGAGTGTGTGTGTGTGTGTGTGTGTGTACTAGCATTTACCCGGATCGACACAAAGAAGGATAAAGCAATTTCATTAGGTAATTAGTAACTATCATAATTTCAAGTTTTCAAGTCTCAATTCAACACAAGCTGTTAATGTGGGATCAGACATAAATTTTTAAGAATCACGGTGACGTATTCTTCATTGTTGTGTCATAATAGGAAGGTAAATAGACCAGATTGCAATCGTACAAACAGAAACGGATGCCCTTTGCAAAACAAATGTCTTAAATCGAATATTGTATACCAAGCTGAAATAACAATCCCCCAAAACTCTCAGAGGTGAAATATTATGTAGGAATATTCAAAACATCCTTTAAACTACGATTAGCCAACCATATACCAAAATTAGCCAAAAACAATACATCACTGTCGATATATCATTGGAGACTAACCGATGGCAACCTCAAACCCACAGAAAATGGAAAAATATCAGAACAAACGCACATATGCCAGAACGTTGAAACCCCATGTTATCTATGACTAGGTGAAAAATTTGAAATCCTCACTTTTGCCTACAGAACAAAAAGAAACAAAAGGCAGAATTATTGAACAGAAAAAATCGTGTAGCGTTGAAGTGCCGAGACCGCTTCTATTGAAAAACATAATTTAACACTCCACATACAGGTATACTAAAGATTAACCACCGTAGCTATCTTATCCCCCTCGCTATTATTAACAATAGTAGTAGCAGCATTGTGATTGAAATTATTTTATACCTCCAGCTACATTAATAACAAGTCAATCACCTTTTTCATAATTATCTTAGATATTTAGAAATAAACTAAACCTAGAATAATTAAAATAACAACTAAGGTCATGTAAAAGTGAACCCTGACACTGGGGAGCAGTTTTAAGCAAGAATAAAATACACCCAGAGAGGAAAAACATCACAAAGAGCTGATATTTCAACAACATACTGATAAGGAAAATGCCTAAATTATCACCAGTTAATTTATAATTCATAACAACCAGCAAGCAAAGTATCTCCATTATGTAAAACAAGAACAAAAAAAAACAAGCAATGACCAACCACTGAACAAGGAAAAGAAAAAAGAAAAAGAAAAGACGGATAAATAGAATAAGAGGAATGTCTCGGAAAAATAAACACCCAGGAACCTAAGATAAATCGAATCATTCGCCTGAAGAAGCCCATAGAGGGCAGAAACATAACTTGTTTGTGTAGCGAATTCTCTTCTTCATCATACAATAATAAATGTATAAGTAAAAAAAAACAACATATTATTATCCTTAATAGCTTTAGAAAGTTTATCGAACAGCCACAACTTATCATTAGAGTCAAGGATGACCCAGAAGGAAAAGTGATCAACCTTAGTGAATATAGATTCTCTAGAGTTACTCTCAAACACCTTAATAAATGCTTAAAATTCTGTCACCAACCCGCACTTCGACAAAAATATCCTAAATGATGACCTTAATGACCTTAATGACTTCTTTTGAAGAGTTAAGCTGAGAGCGCACTTCAGCAAATCTAACTGCGATAGAGACATTTTAGACCTACTCAAAGACCCTAAAAATCATTCACCCCCAAAGACTATCTAAACATTTGAGCTAGTAGTTAGAGAGGACATTAAAACCTACATAAACAATCACAATAAACAGTTCCAATCACACGATAACATTACCGTAGAGAACGAGAGTCCCTCAAAAAAACTTTAAAATGATACTGACTTGATCATCACTAGATCAGATATGGGAGTTATCGTCATTTGGGATCTTAATGAATACCTCATAGAAGCTAAAACTTAACAATGCAGAATTCTACAAAGAACTCTCTAATGGCTTCTTCATTAAATACTAAGACTCAATAACTCACTCCCTGAAAGAGATGCACAGCAATAACCTTATAGATTAAAGAACATATACTTAAGCACACTTCCACGAAACCTGCAAGGTTCTACCTACTTCCGAAAATCCACAAATTAGATAACCCAGGTAAACCAGTGATTTCCTCCACTAAGTGTCACACCACCGAACTATCAAAATATGTAGACCACGACATCCAAGCCCTAGGTACGCAGGTTAAATTCTGCATATGAGACACTTCAGATCAAGCATATCAAAGCAATCCCCAAAAAAGTAATTCTAGTTACTGTGGACGCCAAATCCCTATATTCTAGAATCAAACGCGGAGAAGGCATTCTAGCCCTCAAAGAAGCCTTTAATAATAGAACCATTAAGGAACCCAAAACGGAAACCACTCATGCAACGCATTCTCACTCTCAATAGTTTCACAATAGACGAATGAAAGGCTGTGCCATGGGCACAGTTACGGCCCTTTCTAATGCTAACATTTTCATGGGCAAATTCTAAAAAACTTAAATCTTCCCAGAGATTGACAAAGACTGTATCTTCTATGTTAGATATAAAGATCATATTCCCTTCACATTTACAGAAGTTGAAGCCAAACTAGAGAAATTCTTTACACACATAAACTCTACACACGACTCTATTGAATTTTACTATGAAAAATCCACTGACTCCATAACCTTCCTAGACACCGGTATACACATAGATAACAATCGAACCTTCCAAACCACCCACTATACTAAGCCTATAGACACCTACGACTAATTTTACGCAAAGTCAGCTCACCCAAAACACCTGAAAAGAAACTTACTATTTTCATGAGCACTTGGATTTAGGAGAATTTGCTTAGCAGATAGTGAACTTAAACACAACTATAACTTGCTACAACCCTTCACTAGACGAGGATATCCACAAGAAGATACATATGACCAAATATAAAAGGCTATTGGAATACCCAAAGAAGAATTCTCTCTAAAAGAAACAAACTTGACTGCATATCCCTCATAACCACCTTCCACAACATACTCCTACCCCCGTCACATGTATTTAATAAAAGATGGAATATTTTACACTTGAAACAAAATTCAAGGAAATATTCCAAGAACCATGTGTCATCTTCTACCGCAGTGCCCGAAACACTAAAGACATTATTAGCAGTGACAATATAATAAATAACAAAATCTTGTATAATACCATCCTCGAAACTGGCAAATCCTTCCAACTCTGCAACAATAGGTATGGTCAATGATGCAAACACCTTAAGGACACCAATACTTTCACTAGCTCTACCACTAACGAGACTTTCTACATCTACCAGGCCAATCGGAGTGGCAGTTCAACATTAGACTTGATAATTATCTGCATAGAATTAAATCACTCGACCATCCCAACTACTCTCAGTAGGACAACACTTCCGTACTCCCGGCCACAATTTTGGCACAGACGCAAGATTAACTATCATTGAAAAATAGAAAAAATACGCCTCCTGAGACGACTAAAATTCTGGAACTCTTTGAAGATATGTGAATTAATCAACTTGAACTCTCTCTCCTAACTGACTCTAAACTTAACAGCTATAACCTAGATACCCAATAACCATGACAACCAATTCTTAAGAATGCTCACCACCATTGGCCAGTAAAACCAATACAATTCCCATGTCTGTTGTAAATACTCCCAAAAAGTTCCAACCGAACCACCAGATTCCTTCACTGACATAAAACGGTCCGGACTCACCACTATGGCCTTCTGCAAGTCTCCATTTTTTATTTCCATTTTTACTTTCAAAGCAAAACATCTGATGCTAAATTTGTTTTCTTCGGAAACCTAACCTTTTAACCACTAAAATTACATAATTAACAAATAAAGTCTCTTTTTACTATCACCTCTGAGTTTGTCTTATTCATTCATATTGTTCACCCATAAATTCTTCTAAAAAAAATGTTTCTCTCATTCATTCTTTAATCTTCTTATCTCCACTCTTCCCTCCATTTCTCTCTTTTCTTTGTTCTGGACACGCGTGCGCACATCCCTAAATATTATTTTTTTGTTCTTGCTTACTTCCCCTTGTTCATGTCTATTTTCTTATTCCTTTTCTTTTTTTCTTCTTTTATTTATCAGTCCAAATCATTCTTTTCACTGCTTCATTTTATCTTTCTGTTTTACTCTCTCTCTCTCTCTCTCTCTCTCTCTCTGGACAAAAAAGTAAAGTATGCCCAGTCTCAGGTGATCTGTAGCACCTCCCCATTGAACTAACCTCGCGCCTTTGGGACACTCTTCGCTGGGACCCGGCACTTTTTTTTTGTCTTTGCCCATATGTGCGTGTGTGGTCCCCTCACAATAAACTCAACCGTGTGACACATTCCACCCTTGTGGAGAAATAAATAAACATCCTCACACTCATTCTCCAAACCTCATCGTTTCTTTGAACTTTTCTCTTCCATGTATAGACATGTATGGACTAGTAAGGGTCAACATTTTAGAAAATAAGTACGCCGTCTTTTCTTTGCAAACGACCACCATATTGTTATGTCAACGGTTGGCTGCCTTCCTTTATCTCTCATCTTACAAACACTGTAATGAAGTCTTTTCAAACGTCACTCAAAAAAAAACTTGCTAAAATAATAATTACAACGTCACAATTTTAAGTCAGGCCTCGGCTGGTAAATCCACTGAGTAGTTCGTCTTGCGTGTTGTGTGCGGTCAGTCATTATCCAGATTAACCTGTGAAATATGAGAAAGAGATTATTCACGTTTAATTCTGAAATTCCATCCCAAAATTCTTTTAAAGAAAAAAGTCCTTTGGGGATTATTCGGTATTAGCTCGTAAATGCCAATGAAAAGGCAGAGGTTATCAGACCAGAAGAAAGTCGGCCAGTATTTGAAATTATGGCTTTCATTTGAATTCAAACATTGACCTCATGTCTCTAGTGGAAAATATGCGACTACGGCCACAAGTGACGATGAAACCCTTCTAGAGTTGTCATGATTTACGAGACTTGCTTGGTAAGCACTGTACCAAGGTGAGGTCTCCATCTGATCTCACTTATTAATAGATGGTTTCCAGCTGTTGAGTGAAACAGTTTAGAGAAATTAAAATTAAAAACCTATCCTGCGAGACAAGCGCTGTAGTTTTACTAACTAGCTTCAAACTCGCCCTGCCAACGGGGTTTACAGTTAAGGATAAATTTACATACCACCCGGAATCTAATTTTGAGGCGGGGATTCAAAAACTTACTCGTCTAAAACCTGCCCCATGATCTCATAAGGGACCACAGGTACAAAAAATTCGGAGGCAATAGCAGTGGCCGTCCCAAAGTTAACACAGACAGACGGACAAACGTTTTGTGAATTATAGTAAAATAATATTAGATTTAATAATTTGAGAAGCGGGATGACCGAACAGTTAATGGTTGAGACAGCACTGATGCTCTTGGGAAGGCATGAGCCCATCGCTCCACCAGCTATGGATAAAAAAAAGTGCAGGGTGCTCGCCGCCTCTGTTTCACATATCGCAAATCAGAGCCGAGTAAGTAAGGTGTGATTTGTGGAGTCAAGGCAGGGACGACTGGAGCCGTAGCTAGCATAAAGGCAATACTAACTTGATAATTAAATCTTGATTAAAAGTCGTAAATGAGAATGTGTGAATTGGCGGCAGTATTTGTGGTGTCAAGTAACGTAATGGTTATTATAATTCTTCGGCTAAAATTACTAAAGCGCTTCAGATAAGCCTGACACTTTATCAAAATAATGGAGATCCCACTGGGAACTGAAGTCCACAACCAAAACGAATTCATCTGCAAGTTGAGCATTTTAACCATGACTTTATGATGCCTGTAACAATGTTGTAGCTTCATTGCGTGTGATTTAGTTGGATTGTTTTCCTTGTCTATGTTGTTCACTTTTTCACAAAGTTTTCGTCGTGTATCGTCCAGCCATCACAGGAACGAGTTTCCACATTCCAGAACAAAGGACAACCCGAAGAGTACACGATCGGAACGTCATGAAAAATGAGCAACACAGACAAGGAAGCTACTCCGACTGAACCAGATCAAATGATTAAAACTCCCTGTCTTAAAAACACCCCGAAGAAAGCTTGTTTGAAATTTGAATTGCGTTGTTTATTTACTCTTGTAAAATTAGAAGAGTGAGACTCTTTCCAATGTGAGAATCTGTCTACATTTGTGGGTAATATTCACATTTGTGGGTGCAAAAATTGCATAGAAAATTGACGCAAGCGCTAGGGAACACCTCTGAGACAATTCCTTTTAATGAATTATGGGGGTGCTGCATGGAGATCGAACCCCAGGAACTAGTTTTATACTTCATATAATGATCTGTGTCCACAAATGAACAGAGATTAAATGGTAGAAAATCGGGTTTTTATATCATCTAACTATGATGTTGAGCGGCACAAGGCTGTTTTAGTGTGGGACTACATTCGTACAAGCGGAGAGGAACAGAAATTATCCAGCTCTCTTGACCTTGCATCAATTATGTCACAGGTATCGGTGAATAGCCTTGCCCCTAAAACTTTTAGTGCAATGGAGAGGTATAGCCTTGAAGCCAGGATCTCTTGGAACTAAACATTATTTTATTCTTAGTGCACGGACTTGGAGAAAGGAAAAAAAATTGTCCAGTTCCCCTGGCCTGGCCCTCTGCATTCTCTGACCTACACCTTTAAGTGCAATGGGGAGGTACAGTCAGGAAGTGAGGGTATTCTCGAACTAGACATTGTACTTCTTATTGATCCCTGATGACAAGGGTTTTCGATACTAAAAATTCCAGGGGAGTCACTCCCTTTAAATTTAATCCCTTATCTGAAAACGTCGCAAATGTCCAAAAGATTTAAGCTGTATACAATAACTTAAATCTCAAGAGCTCAGACCGTTACTAAAAAAATAATGAATTATCTGACTCAATTTTTATCTCATAGTTTCTTGTCGTAGCACTAGTTGAAGGTTTTAGAAAAAAAGATTGGCTTTCAATATAAGCAAAGTGAAAAAAAAAGAAAAATAAGTATATGTATACATCTGGGCTGATATTCCGTTAACATTTTCTCCTGCTTTTGCTTGGGTTTCTTATTTTTGACCTCAATGCTTTGTAAAGTGAACTCTCTATCTTGGCTCTGCCGACAGACAGAGTATGGAGACTCTGGTCAAAAACAAGCGGCATTCTGATTGACACGGATCAGTGTATGATAAGATCATAGGCAGTTTGGTGACTCAGTACGATAAGAAATATTGTGAGAATTGACCAAGTTGATGATACAATAGTATGGTTCAGCTCAGTGTTTGAAGTTTGTCAGATTCCACCAATAACGCTTATCAGTCCCACAGGCGACTTGAGTGAGTAAATCTATTTCTTACAACAACTCAAGAATTTCTGCAAACGATTTGCGTCATGAAAAATTGCAATGAGATATTTTGGGTAGATTATTTACCTCCGCCTACGAAGTTGGAAGAGATATATGTATTTACACATGTCAGTCAGTCTGTTTTTCTAGACAATACCTCCAAAAGTTATCAATGAATTTCAATGAAATTTCAAGATTTGGAAACGGAAAAAATCGAATAAGTTTTTAGGTGTATCCAGTAATGTGCTTCTGATTGAGAAATATTTTTCCATATATTATGAGGTAAACAATAGTCCGAAACATGGGAATTCGAACTATACTTACATCCCCTTCATCGTCACTATATATGAACTGATTTTCGTTCTATTCTTAGTTAATGTATGATCTCGGTAGAGGTATTAACTTTGAGTGATTTCCAGTTATTAATGTAATGAAAGAAAAACCGATTGTCCAACAACGTCACAGCTGGTCTTGTACAAACCACTCGAATAGCTCAGCATATTTGTATTACATTATCTAAAGATATGTTAGGCATATTTGCAAATTTCTTTTCTGTTTGTTTTCGCCCACCACCTGATAAAAGTTAATGTCGATATCGGACGTGCCATAATCTGATACATTCATGACTAAGAGGTAATACGGAATAAGGAAAATGTACTCTTCCGATTGGGACGATCTCACTGATTAACTTACCTTCCTGTTATGACATTACGTCAGAAACTCTGTAGACTTTGTGTCTGATCACACATTGAAACAGCTTCAGTTATGTTGAGAATTCTAAAAAGATTTAAGATTAGAATTCTCATTTAGAGTTATCAAAAATAAATTACCTGATAAGATAGCTTTCGGTTGCTCGGTGCCGATCAATGTGTAAATAACCCAGTCATTTTTTACGTGTGTATGCTAGTACTGAAAATAAAGAACATGATACTTTTTTGATTTATATCAAAACAGTAATTGCGTTTTTGACTGTCCATTTCTTAAGTGTATTCTTGCTAAAAATAGGACGCGATGAGAGATTGTTAAACTAAGAATTGTAGAACAGAAAGTAAAGTTTGAAAAAATCTAACCATATAATGAGCTTATATGAAGAAAATTCTGTTTTGTTTGCACTCAAATGGGATGATCTCATTGGTTGGTTTGCTCTCCTATTGTGACAGCAATTAAATTACGTAATAGAAAACTCTTGAAACTTCATGTCTGATCATCACATATTAAAATAGCTAGAGATGAGTCGGGACTTTTTAAAAAAATCTTAGAATTAGGCTACTTAGATCATCAAGATAAATTACCCAATAAAATTTGGTTTAGGCTCCTTGGTAGCGATCTGTACATAAATAACTCCGTCATTTCTGACGGGTATATTCTTCTATCAATATAATGAGGAGAAGAAACAGAATTTCGTTGGATTCTAACAAATTTGCTCAAAGGTTAAATATCTGAGATAGCAAGAAGTAGAAGGAGTAATTCATAAATATTGATTTCTATCAATGTAATAAACACTCGGCTTTTGGAGCGTCTCTGGTTGCTATATAAAGGATGAGACAGCTTATTTGTTCCTCTTTAATAGTAATTCTGAATAATTTGTTTCTTTATAGGTGTTGCACTAATCTTCTCATTAGGGGAGAGCAAACTTACTTCGAAAATCAGTACTCGAAATTCTACATTTTGCCTTAAATCGAACGTTCAAAATATGCAACTATCTCAGCCATGAAAATTCTTTCTAAAACCTAACTGGAGTTGTTTTGATTCCTGAGACTGGCCTGCTAACCACTGCTCCCAGGTGAGGTGTCCGTCTGGTCTCAATTATATAAAAATGTTTTCCAGTTGTTCAGTTAACCGAACAAACATTTCCTAAGAGAGAAATTAAGAAAAAAGGCTATAAGGAATGATGTAAGATTTAAAACCTATCCTTCAAGAAAATCACTGTTGTCAAAAAATATTAAAATTAAATAATAATTAGAGGAGATGCAGCGTGTCGGAGCAGCGAGACAAGGTTGTGTTCACTTTGCGCTAATGTACTTGGGAAAGGCATGAACCCATATCCATCCTCTCTAAATATGATAAAAAGGTAGTGGGTGAACGTCTATTTCACATATTGCAAACCACAGCCGATTAAGTAGCAATGTGATATGTGTAGCCCAGCAAGGGATAGCTGAAGTCGTAGCCTGCGCACGGGAACTACTAGATGCCGATTAAAAGTCTCTAAAAAAGCATTCACAGTGCAAAATTAATGTATTGCCGTTATGGCTATTATTATACAAGCTGAATACCCGTCCCACAGATGGTGTATTCGACTAGTATATATATATATATATATATATATATATATATATATATATATATATATATATATATATATATTCCTAAGTTTGAAGATTAGTACAACATCCTACATGCACACACACACACACAAATATATACATATATATATATATATATATATATATATATATATATGGCGAACGGAAAGTAAGGGTCTGAATTTGCATCATAGTTACGTTTTAAATGGAGCCCCCATCTCTAAGACGTTTTAAAATGCGTTTTTGTTCAAAACTTTTTTCATTTGATTTCAATTTAGGAAAAAAGTATCCTTCGGGTTAGAAGACTTGAAGGGTGCCCTCTCTTTAAACTCCTTAAAGAATCATTTATAAACAAGAAGGGCGAAAAGTAAGTTCGACTTTGGAATTATAGTTACATTGTAAATAAAACCGCCTTAAATCCCTTTAAAAAATATTTTTCTTGAAACATCTTGTTCAAAACTTCCCCAAAGCCCATTGAGTAGGCGCACCAAATTTGGTTTAGGTAGATTTCATATTTGTTTTCGTTTTTTTTGTTTTTTTAACTTTGATGTTCTTTAATGGGTTTAATGATAACGTCTAGATTCTGGAGAATCTAGATGTTTCTAGATATTCTTTCTATATTCAGGATGTTTTCCATTGGAAAACGTTATAATTTATC
Organism: Thysanoteuthis rhombus; assembly: GCA_963457665.1. Taxonomy (NCBI): domain Eukaryota; kingdom Metazoa; phylum Mollusca; class Cephalopoda; order Oegopsida; family Thysanoteuthidae; genus Thysanoteuthis; species Thysanoteuthis major. The sequence goes on from OY735206.1 coordinate 30,600,169, forward strand.
TTGACTATATTAATTGTTCAACAGATTTTTTTTTTTTTCACGACTTTTTTGACGTTATGGTTGTTCAATTACTGGCGAGTTTAAGATTACTAACATAGTACCAACAAAAATACCTAGATTATTTATGTACCGTTGAAAAATTCACGGGTGTACTTGGATCTCTCTGGAACAATTTTCTGAGAAAAAAATAGCAAATTTGTTTCAATTGAAGAGGCCATAGTTCCTAAAGGTAGGCAGTAGGTACTTTTATCAGCATTTTTTTTTACTCCTGTATGAACATGAGTTGGTATCATACCATCTATTCTTGGAGATCTAGTGGGTTTTGAACCTACATACAACGGCCAGCAAGATTGGCTTGTTGATCATTGCTATACGGTATTTGTACTGATCTTTTTATTCTATATGATCTACTCGTTAATCATAGGGAGAGGATTTCTTATTTTGACTGATTTTATTCAGGATTTATTCATTCTCCCGTATTACCATTGTATTTAGAAGTCCTGGGGTCCCAGACACATGACAACAATCCCCCTTTTGCTTGGTACCCTGGGTGACTGCCTGTGTTGCCGGTTTCCTTGGGCTGGTCCTGAGAGAAAGGTTTAGACTCGCTGAACAAGATGACAGTTCTCATTGCATACAATGAAATGCGAAACGAATTTCTAATAATTATATACGCTTAATGGACGCCAAAGAAAATAGAAGATCATGTCGAGGCTGAGAAGTATACACGTATTCAAAAAAACTTGTAGGGTAACCTTGATCCGTGATCCTAATTTTCCAACAAGATTTATGAACTGCTTTCAACGGCAAGAAATATAACCAGACAGACATTTTCAAACGTAACAAAGACACGGCTTTTCTTTATCAATGGTTCATTGTTCTCGATGGTAAACGTCTCCATTCCAAATTAGATGAACGGGAATTAAATATATTTTAATCAGGGAAATTGGTTGTCGGTTACTGGACAAGTATCGAACTTGTGTGCATCTTTTTTTAACAGTTGTTTATATGAAAACCATACAGAAAACGATTTCAACCTAGAGGTAGATGCATAATTAATAACAGTATAACTGATAGGATTGTTGATCCGAGTGAAACGAAGCTGGATATTCATGAAGATTCCTTCACAATATTTCAAGTCTAATAATCAAAGAGATGATATGCAAAGCAAACTACAACAAGTTTTGTCGAATGACACAATAAGAAAGTCGTATAGATTGTTTACAGAAGGCTAATTTTGTTTTAATGAAATTTATAAACAAATAATGACAATATTTTTCAAGTCTTAGTTCTTTTTCGCATTGTTCTTTAAGTCATAAAAAAATGTTTAGTTTTGAATCGTTGTCAGAACGTTCGGAGTTCATCTGTTTCCAAGTCGACTGTAAAGCCGAAAATCGTTTGCTTGAATGTGTCTTATGACCGGCCAAATGAATGGACCCTGGGTGCTGAAAATTAGTCTTTGAAGATAACTTGACTCCAAGATAATCATGGGATAAGTGGCGCTGACGTCTGGGGGTCACTAAAACTCTCAACAGGTCAATTTAAAGATCAAAACTACAAAAAGAGACACCTTTTTATGCAAGGTACCTATTTATGAAGGTATCTAAGTAAACAAATATCTATTTCTGAAAATATCAGTGGAGGTGTGGGCAGCTAAGCGATTATATTACAATGATAAGTGCCGAGGAAACTTTTGGGAATTAAGTTCGTTAATTATTCGTTTCTTTTAAGAAATATGATACTTTAGAAATGTTAGTCTATGCACGTAAACAAAAATTTGAAAAAAAAACATGTTTGTTTGGGAGCGGGTGTATTTGCATGTACCTATATATGTGTGTGCTAATATAAATACATATATATATATATATATATATATATATATATATATATATATATATATATATATATATGTGTGTGTGTGTGTGTGTGTGAGTGTGTGTGTGTGTGTGTGTGTGTGCATGTGTATGTTTATATCTATAGGTATGTGGCTGTGCGTTTATATCCGTATCTTATTAATCTGGGTGTGGGTGAATGTATCTTTCCACATCAAGGAGACCTAAACATGCCCGAGTGAAGAGAGACGACACTGGCCAGGTGTATATGTATATATTTCTTATTGACGAAGATATGTTTGGAAGTGAGTGTGTTTGCATGTAGGTATATATGTGAGTGTGGGAAAATGCGAAGTGAATGAGCTTGACTTCCCATCTAAATGTCTGTAGGTCAATATACTTGACCTGTTACTGATTTAACACCACTGACTGAGATTATGTTTGAGTTTAGGAACCCTTGTGGAGAAAATATCGATAAAAATATTAGATAATTGACTTGTCCTGTGATTATTTTGACGAACAGTTCTTTTTCATGAGATAGAAGGAGATGGATTGAGTATAGGAAAACAGGTAACAAACAAAGAAATGATGAAGATATACGCGAAGTAAGAAAAACAGGAACTAAATATAAGCGAATGAGAAATAGAAGGTAAATAGAGTAAATAGATATAAGACAGCATTCTAGAAAGCTAGGCGGTAGATGGCAGTAGCAGTCTTGGGGAACATACGGCCGGGCTCGGGCTATCTCCGACTTTAGTCGAAGCCGCTATTGATCTTTTAATTCGGTCGGTTGGCACGCAAAAACAAGTTCTGGAGAGAATAAAAACTGCTGTCTTCATAACAAAAAGAGATTTCTTCATCTTTCTTCTTTTTCCAACCGTTTGCATATAAATAGGCAACAATTATCCGTACGGAAAATGAATTCAGTGTGCCGAGTTCGAACTCCGACAGAGATAATCAGCATTTACTCCGTACTAACGACTTGGGCAAGGTATGAATAGGAACAGATGGTGAGACTGACATTGAAATTCCTTGGTTAAAAAGAACTTACATGCACTAATCATGTAAATTAGTAGAGTATTTAGAAGAAAACATTTTCATAGAAAATACAAACAATAGTGAGAATATAATTCCATTTCAAGTCATGAATTTGTTAATTTACGATTATGCTTTTGCTGATGTTTTTCTGATGGTAAATAATGATACTTATAAACGTACAAGCGAAGACCTGGAATTGCTATTAAGGCGATATTAAATGTCATGTTTTGTTTTGATAAAAAGATTTCCTTTCAAGTTTGCATAAAAGGAGTTATCGTATTCAATTTTGTGCTAATACCATAACAAAAACATTTGCCTTTCAACTTCCTCTTTATTCGTCATTCATTGTGAACGCACACTAGTAAAGTTGTGATACCTTAGATACGTTATTAATTTCGCGTTGTAGCTGTATACAAGGCTCATCTATGGAAAAAAACAAACATGGAAATCACACCGTCCATTATAGAGATCGATAAGTGAGGACATCAATAAGTCTGTAGCCTGATGATGAAAAAAAAACATTTATTTTCCACAGCAAAATATTTGTTTTCAATATAATCTCCAACCTGATCAATGCACTCAAGCCAACACTATCTATTAAATACACAGGGCAAATGTTATACAAAGAAAAAATTCAGCTATTAATTGTGGCAGTCTATGGACTAATTGATCAGTTTTGATATATATAGTGAAACAAAAAATCCATCTGAAAACCAGGCTTAAATACGAATATCCGGTTTTTTTATTGATATTTGTGATGATGATTTCGCTGGGGATGACTCCGTCAGACCGAGAATGATGAAATGATGGCCCAAAACAGAGAAACAGAAGGCGGGTGATTTTTATCTGTGTTGTATTGTGAGAAGGCCAAGTTGTGTCAAGGTTGAGGAAGAGGAACATTTTGGGGTCTGTTAGGTATAAACTTATGTGCGTGCATCTCTGTTTGAAGAGGCTAGGGTATCTGTAAGCTCATAGAGACTCTACATGTGTGTGTTCCAAGTCTTTTTTCACAATAATGTAGGGTACATATCTTTTCACACACCATATATATATATATATATATATATATATATGACTGTTTCCCCCTCTTCTTTTTCTCTCTCTGTACATACCTCCCCTCTCTCATTAAGTCTCTTCGTAATGTGTGTTAGGTACGAAATGTTGACATTCACCAGGTATATATCCTTGTAATTGTTATTCTTATATATTAATAGCTATATTTACTTTATGATTAAATATTGTGGACTATGATTAAATATAATCAACGAGTGATAAAATATGTTTTCTATTTCTTCCTTTTTACATTCATACAAATTGAAAATACATTATGAACTATATATATATATATATATATATATATATATATATATATATATATATTGAGAGAGAGAGAAAGGGGTAGGATAAAAAGAGGAAGGGAGAGGGGTGATGAGACAGAAATGTATATATGATCAAGCTCACTTTCTTAATGTGTTAGAATATATTAATGCGTTCTCTGTGTTCATAATGTACCCATTCATTCTCGTAGAATATTGTGCCAACCGCCATTACATCTCCATTAGGAACTCTCCTGTTTTTTCACCTCGTATAACCTTTATGGGAATCTAACAACTCGTAAGATTCCAGTTTTATTTTTTATTTTATTGTATTTTTTGCTTTTATTTACTTTATATCTTAATTGATATTGCTTTTTATCGCAACTAAATTCAGGCTAGGTATCTTTACGCTGTGAGTAAATAAACTAACAGCGTAGATCGGAATGAAGAATAGTTTCACGTGAAAATCGAACTCACGACCATCTATACCGGAGAGTGGTTCGCTTAATGCTCGACGATCCTTACCACTGAACAACTCAGTAGTAAGCACCACTCCTAATCGAACCTCTTCTGCGCCATGATTGTTATTAAATGGTAGTTTAGTATCTGCGTAATATATGTTGAGCCTCAATAAAATAGAATACATTAGTGCTATGCATCTCATCTGGTAGCTGTTTTCCGGAGCTGGTGAAATATCACTAAGTGTTGATGTATATCTCTCAATGATGAATTATTGTACTTGTTTACGGCATTAGTCTATTCTCACACACGTGGTACATTAACCCAAGTATATGCAATGCAACTGTTTCGGAGACGGTTCAAGGTACTTTCTTTTATCACTATCTATCATCCGGGAATTAAACATTACGAAAAATATTTGAAAAAGAGAGCTATGGCCGATCAGCGCTAAATGCAGTAACGCTAATCGGGATATTTCTGTAATTTCCTGCGCTGTTATAGAGCCCCAATGGAATTTTTGAGTTGACAAATGAAACCAATTGGACATGCTAGAGAGGGGTCTTGAGTAAGAATATCTTGGGTAGTCATTCGAAATCAGTTGCAAAGAAAATTAGCTTCATTTTTCGTAACGACCAATTTTTACTGTAGTGCCCAGATCAGAAAAAAATCATTAAATACGGACGTATTGTTTATCGTTTGAAAGGAATGCTTGGGCTTATAATAATAAATAGCTCGAATTGACTTGCTTCTTGGCATATGATTCTTTTGTAAACTTAACTTAGCATGAATTTTCCTTCACACGATATACAATATGCCCATATCTGAATCTGAGTTATATTCTGATTCGGGTACCACAGCGAAAATCCACCATAATGAAAAATGGAGCTAAATATTCTTGCAGCTGATCTGAAATATCTAACCAAGCTATTTCTACTCACTGAAGGTCCCTCTAGCATTTCCAATTGGTTTCATTAGTCAACGCAAAAAATCCTACGAGGCTCTATCACCAGCGCCAGGACTAACTATTGAGTTTTAATTATCTTCCGTTGATGATTCTTCTCCATTAATCTCATCCAAAACATTACAAATATATTTTTTTATTTTTCAAGCCAATGCTGTTTAGTTTGCTGACCTACAAAGAATGAAAACACAAAGAGTCGAGGACAGACAAGTCAAGAGTTTATAAGACCTGGCCATCGCATTAATGACGTCTGTTTTTCGTGTCGACATCTCTTAGCAATTACGAAATGTCCATTATTGCAGAGGAGTTGCACTGGTGGTGCCAATTATGAATATCGGCTTTCAAGTGTTCACCAACCGGAGAGAAGAAAACGTGAAATGATGGCAACCAACTCCAACCGCGTTTATAAATCGTGGGTTTGAATTCCGTGTAGATTTTATAATTACTAGCATACCCGAGCCGTCAAAAATGAAGAAATATATAGACACCCATCGTATTGTGTCAACGTGGATAATAGAGGTTTACATTGCAGTGAGCTTGGATAATAGCATTGTCGACCACAAACGGATTTTTATTATTTTTTATTCCTGCTTTTATCATTTTTTTCCATTTTTATAATATTCTTTAAATCCGGCATTTTCATTACGCCATATTCAATACTATGTCAGTTACACGAATGAGATTATATTTTACTTCGTCATTTGTGTCCCTTGGCGTGACAGAAGACACGTGCGACATGATGATCAATATATACGTGGATAATTCACCAAACGTCTGTCCGTCTGTCTGTCTTCACCTGTCTCACTACCGGCTTGAGCTACGACCATCAAAATATCTGTCTTTACTAATGGGATCCCGGGCCATGTTTTTAGGATATTACATTTTTTAGAGATTTCAAAACTTATTAGTTCTTATCGAGGGATTCGGTTTACAGCGTGAGTAAAGCTAAATTAGAGCTTTACTTGAGTCCATCAAGCTAATTAAACTGAATCTGTATCTTTCCGTTTAACATATGAAGTGGACATTTAGTTGAAAACCAACCCGGGGGTCAAACAAGACACCCTTGGCACCACCACCCCATTACTCTATAAACAGGTTTATAGATGTTACCAAGATGTTCCCAAGAAAAAAATCAGAGGAGAACTATCTAATCTGCATAAGATAAAATGGCTGCCACCGAAAAAATCCAGAATTTCATACCTCGTTTTGCAATTGACACAGGTTAGAACTTTGGAAACGTTTTTTCAGACAAACATATGAGTATTTCTCTAGAACTGCCTCTTCTGCAACTTTTTTCTGTTTTTACAGAGTTTTTTTAATACGTATCAGCCACTACATCAATCCATTTGTATCTGCTTGGTATCTTTCGTAAATTTCCATGCAAGTTCTTTACATGTTTCAGGTATCTCTGTAAGCTGTCGTGAACTTGCCATGAAGTCGATTATGATATCTGAAATAACATTTTCTGTTGGTTGACTTTCCCTTGTGTAAACCAAAACATCTTTATACTTGCTTGCAATAAGTTCCATCAATTTACTATTTGTTGTCTTTACTGGAGCTCCATCTGCATTCGTCAAACTAAGGGGAACTGTACGAAAGGGGTACTTCAAAACACGTTCAAAGTTTATAAGTCTGTTTTCCCTGATGTGGCAAATTGGGTTTCCAAAATGCTTCAATTCACTTCCACTGTTTTTATTTAGTTACTTTTCGTTGTAAACAGTTTATTTGATGAATCCGGGACAACATTAGCTTCAACCTTTCAATAGGTATGTCAATTGGTACCTCTTTATGCTGTGAATTCCGTTAGCTTTTATGTCCATAATGTCTCTCCAAAGTTCTTAATCGACTGGCACATAGGAGCTTTTAATTTTACAATACGTTCTTTTCCAAATCAACATCAAAGGAGTTGGTTTACACTTATTGCAACGTAGTGACAATTTTCTGAGTGAATGGTTCATATATTCAGGATTTGGGAACGTCTATGTGATTTATAGATGTCACCAGGAGTTTTCATATCAGCCATAGCAAACAATTCATTAATGTTCTTGAATGATGGGAATATACCTGTTCTCAAAGATACGAGACAGGTAACTCAAACCTTTTGCAATCGCACAACTGCAGCGCCAACGCATTTATGAAACTAAATTCCTATTCTAGAGATGTCTATGAACAACGTAATAAACTAAAATTGCAGAGAATTTCATCAAAAATATATACCTATCTTTGCAATTTTGGCGGTAATCTCCAATGTTCAAGAGATACAATCTTGCAAGATATTCTACTGAAGGCTGATAAAATTTTCTTCCAATATATATATATATATATATATATATATATACTTTCATCAAGAATTAATTCCAAAATTCAAAGAAATAGGACTGTGCTCTAAGAATGTTCTTGAAAAATGTTACGTACCTACCTTTGCAATTTTGGCTGTAACTTCAGATGTTCAAGAGATACAATCTTGCAACATATACTGTCAGAAAACTGATGTAAACTTCTTTCGATATCCATATGTTTGTAATAACATCAAGCATCTATTCCGAAATTCAAAGAAATTGGAATTTCGTATGAGAGGGATTTTCTTGAAAAATGCTACAAACGTATCTCCACAATTTTGGCAGCTATATCATCCGGTGAACGAGAGATGCAGTTTTGAAAGATACACTGTAGGAAAGTTGATAAAGTCTTTTTTCCAACGGCATCAGTACATACCTTCGGGAGTGATTCATTGCACAATCCAAAGAAGTAGGACTGTTTACATGAAATTTTCACGAAAAATGCTACATGCTTATCTTCATGTAACTTCTGACGTACAAGAGATACAGTCTTGCACGATACACCCTTGGAAAGATGGTGAAATTGTTTATATCTATATATATATATATACTTTCATCAAGAATTAATCCAACTATTCGATGAAATAGGGTTGTGTACTTGGAATTTCCCTCAAACATGCTACATGCTTCATTTTTTTTTTTCGCTGTAACCTCTCACGCCCAACTGATTGTATGAATTAGGATTATTTTATGGTAAAATTAAGTGTACATTTGTATTCCTCGTGTCTGAAAACCCCGATGTTGCCTTTTAAAATATTTACATACGTCAATTGCAAAACGAGATATAAAATTCTGGATTTTTTTGGTGGTGGCCATTTTGTTTTATGAAATAGTTCTCTCCCCAATTTTTTTTGAGGGGTGATATCTTTTTTCTGAAAGGGGACATCTTAAGGAACATTTTGGTACCCTATTTACAAAATCCTGGAAGGGGTGCACTGTGGAGGTCCTGTTTGGACCCTGGACAAATTTACCTAATAGTATGTCATGCCTAGGATAAATCTTGCCCAGACGCTCTCGCAGATTCCTATTCACCATCGCATTTCTGAATACCCACATGTATACTTATTTGAAAATGCTGATCCGAATTTCCCCGACTTCGGGTGCTACTTGCCCCCACCAAACCCCAGTCTATCTAGTGTTTGATGAGAAAATGTCTCAATGGTGATGGGTGGATGAAAATTGAAAGTAGGAAGGAAAACACAAAACGAAACAAAATGTTAATATTTACCCAGCTTCTTTGTTGGATTATGCTGAAATCTTCGTTTTGTCAACTGAAATGCACTACGGATGCGATATGGTCACGTCCAAAGATAGTAGCCAGACTGACTGATGAGCCTACTTCCTTCTAAACAAGAAAAAAATGTTTTTTTTTCAAAACAGATCTGGTTAGTCAGACAATAGAAACCGTCATGTATTGCTTCTATCGCTTTTTGTTTAAAAATAATTATCAAGAAATCAAAATTTTGAAGAAAGAGCGTAAATGCCGCTGGATGCATACTAAGGAACCAATTTAGCATAAACGCACACTGCAAATTTAACGTCCACTTGAAACCCTTGACTGGAGGGGCGGGGTCCAAAAACAAAAAAATGTTTCCAGTATAGACATAATAAGGAGTGAATGTTTAATTTTTAGCCCTCTAGCTCCATTGTTGTGGTATGTACGCGTGATATATATATATATATATATATATATATATATATATATATATTGCCAGCAAAACGGACCAACATTGAAACTGAAGAAACCTATGTTGGCAGTTTTGGTTGATAGTTTCAAATACTTACTCACAGGAGAGTGATTAGAAAAGATAAGTATACACCAAATCCAGATCAAGCCAGACCAGTCACGTGATAGATAGATAGATCGTAATCTTGTTTATGCGAAGAAAATTTGAGCCCTCCCAAAATAATCTTCTTCTATGTCTACCTGCCTCGATATGGAAGTTCGAGATTTGTCGTCTGCTGTGACTTATGTAGACCGCTTCAGATACGGCAGTATGCTTAACTGCTTAGCTTCGTGCATTTTTCACCAGACATTTCTTTGTAGGGACTCAAAACATCCTGGAAACCTACCTTAAATACTTTTCAGCAATCATTACAGCTCTGTCAATCGTTGAGGAAATCTCACGCAATTTTTTGTGCTTTAGAACCCTTAGCATCTCCCCCATATAATTGATGGTAATTGCCTTTTCGATTTACGCCTTTCCGGCTTAGGAGAGGTTTCATAGGAACGCTCTACTTCCAGATAGCAAGTAAAACCTGTATTATGATAATTTCATGACCATAATGTATAAACTTACAACAATTGTTATTGTTTTAAAATGACCGCCGTTTCAGAGGGCTAGGATTAGGGTTAGTATTTTTAGGATAAGTGTTAGGGTAAGTACTTTAGGGTTAGGGGGTTAGGGTTCATGTTTCTATTGTTGGGGTTCGTATTTTTAGAGTTAATGTTAGGGTAAGTATTTTTAGGGTTAGATAGTTATGGTTTTTCCCTTTTAGGGTTGGGGTTATTATTTCTAGGGTTATGATTAGTTCGTCATTTGCGTCTGTTATTCTTGTTTAAAGCCCTATATATTGTGTAAATATGATTGTTACGATGTATGCTTGTATATACCATTTGTATACCCTTTTTCCACAATAAAATAAATGGTCAAAAATGTTCTGTTTCACTAACAATAGTTTTACGAAATGAGCAGGTTTACCATTGCTCTAAGGCAGATTTCTGCTGGCTATACATTCCAGTGCCTATCAGCTGACTAGTCGTGTTCTCTTCAATGTCAGCCATCGTTTGGAACCTATTTGTGAAAGGCTGGGGATCGCAGGATGTCAGATCTTGATCTTGATTGTCAGGGGTGCTGACACATCTAGGTGATTCGATGTTTTGCCAAAAGCCCCAACGTAAAGAATAACTCGTGCGGTCATGGCTAATGTGGCTGTCACACAGCTCGCAGAATGGCATCTCACTGCTGATGTGTAAATCTATAAGAGAGTTCATGTTCATGCATGCGCAGCAAGGTCCCTTCTGATTGCTTGCCAGGTTACATCCAGACCGTGCATCCGGTTCTCTGGATTCGGGAAATAGCTCGATACTCTCCAGACAGACTTCGTATTTTTATCGGATGTGTTATAAAACGCCGATTAAATGTCAGGTTAGTCACCCAATAGAAACAGTCATGTGGCCAACGCCTTTTAGCAGCATTGGTATTGGGGGTAATCAATCAAAAATCAGAAAAGAAAAGGTAATCAATGAATAAGTTATTTCTGATGCTTTTTGTTGAGCAGTGTTCACTTAAAAAAAGTCTGAATAAAAAATAAACAAGAATAAACACTGCTGGACACAAACAAAGGCATCAATTTAGCATAAACTCACATTGCAAAATTGACCCTCGCACTAAAAACCTACCCGGTGTGGGATTAAAAAAACGTTTCAGTCCTATTGCTCCGGTAAGTATGCTTTATATATATATATATATATATATATATATATATATATATATATATAGCCAGCCAGATAGACAGAACAATTTAAAAACTAAAGAAACTTATGTTGACAGTTTTAGTTGATGGTTTCTGATTAGCTAATGGTGGTATTTGAATCGAAGGGCTAGCTGTGATTTCACAGCAGGCCAATAGTTACTTGTTAAGAGGGTGGTCCCCTATAAGGCATACAAAACTAGTTTGGATAATCGAATTCCGTCAATTGTTTGCGAGACTTTTTTTATGAATATCACTCACACCTCGTTACAGCAATATGGTGAACGAGCAAGTATATGCCCTCCCTCTTATATTCAACGAAGAAACAAATATGATTTTTTTTTTTCATTATTCTCAAAAACATTACTCGTTTATGCAGTAAGTTTACGACGATTCCTTCATACAAATTTTCTTGTCTGGTCCGAAAGAATCAGTGTATAATATTAATAACAATTTATGTTAGAAATGTTCAGGTCGGCACGGACCCGACAAGGTTCAAGAATTTAGACTAACAGAAAAGTCCGTCTAAATTTCACAAGAATATCAAGTTGGGGTTACATAAAAAAAATTATACAGCAGGATTATCCTTTATTGACTTTAAGGTTCCAACTTTCAAATCCACTCACCCTCGGTAAGAATGCCCCACCTCAAGCAGACGTCCATGGCAACCACCTAACATTTTGATGCCAATTTCATCCAGCTTGAGTATCAAAATACCGGTATTTACCGGTGATAACGACGACGGACACTGGTCAAAAAAATGTTTGTATAATAGTAACGACAGCTCATCTGAAAATTTCAAACAAACGTAATAATCAGTTTACTTTGATCATATCTCAAATGTATTTGATGCATCGTGACATGTGGGTTGGTGGATAAAAATGAAAGTATATATCAACTAAAATTAAATCGAGATAATTTATCATGTCTTCAAACGATAGAATGATGATGATTGTAGATCTTTCAATATCTGCCGACTAATTTTGTCTAGTGTCTTGACCTCCTCAGCTCGAGAGAATGAGTGGGCATTCCTATATGTCAACAAGCCGCAGTCTGATTGATTGATCACTGCAGAATTGACGAGAGAGTTCAACTTGAGTTGACTACGGCTCTTGAAACTTTATTTTCCATTCCGGTCATAAACAACCTTCATATTTCATCGAGTCATCTCTCTCTCTCTCTCTCTCTCTCTCTCTCTCTCTCTCTCTCTCTCTCTCTCTCTCTCTATCTATCTATCTATATATATATATATATATATATATAATTGAAATAAGTAACCGTTAGATCCGAGAGTGAACAGTTATATGTATATATTTTTGGTGGTGATGATTTTGGCAAAATCATCAATAAGACTTCTTGATGACTGTCTATAGTAAAAACCGAGGTTTAAGTAAATATTGTAAAAAAAAAAAGAAATTTTTCCGATTTTCTTTTGTTCTATACAAGCACACACGAGTACATATACACACACACACACACACACACACACATATATATATATACAAACATATATATGAGTGTGTATGTGTTGTGTGGATGTGTAGCAATCCGACAAAATGGTGGTGTTAATTTGACCATGTGGAAAGTGAAAGAATTTGCAAAAAAGTGTTAAACCCCAAAATGTTTATAATCTCGAAGACAGACTTGACGCATTTCGCTGTTTCGTACCAGCATTTCCAGAAGCACATGTAGAAAAATGTTCCAAACAAATGTGTAGCTGTTTACATATTTTTCAACATGCACTAATTTACCACTATATATATATATATATATATATATATATATATATATATATATATATACTGCTCTTCCATAGGAATAGAGCACTCTGGTGGATGGGGGATTTAAGCAACAATAGAATATATTGCCTAAATTCAGCCTTGCTGACCGTTCAGTCCCGTGGCCCAGCGGTAGGATACCGGGTCTGAAACGAAGGTTTCAATCCTACCTCGTGGTACTGGCATAACACATTGTCTATAGCCACACTGAAGAGTTGCAATACAATGAAACAGCTGTCTGTGGATGACTCAATATATATATATATATATATATATATATATATATATATATATATATATATATTGAAGAGCAGAAAAGGGAAGAAGAAAAAGAAAAAAGAGGACATATACATCGATAACGTTTAGATAGATAGAAAGAAAGAAAAAGCGAAATGTCATTGATTTTACGTACCGAGCAGCACATTTGTCACATAACATATTGTTGACGTAAGCCACAACTCATGTATGTCATTGTCATTCTTGCTTGAAAAGGCAGGTCATTATTCAAGTTACACATGCTAAGTAGATATTTGTCTCTTTTGCAGCCTTCTTTCCCTGAACGCTATCTCCGCCTCTGCTAACAGGGTCGGCATTAAGCCAATTGGACGTATTGTTGGGGTGATCTACTGTAGGCTTGTCAAGTATTCACAATATCACATTGCGATATACGTATACCATCACATTGCTGGATTTACAGAGAGCATCAACGCTTTAATTATCTTCTGAATTCTCAAAGAGATTGAAATGTTGGTTCATACTGTTTATATCTTGACAAATGTCACTATATTTGAATTAAACGATGTGTTAAATATAGAACAGTGTAAGAAAATCATTTCTCTGATTTTTTCAAGTGCACATTTTTATTGCTTTCCATTCTATCATAAAGACAACCTTCATATTGTATCGTCAATATATTGACGAATAAATTGATCACCGTATCCCGCGCGTGTACAATAACTAATTATCTATGAATACCAGTGCAAAACATTTGGCCAGCGGTCGTCCAAAATAACCATAGAAATCCCCAAAAGCATTAATGCTTTTAGATAGTGTCTAGTAGTATACATATTTTGAAGGTTGTAGCCTACAAGATGTGACCGGACACACATACACACAAACACACACAGACGAGTTAAGAAAGAACAATATGTTACCCGTTTGGCTTGCTCGACAGTTGATTTGTGGGACTACAATTATTCGTTAATAAACTTTACTATTATATCTAAAAATGTTCTATAGACATTGGCTGTGAACCTTGGGTCCCGAAAAAAATGCATCCACTTGTGCCCCGCAGATCCTAATGACAGTCATACCTGCTATCATAGCCACAAGAAACAACAACAGTACCATTTCTTACTTGTCCAAAATCGGTTGACTGTTTAAAAAGTCGATAAATGATTATATACCGATGGGAAATTAGAGAAAATATAACCAAGAACATCCATTCATTTCCTAATATCAAAAACTTTCATTTTTGGTGAGGGCAACAATTGTCTTTTACGTGAAATCCTGTTTCCAAACATTCGTTTGTAAATGTAATTATTAGTAATGGCAACCGGAAATAAACTTGTCACGACAATTAGAATCGTTACAAACGGGAAATCGTGTATCTTTTCCTTGGAACGCTTCTCGTATTTTATATTTATTCTCTTTTCACTGAGTTAAGCTTTGTCGATCATTATTAATTTTTCACTGATATCTCTTTCATCTTAGATTTTGTTGTTTTTCATTGACCGTTAGTCAACGGCCATTAGTGAATAGGGCGAGTCGGACATAATTGATAAGCTCTGGGCGAGACCCAGCTCTCATCCTTTCATCTCCGAATATGTGTTAGGTTGGAAATCTGCCGGTTGCCATTAAATAAAATTGAAGGTCACTTTTATAGCAGCCCTGCGGGCAAAGACCCGACCTAGAAAATAGAATGAATTGAATAAGTAAGGTAAAATGAGCAAATACATAGCATAGAAATTCAGTTAAAATTTCATTATTTCAACATTAAATTTAATAATTTACCAATAACTGACAGATTCCATGTGAAACTTTCAAAATCATTGAAAGCACAGAAAACAAATTTATAACTATACAATCCAGCAAAACGAATGAAGATAACAAAATAATTATATTCAACTACACTTTTTTTTTCCAAATTCTGAATTCTTTTCTGTGTCGAAGTGAAAATCAATTTCTTTTTTATCAATTATGGATTCGTAAAACGATTATCAATTTAGCACTAATTGGATTAAATTTTCTTCAATGTTTCTATTTTTCAGCAGAAGGTTGGCTTTTATAATATTTAAGGCTTAGCAAAATCTATCAAACTAGATTGAAACATTTCCGATTTTGACCCTACGAAAATTTATTTTTGCATGAGCTTTTAAATGGTTAATATCTGCGCTTTGAAATGATTCTAAGAATCCGGATATTAAAAAGAAACTTCCATGAAGATGGATTCCTTCTTTGAAATGTTGCAGATGAATGATATTTGGAAGGTCAAAAAAGAAATTTTGCTAAAAAAAAAAGATTTTGATTTATTTTGTTGATTCAATGATTCGAATTTGCAATTTTCCTAAATTAGAAAAAACGCTTAAAAACGTGATACATCAGTTTCTGGAGACATAAAGTACATCTAAAATAAATATATTAGACTAAATAAATAAAAGTTGAACATTATTCTATACTTAATTAATTTCTTTACGAATTGATGTTAATTTTTGATTTTTTTTCATAGAGTTTGAACGAATACATTGAACGAGTACACGCATGCATACACTCTTTATCTCTCTCCTTTCGCTCTCCTTTCTCTCTCTCTCTCTCTCTCTCTCTCTCTCTCTCTCTCTCTCTCTCTCTCACACACACACACACACACACACACACACACACGCACGCGCATTTGCTCATACATACAAATTTATGCACTCATGCATAAGGGTACCCCTCCGTGGAGTAGTGATTGACATGCTAGACCATAGTTCGACACTCAGTTGTTTGACTGACAGGAAAGCTGGTATTTCAATGATTCTCACTTTCTTTTTGTTATGCACCGCACTGAGAGCGAAATTCGTCCTCTTTCTAATACCGGCCAATTAAAGTTTTGGGAATTTGAGAACTTGAAAAATTAAAACGGAGTTGATTTATTCATGCCTGTCTAGGGGTCTCATTTAACGAGAATAATTGGATCTCTGTGCTCAGAATGATTAAAATGATCGTTTGCTTTGATTCACTAAACGAGAATCGTTTTAACAGTAACAATTCTCTCTAAAGGAGAGGGATGCTGCATTACGAAGTGTAATTTCAGAAAATGGAATTTATTGTCTCAAACTACTAACCGCATATCGTATTTGTGTTGATATCTTTTCTTTGTGGCTTTTACCCGAATTCATAAAATCGATTTTTTTTTAAATATATAAGGTGAGCCTAATATCGGCATAATTTAGTGGAGGTAATATCGGCATCCAATATACTCTTTAAAGGTAATTTAATCAATTTGAGTAAAAGCTTTCAGGAAAAAAAATCATCCTGAATAAAGTATACGCTTACTAGTTTGAGTCTATGAATTCAATTTTTGTAATTCTGCAACACTTATCTTTAAAGAGGGGGGATGTTATTGTTTAGCGATTAGAGGTGAGTGACATTAAGCAAGCTACCAATATAAATTATTATGAACATAAACATCACAATACTTTCGTTAAATAAGATTTGTAACTTGAATAGATTTATCCTATTTACCGTTTCAAGTCCTCAAACGCCCCAAAATTTAGGCGACTGATATTATGGAACTGACCGGCCGTAATCGAAACCCTCATCAAAAGAGTTGTAATATCGGCCACTTTTTGGATCTACTGAACTAGAATCATTATTACCGTCCCAAAAGTGTTTATACTTAATGTTCATGTTTTAATCTATAAAATTATGGGTTTGGTGGGATTTTGAAAATCCATATATTGTCACAGATTGAGTTTAGGCTGAAGTGACCTATAAGCACTTTTGATTAGGCATGAAAAAGACTATTTAATTTTTTTTCCAAGTAATAGAAAAACTATACGGAATTCGTTGAATTACAATTAAACTAATTTTCAATATCAACTTGATGAATAACAGAATTTTGTTTCATAAATTTCAAATATTGGATCTGTTTCTAATAAGAATAAAGATAGGGATAATGTTTATTTATTTTGGTTTACCATACCGTCAAAAATGACGACAATATTCAAATAAATTTGCATTGTACTTATAAAATATCACGAAGATTATATTGCTCTGCATTTTCTTGTTCATTTTCAACCAAACGATTTTTACGTTATCACAAAATATATACAAGTGGGGGAGAGTATTCTATAATTAGCATTTAATAGTCATCTCCTTCGACAAATGTTACGGAAAAAATATAGACAATCACATGGCGTATCATAAAAGTAGATTGATAATTACTACAAACTTGGATTGTTCATACTAATTAGCGAACAACTGTGGGGAAAAGTCACAGTTGCAAGGGAAGTAACTCTACTTTAGTTCTCCGGAGTTACTCACCCTTCTACAAAGAAAAACGATTTTCACATCACCTATAATTCAATGCTGCTGCAAAAATGAGGTTTTTTTTTCATTACTCGGTTATACCTTACAGGATAGAAATATTTCCATACTGTAATACCTGGAACATCTAAATGTTTTGTAAATTATTACATAAGACTGTAAACAAACGCATACTGTACAATAAACACTGACTTTTCATTGCATTTACCTTGCTTCACTCAAAGCCATCACTGACCAATTGAGTGAAGTTTTATGACCAACTAAATAAAATTATCTTTCATTGCGACTGATTAAAATTCATTCTATCACTGAATCTGGACCTTTATCTTGCAGTGGATAAGATAAAGGGTAACTTCCTCTGTTAATGGGTCGATACATTATCTGAGTTCTGTGATTGCTTCAAGGGTCTTTAGGAATTGTTGTTCTTCAAGCTTGGCTTATCATTTTGTAAATAAGTTTACATTAAATCTCCTGTTTCAAACTAAATTCCACCATTGTGAAATTATGTTCAATTTGGATCTGATGTATGCCTCCTCAAACCTATATCATTTTCTTTGTCATTGAAAACTTAAATCCTTCGTATTGTAAGCCTGGTTTGCACACTCAAGTCTCCGGATGGTTTGCTCTAATTATCATAAGTATCCTCATCATCATCATCATCATCATCATCATCATCATCATCATCATCATTATTATTATTATTATTATTATTATTATTATTATTATTATTATTGCTGCTGCTGCTGCTGCTGCTGCTGCTGCTGCTGCTGCTGTCGTTGTCGTTGTTGATGTTGTTGGTTTGTAGCGTCTTCACCCTGCCTTTTTCTTGCTTGTAAGGCCATCGCTAAAAGCTGAAGGTCATAGATCTCATATTTCAAATACTCTCCCCAGTCTTCGCGCAATCCCCAGTGGTGCTGTGGTCTGCATAGTCTCAATCCTTCCTATTATCCCCATACCGCCAATCTCGTTTTCAGGGTAGATGATGATGATGATGATGATGATGATGATGATGATGATCATCATCATCATCATCATCATCATCATCATCATTGTCTGCAGTTTCGCACCAGTTGTCTGGTGGCCGTCGCTGAACACTGAGTGATAGCAAGTCTACCCAAGTCTCCTGCCCCCCCCCCCCCACTCAACTCTCTCACAGTCCACAGCAGTGCCATTGTTTGCAATTCTACGCCAGTTTTCTGTTGGGCACCGCTGAAAGCTGAGTTACAATCTCCTCAGTTATCCGGCCCTCCCATCACTGTCCTCGCGTATCACAGCAGCGCTGCGGTTTGTACCACCTCAACCTTTCTCAGCTTCACTTACACATGCCCTTTTCACCTAGCTGGGGACAGGAGGTCATCTCATATTTCCACCACTTTCCTCGATATTCGTGCAGACCCAAGTAGTACTGTGGTCTACGTGGTCTCAATCCTTCCTCTTATCTCCAACTTCTCCAATCTTGTTTCGAATTTCCTTTGCACAGTTCCAAGTGTACCTACTATTATTGGTACTACCCTGACCTTTTCATTCCACACTTTTCCAGTTCCCTTGCAAGTCCTGGTATTCTCCTCTTTCACTCTCTTTCATCTTTACTCTGTGGTCCGCGGGCAAAGCTACGTCTATTATTTGGTAGGTTCTCTTCCCCTTAGGGTGATTAGTTAGCATATCAAAGGCCCAGAGTAATTCGTGTCTCCTATTATCCAGGTCTGTCTCTGGTTAGTGCTGATACAATTTGTCTGCATGGTCGAATTCCAACCGTTTGCAGAGTTCCCAGAGTATAACAATTGCTACCCTGTCGTGTCTATTTTTGTACTCCTTTTTGGCTTTATTACTACGTTCACTGATTATGTGGTGTACAGTCTCATCTTTTTCTCTAAATATGCGGCATTTGCTATTTGACTGGATTCTGTCGATTTTCTCCTTCACATAGTTTGTCCTGATGCACTTGTTTTGGGTTGCTATTGTATTGTTATTTATTATTATTATTATTATTATTATTATTATTATTATTATTATTATTATTATTATTATTATTATTATTTGGAATCTCACACCAGTTGCCTGGTGGTAACCGCTGGAGTTTGAGTGACAGCAAGTCTACTCAAGTCTCCAGCCCTCCTCTCCTAGTACTCATAGGTCGCAGTAATTCTACGATTTACAGTTTCACACCGGTTGCCAAGTGGTTATCGCTGAAGGCTGAGTGACAATAAGTCTCCTCAGGTCCTCAGCTAACGTCTCCTCCCTCTTTCGCACATCATGACAGAGCTACTATTCGTTGCAGTACTTAAATCTCTGGCACCTTCCTCAGTATCCGTGCGGTTCCCAGTAGTGCTGTGGTCTGTACGGTCTCTATCATCCCCCTAATCCCGATCTCCTCCAGTCTCTCCCTCAGCGTTTGGGGGACACTTCTTAGTGCGCCCACTATGACCGGTACTACCCTGGTTTTCATGTTCCACATTTTCCTTAACTCCCTTGCTAGGTCCTGGTATTTTTCCCTTTTTTCACCCTCCTTCTTTTTTACTCTATGGTCTGCAGGTACAGCAACGTCTACTATTTGGCAGGCCTTCCTTTTTTTTGTGTACTATTACTAAGTCCGGTCTTCTTGCCTGGATGAGGTGGTCAGTTTGGATGTCAAAGTCCCACAGTAGTTTGTGGTTGTCATCCTCCAAAACTGCCTCTGGCTTGTGCTGATACCACTTTTCCCCATGGTTGAATCCCATTTGTTTGCTTATTATCATTATTATTATTATTATTATTATTATTATTATTATTATTATTATTTGGAATCTCACACCAGTTGCCTGGTGGCAACCGCTGGAGTTTGAGTGACAGCAAGTCTCCTCAAGTCTCCAGCCCTCCTCTCCTAGTACTCATAGATCGCAGTAATTCTGCGATTTACAGTTTCACACCGGTTGCCCAGTGGTTATCGCTGAAGGCTGAGTGACAATAAGTCTCCCCAGGTCTTCAGCTAACGTCTCCTCTCTCTTTTGCATATCATGACAGAGATACGATTCGTTGCAGTCCTTATATCTCTAGCACCTTCCTCAGTATCCGTCCAGTGCCCAGCAGTGCTGTGGTCTGTACGGTCTCTATCCTCCCCCTAATCCCGATCTCCTCCAGTCTCTCCCTCAGCGTTTTGGGGACAGTTCCTAGTGCTCCCACTATGACCGGTACTACCCTGGTTTTCATGTTCCACATTTTCTTTAACTCCCTTGCTAGGTCCTGGTATTTTTCCCTTTTCTCACCCTCCTTCTTTTTTACTCTATGGTCTGCAGGTACAGCAACGTCTACTATTTGGCAGGCCCTCCTTTTTTTGTCTACTATTACTAAGTCCGGCCTTCTTGCCTGGATGAGGTGGTCAGTTTGGATGTCAAAGTCCCACAGTAGTTTGTGGTTGTCATTCTCCAAAACTGCCTCTGGCTTGTGCTGATACCACTTTTCCCCATGGTTTATTATTATTATTATTATTATTATGTGCAATCTCACACCAGTTGCCTGGTGGCAACCGCTGGAGTTTGAGTGACAGCAAGTCTCTTCAAGTTTCCAGCCCTTCTCTCCTAGTACTCATAGGTCGCAGTATTACTGCAGTTTACAGTTTCTCACCGGTTGCCCAGTGGTCATTGCTGAAGGCTGAATGACAATAAGTCTCCTCAGGTCTTCAGCCAACGTCTCTTCTCTCTTTCGCCTATCATATTATTATTATTATCATTATTATTATTATCATTATTATTATTATTATTATTATTATTATTATTATCATTATTATTATTATTTGGAATCTCACACCAGTTGCCAGGTGGCAACCGCTGGAGTTTGAGTGACAGCAAGTCTCCTCAAGTCTCCAGCCCTCCTCTCCTAGTACTCATAGATCGCAGTAATTCTGCGATTTACAGTTTCACACCGGTTGCCCAGTGGTTATCGCTGAAGGCTGAGTGACAATAAGTCTCCTCAGGTCCTCAGCTAACGTCTCCTCCCTCTTTCGCATATCATGACAGAGCTACTATTCGTTGCAGTACTTATATCTCTAGCACCTTCCTCAGTATCCGTGCAGTTCCAAGTAGCGCTGTGGTCTGTACGGTCTCTATCCTCCCCCTAATCCCGATCTCCTCCAGTCTCTCCTTCAGCGTTTGGGGGACAGTTCCTAGTGCTCCCACTAGGACCGGTACTACCCTGGTTTTCATGTTCCACATTTTCCTTAACTCCCTTGCTAGGTCCTGGTATTTTTCCCTTTTTTCACCCTCCTTCTTTTTTACTCTATGGTCTGCAGGCACAGCAACGTCTACTATTTGGCAGGCCTTTCTTTTTTTGTGTACTATTACTAAGTCCGGTCTTCTTGCCTGGATGAGGTGGTCAGTTTGGATGTCAAAGTCCCACAGTAGTTTGTGGTTGTCATTCTCCAAAACTGCCTCTGGCTTGTGCTGATACCACTTTTCCCCATGGTTGAATCCCATTTGTTTACTTAGTTCCCAGTGTATCATCGTTGCTACTCTATCGTGTCTGTGCTTATACTCCTTCTGGGCGAGCTGACTACATTCACTAGTTATGTGGTTTACTGTCTCATCTCTTTCACCGCACATGCGGCATTTGCTGTTTGTCTGAGTTCTGTCGATTTTTGCTTTTATGTAGTTTGTCCTTATGCTTTTGTTTTGGGCTGCCATGATGAGCGATTCTGTTTCTCTCTTAAGGTTTCCCTTTCGTAACCACGTCCATGATTTCTCGTCTGCTATATCTTTTATCCGTCTTTTAAACTCGCTGTACAATTTTTTCCCTTCCCACTTTTCTTTTCTAGTTTGCTGTACTGTTCCATTGTTTTCTACTTTATTGTTTGTTGCACTATCCCTCGCGCTCTTTATGATTTCTTCACTATTTGTTTGCACATATCTATCTAGGACTACTTTAGCTCTCTGGACACAATCTTCTATGCTGATGAGCCCCCTACCACCTTCTTTTCTCTTAACGTATAGCCTATCTGTATCATCCCTAGGGTGTAATGCTTTATGCATCGTCATAAGTTTTCTTGTTCGCCTATCCATTGATTGGAGCTCTTCCTTTGTCCATCCTAGGAATGGTCCTGTATACCTAACTACTGACACAGCCCAGGTGTTCATTCCTTTTATTAGATTTCTGCTATTTAATTTGGTTTCTAATATTTTCCTTATCCTTCTGAGGTATTCTCTCTTAATTTTCTCCTTCATCTCTTCCCGTTTTATCGTGTCACATTCAAGGACACCTAGGTACTTGTATCGGTCTTGTGCAGTCAATGCCCTAATCTTGTTGTTGTCCGGAAGTTCAATTCCCTCAGTCATTGAAAGCCTTCCTTTATGCATCACCATGATTGCGCATTTTTCTATCCCAAACTCCATTCCTATGTCCTCACTATATTCCCTCACTTCGTTGAACAGAGTCTCAAGCTCTCCCCTGTTTTTTGCAAACAATTTAATATCGTCCATGTACATTAAGTGGTTGACCTTTCCTTTTGTTTTAGAGAAGTGGTATCCTTTGCTGTTTTTCAGGATTCTGTTAAGCGGTATCATTGTTAGAACAAATAATAGTGGGGACAACGAGTCTCCTTGGAAGATTCCCCTTTTTATCCCTACCTCGGCTAGTTTGTCCCCTGCGGCTGTCAAATCTACTTTCCAGTCTTTCATTGAATTACCAATGAATTTAACCACCGGTTCGCTAATTTTGAACATTCTGAGGCATTCGAGTATCCAGCTATGTGGAATCATATCGTATGCCTTTTTGTAATCTATCCATCCCATTGCGATATTCTTTCTCCTTTTCCTTACTTCTTTTAAGACCATCTGGTCTATGTACAGTAAATCGTTTGCCCCTTTGGTTCCTATCCTACACCCTTTCTGTTCTTCTGGTAGTAGCCCCCTTCTATCCATTGACATGTATATTCTCTCTGCTATTTGCCCGGTCAGGATTTTCCACATAAGTGGTAGGCAAGTGATTGGTCTATAGTTGCTTGCTATGTTCCCCTTCCCCAGGTCTTTTTGGATGAGGGTGGTTCTGCCTTTAGTCATCCATTCTGGTGCTTTGCCTTCATTTAGACAATTTTGGAGTAGGTGGGTGAGTCTACCGTGTAACGTGGTGAACTTTTTGAACCAATACCCATGGATCCCGTCGGGACCCGGTGCTTTCCAGTTGGCTACTTTCCTAAGAGTATGTTTCAATGTGTTTTCATTCAGTACTATTGGTTCCCCCTTGTCTATATCTTCTAGTTCTTTTCTCATGTTTCCTAACCATTGCGGTGTTACATTGTGTCTTTTTGGGTGCCCCCATATGCTATTCCAATAGTTCTTGGCCTCTGTGGCATCTGGTTTTATGTCCTGCCTTCTTTCCCCATTTAAATCTTGGTAAAACTTTTTCTCATTGTTTTGGAATGTGCGGTTTTGTGTGTATTGGGCCGTTCTTAGTCTGTATCTTTTTAGTCTTGCCTCTTTAGCTAGTCTTTTCTGGTGTAACTCTTCGACTACAGTTGCGATGCCTTTTTGCGCTACCTTATATTTGTTATAAAGTCTTACTCGTGGTCTGTCTGTGTGTGGTGTATTTCTAAGCAGTACTTCGTCTCTCTGTAGTTGGGAGATCTATCATTATTATTATCATTATTATTATTATTTCATATATTCAGATATTAATACAGTAAAAGGGGAAGTCAGATATATTTTCTTGTGTTCAAATCAAAATTGTTGATACCCATCACGAAATGCACCAACATATAGGAATAAACAAAATCTCTAATCTCAGTTCAGCCAGTGTCGTGCCCGATTGGCTTTTACAATTGTTTTATCTTCAAACAAGAGCCTTAATACGCCTTAGCAGACAAAAGAGCAAAGGAAATTATGCGATTAACTTCAACAGGTTTATAAATATGGATAATATAATGACCGGGGACTGGGGGTTTTATTTGATTAGGATTGGCTAAAGGGAGGGAGGAGGTGTTAAGGCGAGTCACAGCTCGGAGGATGGATGTGGCGAGCCGAGTTCAAACTCCACCTGGGTTTATATTCACTTCGGTAAAGGCAATAATCTCTTTTTCTCTCCTTCTTACCTGGGGATTAAATTGCGCCGGATGAAGTGAGTGACACCACCTCGGGTGCTTGTTGCCTTTAAGTCTTATTGATATATCACAAACAGGTGGAATAAGTAGTAATGTGGGATGTGGATCCTGAGCAGGAATGACT
The DNA here is from genome assembly GCA_963457665.1 of Thysanoteuthis rhombus. Lineage (NCBI taxonomy): Eukaryota > Metazoa > Mollusca > Cephalopoda > Oegopsida > Thysanoteuthidae > Thysanoteuthis > Thysanoteuthis major. The sequence goes on from OY735206.1 coordinate 30,625,083, forward strand.
GAAATCGTTGGGCAGCGCTCACTTACTTAGAAGTGGTCGACTCCTGCCGGGCACAAACGTCATTCATTTTCCTCCATCAAGATACTTACAAGAAAAACAACACTTTCATATCGATTTCTCAAAGGCAGGATTCCGTAATTGTAAGCAGCATGGATTGAGGTTCGTTCTTCAGTGCAGAATCAACAACACGTGAGTTTGTTTTTTGTTTTGTATCTTTTTTTTTTTTTTCATCATCATCAGTCTTTCAACGTCCGTTGTTGGACATAGACCTTGCCACGGTTGCGCATGTGATCTCGGGGGGTCCATGTCGCGAGTCGTGATAAAAAAAGGGGGAAATTGTAGTTTCAAACCAGAATAAAACACACCTAAGATTCAGTCAGGTACTTGTAAACTCCACAAGTACTGTCAAATGGCAAAATTGTATAAATCATCTAAAATTCATAATTCTCTCTAAGTTGGCGATTCATGGCAAGTTTTATTTCAATTGAATAAACTAGCATAGTACCCGTCAAAAATGACAGCATTATTTATGTATGGATCGGCACATCTGCAAAGGACTAGGCAGGGTATTTGTGCGCTCTACCCAGGATCAAAGTGTCGTTCTCTGACCCTCTGCCTATGACCAATGTGCAGTATCTGTTCGCAGATACTCGCTTTAGCTTTGTGCTAGTGCAATACTGCAGCCGATGAGGGTATACTGAGGCTCGGTATTGCTAAGCGCAAGAGGCATAGGATTCGTCCTATGGCCTCAAAAATTTCTCGGTCCAGTCTCAGGGGAGCAGTACGCCCCGAGGCAATACCGTCCCATTGCACTAGAATGGATTGGTCAGGTTTGCCCTGGAGCCTTCGCGGGGACTGGAGCAATTTTTGCAGCTCTTCCTTCACTAGAACATCACATTAAGAACGACCATGTGTTACATCTCGCTCTTGTTGGCGTGCAAGTAAATACGGGTCAAAGTGTAGTATCCGTTCGCAGGACACGCTTTAGCTTTGCGCTGGTGCAATGATGTGGCCAATGATGGGTTACTGAGGCTCGGCAAATGAAAGAAGCCTGAGGATTTGTCCAGTGGCTTCAAAAATTACTTGGCCCAGTCTCATTGAAAAGGAAGGGTCGGGGATGGATCACATGGGTCTCGTGGGGAAGCAACTAAATACGGATCAGTCATTAGTATCTGTGCACTCTACCTACGATCAGAGAGTATTATCTATTTACTCACTGAAAAATTATTAAACACAATATATACATATATATATATATATATATATATATATATATATATATATATATATATACTCGTCCAAAATAGCAGGTATTTATGTATGGATCAGCTTGAAGCTATTTTATTAGACAATTTATTCTTAATTATTCAAGTATCCTAATTTCAAGCTTTTTTTAAAATCTCAACTCATTTCAAGCTGCTTTAATTTGTGATTAGACATGAATCTTGAGACTTTATACGACATAATGTTTATCATTATGTCATAATATGAAAATAAATCAACCAATCATCGCATTCCATTTGAGCTCCGACAAACAGACAGAAAATTTTCGTATAAGCTCATTATATATATATATATATATATATATGTATATATATATATATATATATATATATATATACATATATATATATATATATATACATATATATATATATATATATAGAGAGAGAGAGAGAGAGAGAGAGAGAGAGACGAACAGACTGACAGATAGAGACAGAGACAGAGAGAGCATCTTATACACGCAGATATTTATGCTGTGAGAACCTTTGTGTTGTCATGGCATTGGTTACGTCATGAGACGACATAAGTTTGAATTTCCCGCTTCGGGCGAACGAATTGTATGAAAGATACAGCAATGTAAAGATGATTTTCTTTATGAAGCCTTTCATTTTACTCATATTTAATTACTGCAATACGATGGAAGCACTGTGGAAATATATAGACAAAAAGCAAAATTATTTTTCATCCTTGGATAACATTTTACAAAGTAGAGGAAAATAATTGAATGAAACACGAAAAAAATAAGCCTTTATTTCGTCCCTAAAAGGTAAGAAATATTTCAGACTTACATTCAATGTTCTTTTCTTGCTTCTAATTATTTCAATTCTGGTACCATCAGTGCAGTTGCGCCGTTCGTGGACTTTAATTCAAGATGAAAGTGTAGTACTAGTTCTTCTCACGTCATGGAAACATAACATTAACTTAGCAATTATAATCGTTATTATGGTTGTGTTTGACACAATATAAGGGAGTTGGTACCTATTGTCAATTGAAAGGTATCACATCCTCGTTCTCTTGACGTTAAAACGGCACTCAAATTACAAGAAATAAGAGAATTAATAAGATACGAATAATTTTGCAAAATACGATAACCTTTCAAGCTGGAAATGGGTATGCTATGTCAATGGTTTCCGGTGATGGCAATAAATAAAATTCAAAACAACTTCTGTTTTTGCTTATTGAAAAGGAATTTAAATGAAATTAAAATTCGTGAAAGTAACAATTATAATTAATTATCATAATTCACCAAATGTTCGTCCGTCTGTATATGACAGCTTATCATAAAAACTCATCATCATAACCCCATGAAATTTTCTGTGGCTATTCTTGTTAGCCCTAAGCAGGTTTTTAGCAAGCTAGACTTTGAAAAGGACACAATATTGAAAGACACAAAAAAAAATCGACAGACTGATAGCTTTTTTCGTCCAGAGTCAAAATCTTGGATTACCCACACTGATTCAGGCGGCGAAGTACCAATGTAGACACAACACACCCACAACAATGCTCCTTACCCACGCTACATACACACGTACATTTTTTTCGCTTTTTTCACATTTTACATTAAATTTCATTTATGCACAAACGATCTCAACTTTAACACGAAGACATCTTGTTTTTCACCAATGAAGATAACAAATTTAGAAGAACAATAACCTCACATCATCTCCCCGTCTTTTCCAAACCTTGTTATTCGCGAAATTTGATAATTCTTTCCATTTGACGTTTGTCAACGAGAGCAAACAGTCTTTCGAAACATGTATTGGAAATAAATTCAATCCAGTTTCTATTCTTTGTGTTTCCATATTGTCCTTTACATTCATCATTACGTCGAATAAATCTCATCTTTTTCTTCACCATATAACCCTAAGCCTTGAACAAGAACGGAATAATAACGATTCGTCAACATACCTCTAGAGGGTCCACTGAAAAGGAAAATGCGGATAAGGGGGTATCTGAAAAGTAAGCCGTGGATACAGGAGAGCCACTGATAGGGGAATTGCAGGTAATAGGGAAACTATAAATTATATTGATCATGTCTAAAATAAGCATTTTTAATCTATAACCCCATGCTTGTGAACGCTAATGACGTTTTTGTTTTGTTTTGTTTTTTTTTGTTTTTTTTTTGTTGATTTTTTTCGTGTAATTATTCAGTCTTCTTTTACATTATAATAACTTACTGGAGACCGACAAAGTGCGTTATAGAGATTAGTGAACGCATCTGAAAACTATCAAAAACGTTACATTGTTCTGCATTTTCTTGTTCATGTTCAACGACAATTAACTTGGATTTTTTATGCACAAGTCAGAGAAGCTACTCTATAATTAGAATTTAATAGTTTTCTCTCTCGACAAATGTTATAGATAAAAAATATAAACATATACTTGGCGTGCTATATAAATGAATGTCCTGAGTGGTTTCCAACAATTGCATCTTGATGGTGGATTAAGTTGCATCACTGAAACAAGAATCGGGATATTGATCTGAATAAATCAATATGGCATCTCATTAGATTACAATGAATGCACGAACTGCAGGATGTCGTCTTTAACGAATCCGGGTGCATGGATAAAACCGGGTGCATGAGTCAGTGACTGACCAGCAACAGGTCATCCTTGACTCATCAGCTGCAGCTGATTGGCACTGGTAAAAATAATACATGGCCATATACTTTTCACTTCCGGGTGTGGCTGAATGATGATTCGGCTTCCATATTAAGTGCCGGGGTGATCATGAGAAAAAAAGATGGTAAGCCAAAGGGAATAATGGTTTTATTTAATGGCAAACAATTTGAAATTTTCATTACACACACATACACGCACGCACACACACACACAAACACGCACATACATACTCATAAGACAACGCGACAGACACACGCACAACACAATAATTCTTACACAGCACAGCGCGCGCACACACACAACACAGTATAATGCGCTCATACGACACAAACATACACACTCAACATAATACGACACACATCACAACAGGTTAATCATCAGTTTGATTTCCTTCTGAATCATGTATAATGTGATTTTTGTGCCAAACTTTTACTAGTTAATCTCAAATCAAAATCACCCGGTGAGAGATTGCCGAAGCAAGTCAGCAACAATAAAAGAATCGGGTAAAAGAAGTTAATTGCACGCATAGTTCACTGCAAAGTGCGTTGGTTTGAGAAAGATTTCAATTCATCCATAGTCGATATTTGTAAAACTAAACCAATTCAGTCATTTGGCTACATATTTAAAGCACTGAGTGATACTCCAAATCTCGGGTTATGGTTTACACCACAAAAGTCTCTTAATTGATCATATAACATTTTGAGCTTCTTTTTTCTTCCCTCTGTATTATTTTTTTCATCGTTATGTTTGTTCAATAATAGAATTAAGAAGGAAAAGAACAGATTCCGGCGTTGTTTACACGATTTTTGACAATCGCTCCTGAAAATATTGACAAAGATACAGAGTTTCATTGAAAGGTCAATATTTCATCATAAATATAGAATTTCAACAAAATTGTAGAACTTGAGAGTTTGACTAAAATGAAATTAGGTTTGTGGTTGGAGTGAGAGCCTTTTTTTCATTCAAGTAATCAATTACAGAGTTTCATCAAAATTTCAATATCTCATCGAAAGTATAAAATTTCACCCGAACTTCATCAAAATTATAGAATTTTAGACTTGAAATAAAATATGGTTTTGATTGAAGTGAAAATCATCATCAGTCTTTTAACGTCCGTCGTTGGACATAGACTTTCCCCAGGATTCGCCACAATTCCCTATCATGGGCATCGTGGAGCCAGTATTTCCTGGATCTGTCAAGTTCATCTCTCCTCTTGGAAAATATCGTTCATTGAATTAAACTGAGATATAGAATGGAATCAATATTACAGAATTTCATCAAAATTACTGAATTTCATTTAACAGAAGTTCATTAAGAAAATAAATTTTAATTATGATTACTGAATTTAATAAATGACACACGATATTTATGAAAGTACTCAATGAATTTCAATAAATTTCTTTTTAAAGGTGGGCGATGGAACAAGAAGAGTTGGTTACTTTTCGGGACAGATCCATGCACAATCACTTCCCCTGACAATGACTTTGGTAAAGGTTAATGCTTTCTAACTGTTTTTTTAGTGCTGCAAATGTACTAATGAATACAATTTCCAATAACATTAGCTCGCAACAGTTTCTGACAGAAGTAATTTTTTTTTACATTTATAATACTTTGTTGATGGCATAATTATCTTCTTTGACTGCACTGTCGTTTTATTTAACTTTCAAGGCGCATCAATATATTTTCTGTGTTATTTTCTCCTACATGATATGATAGAATAATTGAAAAAGGCACTAAATTAAAGAAATAAGAGAATCAATCAAAGAAAAAAACAAGAGTAAATACATGAATGGATTGAACTGTTGAAATATTCCGATGTGTGCGCCGTTTTTACATAGGACGACCTTCCCTACATTGTGCCAAAAATTTTAAAAATAATAATCGGTTCACGCTTAGTTTATTAATTTTGAAATAAAATAAAAACTGTATTTTTTATTAAAAATAAATAGATAAATACAAAATACGAAATATTTTAGAAAAGATATATAATTTCTTTTCAATTTACATTTCACAGTTGTAAAAAAAATACATCCTCGTGTCAATCGTTTCGAAATAAACGATGTTACTTCTTTCCCTCTGGTTATTTTTTTCCAATAGCGTTTGGAAGGAATGAAGTGACCCGAAGAGAGAGTATGTTTCTCCCTTTTTTTCTTTCTTTCTTTCCCTTTTTCGTCCTCTTTCTTTTCACTCAATTATTCCTTTTTCTTCCACTCTTTTATTTCCCCACTCTTATCAAGATAACAGCTTTCTTTCTTTGTTAGGGACGATGTCAATCTCGCTTTACCTACTCTATCGTTGGGTCACTTAATTCCTTACAAACGCTATTAACCGATTTGAATTAGGTCTTGAGAAGAAATTTTCGCCAATCAAAGAACTGCCGATTTACGTCACAGTTAAAAATTTCATTTCAATTTCTTATCACGCTGTTATCTTCACGGTAACCACTGTGGTGGCGAGTTCATTTTTCTAATTGAGCTGGTGCTCCACTTTTGCAAAAAAAAAAGTTCAATGTGGAAGAAAAAGCTCGAAAAATGTTTAGAAATTCGAATTTTGTTTAAAGAGCGGGTATCAGCATAGAGATATAAATCATAAATTTCATCCACGGACTTTATACTCAACTTATAAGTACAGGTTTATCTCAATTAGTGTGGTTGATTCATTCCAAAATTTTCTTTACTTCTGTTCAAAACCGTTGTTCAAGATCTTATCATAATTTGTTTATTTTTCCAAGTAATACCGTCACATTAATGTGTAGAACAATGCATTAATTGTTCTACAGTAAAAGACATGCTAGTGAGACCTTCAGTGATTCAAAATAATTCAAGAAAATGAAATAAGGCCATTTTTCATAATGGCGGATTTTCGCTATGGAGCTCTCGTCAGAAAAGATGTACGCCAAATTTGGGCAAATTGTACATCGTTCGAAAGGAAATGTCATGCTTAGTGAAGTTCACGAAGGGATCATGTGCATTAGAGCAAGACATTTTAGGCTATTTACAATCAAATGTCAAAAAACCTTGTTTTGAAAATGACACACCTGTATAGATTGATAGCTATGACGTGAGGGATTTTTTGCATGGAATCGCTTCGAAATCCTATGATTCCTTCCGTAGCCTATTGGCCACCCTCCAACAAATTTTCAGTGAAATTCATTGCGAACTATTGGAGATATCGTACGAGAAGACAGAGAACTTTTGGAGATATCTTGAGGTTGAGGACATTAGAAGGGATAATTACGTATGGATCTGATCAAAAATTTTAAGATTTTGTGTGTTGTGGACCGAAAGCTGATATGTGCAGGAAATAATTGTGAATGGATTCTCTCTAAAAATTTAATCGCTGTTTTATATAACCGATAGCACACTATTCCACAGAACATCATTGAAATTCACTGAGAACTTCTGGGGATATTGTGTGGATAGGGAGGTAACTTTTGGAGACATTTTGTGGTTGCTGACAGTTAGCAAGGATATAGGGGAGAAAATTGTGCATGGATCCGCTCTAAAATGTCATGGCCTTTCGTAGCCTATTGCGCACGTTTTTACAAAATTTCATTGAAATTCATTCAGAATTTTCGGAGATATTATGCAGACAGAGAACCTCTGAATATATATTGCGTAGTATGGACAGACAGCTACGACTTGGTGGAGGGGGGAGATAATTGTCCATGGATCCGCTTGGATGCGACGCCAGAAGTGAATAAAGGAGAGTCGTGTTGTTGGAGTAAGGGCAGCATTCCCACCCTAAAGTGAAGCATTCTTACACATGAACAAGCAGAATAATATTTATAGGATCAACATGAATGAACAAATGATCAAAAGAGTTTTGAAGATCCACAAACTTGAGGAATCAGATCATTTTTCTTAAATTTATGCATACGAACAAACTCTCCGTTTATTGATAACCAAAACTATTTTGTTCATGTATCAGAAAAATAAGGGTCACCGTTTTTAAAACTATTAAATGTGACTAGAATAATGAAATGATCTCTGTGTGTGTGTGTGTGTGTGTGTGTGTGTGTGTGTGTGTGTGTGTGTGTGTGTGTGTGTGTGTTACCGTAACCCAATAAGAATGGCAAATAATAGCCAGGGTTTTTTTTAGCGCAATACACTTCGAATGCTCTAATTTGAAGAATAAAACAAATCCGGGGAATTTTCGACTTACCCTCATTCAGACGTCAAAATTGAGGGGGAACTCTTTTTAGGGTCAAAAGTGAGGAAAACATTTTTCGCTTTTTGGAAAAATGCTAATTATAAAGTAGTTTCCCTTACTTATTTAGTTGCAAATAATCATACTATAATTCCCCAAATCTCTGTCCGTCTGTCCATCTGTGATCGTAAAATGCAAAAAAACGGCCAGGGCTATGAACACCAAATTTTCTGTGGTTATTGATGGGATCCAGGGGCAGTTTCTTAACGAGTTAGTTTTTGGAAATACCACAAGGTTTTAGGTGAGGTTATTTTGAAAAAGAAGTTTTTTTGTTTTTTAATTGGTCCCTTAGTTTGTATCCAGCAACATCAAACATCAAGTGCTGGTGGACGATCGGTTAGCAACAAGGGAAAATGAACTCTGACTGAAACAGGCACTAATACCCTTCTTTTTTTATTCGTGTTTGACAGCTATTTATGAGACCCGTGATTGTAAATTCATTAGATTTCCAAAGAAAGTTTTGTAGGAAGATTCAATTTACAATCGAAAAAATCCCTGCTAAATTAGTTCCTTAGTTACTGACCTGCAATGTTCAAGTTTATCTAATGATTCACTATCTTACTTTATTTCACAGAATGTTATGAGAAACCCTGGTGAGCGATTAGTTAACAGCGTGGACAGAGGATTCGGCGACTTGAGTCAACCACCACTACAACTGAGACTGGCACTATTGCCCCTTGTCGAAACATGGATTCCACACTGTGAAAATAATGCATGTATTAAGGTGAGTGACGCCACCAGAACTATTTTACATGTAGTGAAGAACTATTCTACAGAGATACTTTTGATATGTTAAGCCCTGACAAATACGGCTAAGGCAGTGACCAGCGGTAATGGTGCTACTTTACTTTAAACACTATCTGATTGCCATCTGAATATTTAAAAAATTATTTTTAACTGCAACTTACTCAGGCCATATATTTAAATTTATGCTAAGGGTTTCAAAATTGAACAGAGCTGCCATCACCACCCCCATCTGAAGAGTCACCAGTAAAAGGAAATTATTTCTCTTCTTTTAGGGAACGAAAATGAAAGGAAACTTTTCCCCTTTCAGGAGTTCAAAACATTCAAACCCCACCCCGTTTCAGATGTGAAAAATGTTGGGAAAATTTCCGTACAACTTTAAGGGATCAGAATTCAAGGGAGGTATTTTTCTTCTCTTCAGGGATCAAAAGTGAAGGGAAACCTTTTTCTTTCAGTCCATACGTTTACTTCCTTCAATATTTAATGAGGTGTGGACACTGCCAATAGTAGAGTTACCAAATTTCCTGAGGCTACTAATTCCAGGGCAGTTTTTTTTTTTTGGCCAGTTAGTTTTTGAAACCCGTTTCCATAAGTCTTTAATGAGGGTCGAAAAAGTTTTTGGTAAATTGGTCCTCCTATGGAGTCTGCATTCGCGCTCACATGAAAAAAATTATTGCTGAAGAAATCAGTGGGAGCCACGACACACCTCTGTTTAGAAACACGGTAAATACAATTGGCGGACCGGTTTCAAAACCCGATGAAAAAAAATGTTACTTTTCTTTTTTTTCAATTTCATGTGCTTTCATAGTATTAGATCTAAAAATCTTCCGGGGTTCAGTCGGTTTTCAAAAAGGAAATGTTCAATAATCTTATAAGGGGTGATTCTATTTACAGTGTAGCCATAATGCTAAACTGTACCCTTACTTTCTATTCGTCATGGGAGACCATGTGAATTTCTATTTCTCTCACTGCTTAAGCCAATTTGACGGAATTTGGGGGGGGGTTTAACCTTTAACTGACAATAAACGCGTTTTTTTTGGGGGGGGGGGTCTCAGAGCAAAAACACTGGCTACTTCTAACCCTAATCCAAACCCAAAACATGGACACAATTTAGATCTGATTGTCCGCTTTGACATGCATATCGAGCACAATGGTATTTTTTTCAAATATTATTGATTTATTTATGCCCTGATTTTGCGCCGGTTTGATTTACGCCGATTGACAATAATACCGATTCGAAATTTGTCCCCAATTTTTTTTTTTTTTTTTTTTGTAATTCAGGTATTATCTTATCTATCAAGTTGTTATTCATTTACTTTATGTAATACTTTTTTTGTTTTGTTTTTTTTAACATCAACATGCTTCGTTTATGGCGCCTCTTCTAAGAAGGCGTCGCTGGGGTATAATCGGGGTAGTCTGTTTATTCAAAGATGTTTATTTTCTGTGGGTATTTCAAATTTTATTTTAAAAAATACAACTATACTGGCAGCTTGGGCGTTGGAATCTGGGGGCGCCAAACAGATTCTGATTAAGTAAGACACAATTTCTGAATACAACTAAAAACACGAAAACTTTCAAGTAAAGAGCACATCGGCTGACACTGATGGTAGCATTGTTCTGGAAAAAAATACTTAATTAGGAATATTTGAGAAAATTCACAAGAAGCAATGATTCCTGGGGGTGAGGTGAAACTCACCCCCATCCTGTCTGCTCCAACTCCACCACGCCCTCTACCCTCCTCTATCCCGTAGATGAGGTCACTTGCGGGTAAAAAGAGGATGGTTGAGGAGAAGGTGTGTGAACAATTACATGACATTAATTTCAGCAATAATATTAATTTTTTATGTGTATTTTCATCAAACATGCTCTAGAATTAAGGTCAGGGGCGTACTGAGGGGGTTGAGAGGATGTTACCCCATCCGATGCTCTTTCTGTCGGCAGGGGTGTCCTCTGTCCATCATGTAAGACTGGATATCCGGGTGGAGGCATTGAAGTATCGGATATACCGATTCTCCCTGTAAATGTCGTTTCATTCTTTCTGTCGGCTAATTTCTCCCCTTATTCGGCCCACTAACCCACTTTATCAGTAAATTAGAAGTCTGCAAGCTCACTTTGTCGGCAAAGTAGAGGCCTGCTCTTCTAATGAAAATCACCAGGTACACTCCTGGTTAAGGTGCAGGGTTATATTTCTATGCAGCAGAACTTGTTAAGCCTTTTTTTTTTTTTTTTTTTCTCTCTTTTTAGATAAGTCCAAGTGTATCTCTGCATCTATTATTTAATGACTGTAGATTATCATAAGAGGATTTTCTAACGTCGGGAGGCGATGATCGTACATAACAAAAACGTCCAATCATATATTATTTGGCTCCTCGTCCGACCGCGCATCAAGCTTCGTTCTTTCATATCCCAGGTAAATAACGTAACAATTCTAGCGGCTTCAAGACACTGCCATTACCCAGACTCTGAACAGACGACAAAGTAGGCTGATTGCAAGACGACGGAAGAGAAATAACAGATATAAAGGAGAGTAATCATTGAAAATGAACGGTGACTGTAGTCGGCGGTTTTGTAAAAGAAAGTCAGGGAAACATAGATAATAATAAGCAGTCCACAAAGAGGATTTATTATTGCTTTTATCTATTCACTGTACTTCCCTCGTTCTCTCTCCTTTTGCGCTGATGGTACTATTTTTTTTCTCTCTCTCTTCTTCATTTCAAAGTAATTATTTCATGACGCTGGAAAATATTCATTGAATAATCAACTTTGAAGTATAAAAAAAAAATCTCTAAACCAAATTCATTAATTACCCCCATTAACATCGTGCTTTGGCTCCTGGGAACCGCAACTTTAAATGAAACAGCGTTAAGTGAAACCGACATTACCACAGACGCGATTCTCGGAATTTTGTGACCAACTTATGCCGAGTCAGAACACCCCCCCCCCTGATTTGCAATTCCACTCACAACATTTTTTTTTATTATCGCATATTTACATCATTTTTCCCCTGAACGACGTTATAACGAACCGACGTTAAATGAAACGACGTTGATGGAGGAATTGATGTATCCGATATTTCAGTGCCTCCACCCGGATATCCAGTCTTACATGATGGACAGAGGACACCCCAGCTACTACTACGATAGGCGTTGCTAGTAGTGACACGTGTCCCGAAGGGTAAAAATTCGGACCAGTATCGAACAGGGGTGTGTGTTAATCAGTGAGTATAATAATATCTTTTTTTGATCTTCTGTCCTGATTGAACATTTTATATGCAGTTGTTATGTTGTCTAATGTTGTCATTTGTTGCTAAGTACATCGTTTATTAACACAGTAATTATCATTGACCGGTTAGATGGAAATGTGGACGGGGTGAGGCGTATACCTACCTCTCAATTTACAGGGGTTTTGTAGGTTCAGTGTCTACTAATGGTGATATCACCGTATACCTAGTTCCCCAACCCAAACCCTGCCGTATGCCAAGTTTCTAAAAGCCGCTGACCAGTGTGACTGTGCCTTCAAAAATGATGGCTTGAATGAAATTGATATTTTGTTGAGTCATTATTATTTGCAGTGATTGAAATGTTTTTTCCTTTCAGAACTTGGTATACAATAAGTATAGGCCTGGTTTGGTTTGGGGAGAAGGTATTCACCGTATATCCAGCGTATAACATCCCAACCCACCTTCAATCGCTGATTATTAGAAGCTTTTAACATACGATAGATGAAATAGAAAATGAGTGATGAGCACGTATAACTGGTATAAAAGTTTCGTTTATTGACTACTGAAATGTTTTTGTTTTGTTATTTTAACTCATTTCATTTTTACAATTGATGGACCGCTTAAATCAATATATTTCTTCGTGATACTAAATATACACCTGTATGTATGATTGGATTTACCTAGCTCCCCCACGAGAGCAGGATGTGATGGGTCGGTTTAACATGGGGTACGGAATACGTGCAGTTCAAAAAATAGTTACATTCACCTCAAGTGGTGTTGCAAAGGCGTCAGGGCGAGCCTGACCTTTCCCTTTTAGAGCAAAGGCGAGCAGTGCTGACCTGGGGCTTACTGACCCCCTGAGACTGGGCAAGGTGATTTTTGGAAGCCACATAACGAATCTTGGGCCTTGGTGCCTAGCAATACCGAACCTCAGAAAGCCTTCACCGGTGCAAAACTACTGCAGAATGTACTGCAAGTAGTTTAAATGTATATATTATGTTTTAGAGATGATTAAATTAGATATGATTAATTACTCAGCACAGTCAGACATAAGTTTACAATAGTAGAGTACCCGTAAGAATCGAACTCACTTCATGAGCGATTTGGTCCGCGATATGTACTTGCTAACCTTTACACCATGATAGGGTTTCATCTATTTACAAGTATGAGTGTGTGTATCAGGTCTTAAAGATGAATCATAACCAAACTTTTTTTCTGCAGTCTCCGCATTGCCCGAATTTCGCGAAGAAAGAATTTCAATGAGATCGATTTCGAGAAAGTTACTATACTGTACTGTAGCGTCATTACGCTGGCCATGGCTTCAGCTTTCCATGTCTGGGCTCCGGTTTGCGATATGTAAAATAGACTTAGAAGCAACGAGCACCTGAAGTGGTGTCACTCACTTCACTCTGCTCTATTGTGAAAATCAGGTTACACAGTACCGGCAAATTTTTAACTGTACATCTATCTGCTCAAGATAAAATGTAATACTGTTTAACAAAAATCAAACTAGTGACATGACTTACTTAAATATAAAAAAAATATTTTGTGTTCATGTTCATGGAGTTTTTAAGAGGATTAGTTCATTTGTTGCTGTATGAATACACAGATGCCTAATTGGTACACAACTTAGTACACTAATAATCACACTAATTATTACACTAATTATTAGGTTGATGAAAAAATAATCAATAAATATTTTTTTTATAACCAACTTTGAGGCGGTATATTTCAGCTTAGAATGAAAATTATCAATCAAAATAAGAACCCTCAAAATCTTATCATTTTTGCCAACCAGAAACGAGTCTATCTATTCCGGAAGCATGGAATTCTGGGGCTGCCAGGTTATTGAAAACCTCCCCAAACAGGAAGTGGTTGAAATGCTTGAAAAGGTGGTGGTCGGTCTAAGAGAGGTCCATTAAGTAAGCTGGGTGAGGTAGAGTTTCGTTGACTAATTCGTTCAATTTCGGTAGAATTATTCGCTCGACAAGCAAGCTGTTTTGATTTTCATTCCGGGTCATTCACACGACATGCTGAGCTTCATTGCTTTTCCAAGTTGGTGCGAATGTTGAACAACTGTTGAATGGTCAACGTTTAGTTCCTCTACAACCTGTCGTGTTGTTTTAATGACCCTCAATTGAATGTCATCACAGATGGACGTCAACGACCCTCCACATTTTCACGGCTCTCGTGTCCATTTCGATTTTTTTTTAAACCAATGTGTTCCAGCGCTCATAATCATATTGTTTTCTCTAGAGACTTGAAAATTGGCATCAGTACTCACCTTGACCCCTTCTGGAAGTGTTTTGGGGTTTTTTTTTCCAAAGCTTTTCAACTTTGGGGGCCTTATTTTGACGGGTTTATTAACGATATCTGGATTCTCCAGAATGTAGATGTTTATTACTCTATTTTAGAAGTTTTCCGGTGGAAAACGCCAGTAATGTCAAAAATAGAATTAATTCTGACCATATTGATTGTTCGATGGGATTTTTCACATGATTTCAAACTTCAATTTTGATGCTACAGTTGTTCAATTATTGACTGTGATCGCAGGTTCATTTTTAATTTAGCTGGTGCTCCCACCTTCTCCTTGAGGGGGGGGAGGACTTCCAACATTTGGTGAGTTTTGATGAAAAGGGAAAATTTGTAATAAATAGACATATGCTATCACTTAATTGATGTGAAACAAACTCAACAGCTGAATTATTGATAATTCAATTACATATCCTGGTCATTGTACAATGTCAGTGGATTGCAGATGGTGAATTACCATTCATAAAGCTTTTGGGGTGTCCCAAAATTAGAAAGAACACTTGTGGTAACCTTCCAGACACTCTTTGTATAGCCTCAAATCATTGGCAAAATGATTGGCTGTTTTATCGCTAAACCAAAACTTTCAGCTTGTATGACTTCATGAGAAAAACTTGAAGTTTCTTATCACGACGGGCCTTATCCATAAAAGACAATATCTATGATCAAAATTAGGAATTTTCCTAAATCTTTATACAACTTTGGTATCTCAGATTTTAGAAGTAAACATTGCTCGCCAGGTCGCAGATTTATAGGACCTATGCTCAGGTTAGAAATTAGAGTTCTTGTTATTTTTTTCTTTATCTTAATGAGTGTGTGATGAGAAAACCCACTAACTCGACAAACACGTCGTTTGAAGTTGGTGGAGAATCAATAAACGGTAGAGAAATGCATCTTAAGGGTGAATGACATTATTTCGGGGATCAATGAAACTCCAGGAGTAAATGAAGAGTGAATGAACTATGAACGGTGAATGATTCTATTTATTCAGATATCTATATTTTTCTCTCGTTCAAAACGTATTTTTGTGGTGAACATACTCAACAAGAACACACTGTTTCTCAGAATCTATTCCAAGTTCTAAGACTGTTGTTTACTAAGTTATTTATAAAGACTTGAAAAATTCTCATAGTTTTACTGTGTTATTTTTGTCACCCCTTTTCTCTACATATTTTAATGTTTAAAAATTTGAATAAAATAAACGTCTAAGAAACGAACTACTTTTACCTTTCTCGCTCACGATACAAATCAAATCGTGCATTAAATTTTACTCAATAAAGAATGAGACGAAAATTATCTAAAAGAACTTCTGTGATGAATACTTCAGTGTGGCTTATGACACTGAAATAGTTTAAGAAGTATTTCAGTAAAATATAAAGCGATTGATGCTTAATCAGAACAATTCTGTGCCAAGGCTAAATATGCCCTGAGGAAATCCAATCAACATTGTCTTTATTTACATTGTTTTGTTGTTGCATTAATTCACCTCTTCCAACTTTTTGACAGAGGTATATGTATTCACTCGTGTCTGTCTGACCGTCCGTCTGTCCGCGCTGCATCTACAAAAGTTCTCAATGGAATTTGGTGGAGTTGTGGGTCATGGACTAAGGAAGAATCTATAAAATTGGGGGGGTGGATCAAGAATTCTTTTTGATTGAAAGATATTTTCATATACTAAGACAATAGTCAGAAATATTCAAAATCTAAACTTATGCAGTTATTACCCCCTACATCAAATCTATATATGAACTGATTTTCATTTAGGTTTTAGTGCATTGTGTAGGTGCTCGCTGATTGTTTTCTAGTTTAGCACTTGCTAGTATGGTTTAACAATACAAGCAGATCAGCTTTGGGGTTTATTCTGGGGAACAGGTCAGTGAAATCAGTATTACGAGTTAACCAAGAAAGTTAATTCAAATTTATACTATATCAATGGACTTTTCTCCTTGGTGATGACTTTGAGTATTGCAAACTTCAGAATCATACTTAGGTATTGGTTTCATGCTTTACTCCTAAAGATAATACGATGTAAATCATCACTTGTTGAAGGTTTTCTGGGCTCATACGAATACGCAGTTCACTGTTAAGAGTGGAATTCTCAATTTCGTTGCTGTTTTACGTTGGCTCATTTCATTTTCAGGTCGACTAATGATATGCCGTCTTTAGAAATCTGACAATTCTAGTCCAAAACATTGGGAAGTAATTATACTGGTAATCTTGCGTTTTATCGTCCAGGGAATAACTTCCAATGAGTATATTTTTAGTGAATGTTAAATCTTAGTAAAATGTATCATGTATCTGGATATAGTCATATACTGAGAGCAATAGTGATTTCAGAAGTAAAAAACTGACTGCTGGAGAGAAGTGTTTCTTTTTATTTAAATTTAGTTTGTGATTTCACCTTCTCTCAGTCGCTAAAACAATAAAATACCCATTGAATCATCTCCCGATGATATTGGCAGTAAATGATTATTCTGGGCGACAAAATCTCATCACATTCTTCTTCATTTGATCTTCTTAAAAATTGAAAATTCTACAATAAAACAAAGGACGATAAAGAATGAAGAGAATTCTAGATATTCGCCATTTTTGATGATTGTCAACTCTTCTTGTCGTCTTAAAAAACGTTTCTTCTCTTTTAGGCCAATGGGGACCAGTTGTTCGGGTAGAAGTGGTTTCTTTTGTGATAAGCGTGGAGAAACGAAGGTCAGTATATCACATTTTCTATTTATTTATCCACACTGAACAGACAAAACAATGTCGGCAGTATTTGAATGCTTTTTGCTATTACGTTGTACTTTTGAAAATAGTTTCTTGTTCATGATCAACCAGAATAAAGCCAGATTTTTTTATGCATTTGTAAAAAAAATAACGGAGACTGCTCTGAAATTAGCATTTAATAATTACCTCCCCTGACAAATACTACAGACAAAAAATTGAGACATAAACGGCGTATTATATAAGTATATTTATGCGGGAGCAATCTGAAGTGTAGTCTTCAAGTGAATAAGACGAACTGCCACAATTTGTGATAACAATCACTTCTAAAACACACACTTATGGAGAGGCTGTCTTTCACCAACGAATCGTAAGATTTGAATTGTTGCATAAATAACGCATTCAGGAAGACATCAACAATCTTCATTCTTCATTCCTCTATTCTGCTTGATTGATTCATATTCAGTGATAGTAAATAGCAACATAAGAATGAGAAAATTGTAAACAGATTTAACGTTTTTCTTCTCCAATAACGTTTCATTTACAAACGCCAAAATGTCTACCGCCAGATGGGCTTAAGCCAAATCAAATATCACCTAAATGCTTACGCCAGGACGCCTACGCCTAATCACTTACGCCAGATAGTCCCAGCCCGATAGATAGATAGATAGATAGATAGATAGATGTGAACAGATTTGTATAGATATAGAAAAAGAAAGATCTTTCTTTTTGATGGCTCCGAGAACGTGGCACAATTTCATATAGGACTATGCATTTTCGGTAAAGCCTGCAATGTAAATGTTCCAGGAGGCACAGAGAGCTTGACACTGACGGAGACTCGAAAAACAATTACTGGACGCGGAAAAGAGTTCCGTAACAGATTTCCTTTCAATACGTGTATTTGTACTTTATGATTAAATTTGTTAAATTCACAAAAACGTCCTTATACCACCTACTTGCTACTGAAACTGTAGCAGCAAAATAAATGGGTTGAAAGAGAGAGAGAGGGGGGGGGTCTTCTATCTCCATTGAACAAGGCTAAGTCTAATCCTGTTGTTAGATTATTCGTAGCGTAATCAGACTTCCGTCGACAGACAAGCGATTGTTCGAGGTAATAATTCATTACATGTCACCTATTTTCCTTAATATCGAGGTTAGTATAGTGCCAAAGTCATATATAATTAAGTTTGGAGTCAAGGCAAACACACATGCACGTACGATTTCAACAAATATGCATATTTTGAATTTTAATTTAAATTGTTTTCAAGTATCTTAATTCTAAATATTAATTTTCAACTACTGTTTACCTTAATCTTAATTTTGTAGTTGTTGTTTTTTCATCATATCTCAACTCATGTTGTCAAGCTATGACAGGGAGCAATCAGTGCGAATCGGAAGTAAAGAATAAGTCCTCCGCCCCTCCGACGAGACTAGAACTCACGTCTCCCTTTCCCGAGGGAAGTCAGGTTTAACGCACTTGTTTCTTCTTTGCTACTGACCTGCACTGATTACTCACTCTCGTAGATTGATGGCCTGGGTTGAATTGAGATTGACAAAAAAAAAATAAAACAGGTCTGTATAGTCAATCGAAACCGTCACGTGACCAATATTGCAGCATGCCGTGTAGAGGGTGATCAATTAAAAATATTGGGAGAGGGGTGATCAGTGAATAAGTTACTTTTGTTGGATCACTAAAAAGTCTGAATTTTCAAAGAACGAGCATGAACGCAGACTAGAGATCAATTCAGCATATATTTACATTGCAAATTCACATACACACGCTAAAACACTTGATTCAAGACAATTGGAACATTTATCATAGTGTGTAGAAAAATGTACAGTTAAAATATAAAAGCACACATCAAATAATTATATTTACACAATATCTCAGTCATTAAACATTACCGTTAATGATGGTGTTACACCACATCAGAATTATTTTTAAACTCTTTCACATTTATTGATTGCACTACATATTCCAGGGATCGAAGAGGAAGGTAGTATTTTAAACCTTTTTTTTTTAGACGCAATAAGAAGTAAATATTTAAATTTTGATCCCTGTACACAAGATATATACATAGCCACCCGGCCAAACAAACTTGAAAACTGAAGGAACCTATGATACAGAAAAAAAATTCTTGGTTGAAGCTCTGCAACATTACTATTGATGATATTGATGAGAGAGGGTGAGAGTTCGATTTTCACCATGGGCTTGCTCTTTATTTTCCGATTATGCTGTTTAATCGTTGCCGTAGAATTACCGTCCAATTCAAAGTTGTGATAAAAAGCAATTGAAAGTTAGGATGAAGGTAAAAGCAAGTCAAAATCAACAATAATGAAGAAACTTATGTTGACAGTTTTGGTTGATGGTTTCTAATTAAGACGAAGGTAAATAGCAGTCAACAAAAAAGTAATGATAATGATTTACAATACTTCATCTAATAGAGAATAAATGTTGAAATGGCTGCTTTATCGATGCAGATATTCATTGGCCTTCGTTGAGAATCTAGACAAGAGTAATCACACTTGCAAAGGTTTACAAGAACAGCACGCTAACCACAGTACTAAAACATATATTCCAAGACAGTCATTGAATTCATTTTCCAATGTTTACTACCTGAAATCCTTTTTATTCCAAATCCCTATTTGTCAAAGTTGACTTTAATTGCCCCGGATAATGACAACGATAATGACAACAACAATGACCCTCACCAAAATTAGAACCATTCAAGGAAGCGAAAATTTGGCAAGCAACCTTATTTCAACTCTTCTAGAAGATTTATAAATAAAAAAACTTGGGCCACCCGATTTCAGTTTATATCTAGAATTGCCTCTAATTTCTGTTGACAATTGCATCAATCAAGTGATTGTGACTATAATTAAGATGATTAAGGATGAGTTTCTAAGCTATGGTATAGCATCTGCAAATCCTTCAACTTCAAGTGACCAGGATGTTACTCCTCAAACATCTCGATGGGATGCTTTGCCATGAAACAATGACTTGCAAGCTAGTCTGGCAGAGTGAGTTCTTTCCTCACCGAGTGCTCCACACTTTTAGCTCTGTACCTAATCAGCTTAGTAATTATCAATAAAGGCGCTTCGCCGTGAGGCAATAGTTAGTAAGTTAGTCTAGTACACCATTGCTACTTTAACTAGTTCTATCCTTATGCAAAACATTATCAGAAACCGTAAACCAAAACTGTCAATATAGGTTTCTTTAGTTTTCAAGTTGGTTTGGCAGACTGACTGGTTATGTAACACAAAAGAAGGAAAAACGATTTAATGGGAATAGGTAAATTCGGAATTAGATTTAATGCCAAATTGATCCCTTAATTTGTGTCCAGCAGCATTCATGCTTGTTTTTAGAGATCACTATCCAACAAAAGGCGAGAGAAGTAACTTATCCATTGATCATCCCTTTTTTTTTTTCAATTTTTCAATTGATCACCCGTAACAACGATTCGTATTCGTGACTGTTATATTTGATTTTTATTTATCCCATTTTTATGTTATCTTGAGGACGAGAAAGATAAACGTTTGCGGAAAAAGTATGGGGATATCCCGCTACAGGAAGTTCTCATCTACAAGACGATGCCGACTCTCGGATTGGCTTTTGAAGGAGGGGCTTCATCTCGACAGACACTCCCAAAAGTTGTCAGTATCCAGGTAAGATTTACTTCAATTAGACATCTCGGATTTTATGAGAATCTATTATGAACGTTTAAGAAATAGTTTTATCATCAATTGTTTCAAGTTTCATAAATTCTCATGAAACGGTGATATTGAATCGCCTTAGCTAAAGTCAGAGACTCAACCAAACAATAAAAAATATAAGCTGAAATATTTATTTCATATTATATTTATATATGAAATATTTATATGAATATATATATATATATATATATATATATATATATATATATATATATATGAAATATTTATATATCTATATGAAATATTTATATATCTATATGAAATATAATATTTCACTCGTCCCTTTGCCCGTGTTTATTTCAGTACTCCTGGTCACATCTTTTAGCATAAGAACTTGGAATTTTCCATGGGTAGTCTAGTACACGCCTAAAAACGGGTTTTTCAAATTTTTTTTTAATTCATCTTTCCTTCACTAGTTTTTTTTTGCGGGGGGGGGGGGCGATGTATGATGTTTGTGGAAAAGATTGGTTGAAAGGATAGAAGGCGATAGATATATAGAGAGAGGATAAGAGAGATTATATGACAGAGTACATAGTTAGATTTTGAATTTTTGAAATAAAAATCACATCTTTTTTTGTCCTACTAGCTGTGTAACTCACGTTCCTTTTGAACTGACTTCTCAGTCAGACGGCGCCATGGATCCTGTCAAGTCATGTATTGCTGTATGTAACTTTGATCACTATCTCAGTCGAGATGTGGTAGGTGGGTTAGTAAAGTCTTGTGTGACACAGAGATAATAACTACTAGGAGGGGTATTGTGAGAAGAATGAAGCAACTACGTTGATTCATTTTTAGATAGAGGTGGCAATATTTCTCTGCTTGTTCTAAAAAAAGTTTAGCCCTGTCAGGGAGGTGTGAGTAGCCGAACGGTTAATCACACGGAGAATGGACTCGGCGAACCGAGTTCAAACTCCAACTGAGACACTTCATATTCACTTTGCATTGATGCCAGTGAAAAGCATGAATTTGATATGAGTGACGCCACTACGAGTATTTGTAGCCTCTAAGTCTAATTCACATCTAGTAAATTAGAGATGAGAGAGGGGATTTCGATGCGTGGAGCGACGGCTGAAGCCGTAACCAACGCAAGGACACTAACTAACCTTGCCTAGTCGGGTAGATGGATATTTTCACCTATTTTTGAAATCAACTTCGGACATGCCTGGATAATTGGGTTTTGATATGATAAGAACAGACACCAAATCTCATATTCTTAGCTTTTACCATAATTTGAGGAAACCCATTCAAATACTTCACTCTTCGAAGAAGTTTCCTCAAATGACGACAAAAGCTAAAAATGGAATACTTAGTGTCAGTTTTAATTATATCAAGTCCCAACTATCAAGACTTGTCTTCAAAATAGACCTACCCTACTTTCTAGTCATATCTTAGGTAGCTTTTAATCGAGTATTCCACACTTGCTGAAAAAAAAATTGAACCGCTTCAAAAGTTTTACAACCACAATTTGTCATTGCCTTTTACTGGGAAAATTGATGCATCGAATCAAGGGCCAAGGCCTACATTTCTTGGGCTGAACATCACTTAGGCCTAAAGCCTAGCAAATTAGGACTGGATATTACTTTGACCCAACGTCTGGTAAATTGGGGCAGGACGTCAGTTTGACCCAAAGCCTGGTAAATTGGAGCTTTCGCCCATTTTTTGATGCGTCAATTTTCCTAGGCCAGGCACCATTTTTGTCTTCTACTGTCACTGAAATTTTATACGTTTTCATGAACTGTTTTACTTTCTACAGAGTAATGGCTCGACGTTCCACTCACACACGGCATTGCAGGTGGGGAGTATAATTCTGGAGGTGAACCACTCTTCTTTAGTCGGACTACAACACAGCGAAGTGGCTGCTACCATTGCTAACGCCTTCTTGGATGAGACCAGTGACCACATGAAATTTCTTATCACGGAACCTGGCTGGGAGGTCAAAATGGGCAGTAAATGACCTTTCGGACTCAAGAGTTCAAGCAACTCAACTTGAACGAGAGAATGGGGTTTAAGCCACGACCTTACGCCTTCGCGGTTGAGATCTTTTCGTATACAACACTGCAACGCCATTATTGTTCCTGGGTAGAGTGTTATTCTCTAATTTCCTATGTGCAAAAATAAGTATAGAAGATATCTATAATTCCCTTCAAACTTTGCTTCTGTGAAGAGGACAGTGATATTCATGTGATTGTTTTTCTTGCTCTATATGATTGAAATGTGCAAATTCGCCAAATTATCCAACTGGAAATAGGTAGGTTTCAAATTATCAGTCCTGGTTACAAAAGCGAAATTTGAAGGGAATAGCTGCTATTTTCTATACTGTTTAGATATAATAAATTGAAAAATTAATACTTTTTTCCCAGGAACGGCAAAAAATAAAAATGTTGCATGGTGTTATTTCATACTTTCTACCACATTGCAAAGAAGCTGCTTTCTCGTGGACAATCTGCGATTTTATTTTCATTTTGCAGTGCACAATGAACGGAAGCAACTGGTTGTATTCAGCCACGTCCTTATAGGGTTTCAGACATTTGCTGAGATCATTTTATTTTCGCTATGAAGTTTTACAACAACGGTTTATTGCTGCTTCCTGTCGGGATTCAACCAAAGAAATTACTTCTACGTATGCATGAAAAACCAGAAGTGGTCAACGATGAAGATTAAAACCGTTCTTTTCCATGGGCGTCTGCAAGAAAGCGGGGACTTCCCTGGAACAAGCTTTCGGGTCATATTTATTAACACTACACATACCGATGAGTGTAGAGCCTTCTCCACGGGTGGAATGCCTATCATGTAACAGGGTTACCACTGAGATATATTTCGATCCGAATCCCTGGAAACGTAGCAGTGGACGCCTATGTACATAGCAAAAACCTCCATTGACGTCACTTCAGAATTCAGTCCGATGAATTGATCTGCAAACATCTAAAATCTACGATGCCTCTGCACTATGAATCACCTTGTGAGTTGTCCGCTCGGTGGTTAAGACAATGCATCAGTTCAAAGAGAAGTCAAATATACCTTCTGAACTCCTGTGATGACGATGAACGTCAGAACAGCAAATGGTCTGACTTGAAACCAGTGAATAAAAGAAACGTTTCCTGAGCAATGTCCAAAACGATGAATCCGAAATTGTTCATTTTCTACTTATATAATGAACGGTCCGATTGTTCTGTTTCTCTGTCAGGAACAATGGACTCTTCCACTTAAAAATAACAACTTTCCTGTTAGAAATGTCTCCGACCCAGCATTTAAAACAATGGACGCTTCCACATGAATGATCCCAGTAGTTTATTTCCTTTTAAAAATCTGTAGTCAGATATATCCGTAATTTTCAAACGGGTATTAAACAGTTATATATTAACAATAACTGAATAGTTCCATATTAACGTAACTGAATTCATAAAATTTGAGACTTTATTTTTCCGAATGACAGTATGCACAAGTAATATATCAGGATCGCATAGACAACAGGAATGGTGCTATTCATTGAGAAAACAATGCAATAACCTCGGGCACCAGCCTCTTTGAAACAATATAAAACTACAAGTGTACCACGATTCGGAGAGACTATTTCGCCTGTCTGATTGTTCGGTTCACTAAACCTTGTTTAACCCCATTATTGTAGCTAAATATCCACTTACGTAAAAAAAAGAAAAAAAAACTTGGTTATACTGCTGCATCATTCTGAAAATTTATGGCAAGCTATGTGACATTATAATATGATTTCTTTTTTTTGCTGTATCACGCACGGGCTATCTGTTTCTTTTTTCAACATTACTATTATTCCATAAATTATTCAGACTAATGCCCATATCTTTGAAAGTTTCAATCAGTGCGCTTTTTGGTCTACTTGAGGCGTACAAAAAAGGCTTGTGTTACCTTGCGCGTTTAAAAATGGTTGCCGCGCCAGCAGCTGAGTAGTAGCTACTGATGGCGAATTTGAAGTCAAAGAGGCCATTTTGAAACTGGAAAGGTCACAATGGTCCAAAAACGATTAAAGAATTCAACAGAAATTCTCATTGCAAATAAAAACGAATCAGAATTTTGAAACCAAATGCTATTCACACACATCGGCGGAAACGTACCAAAAGCGAAAATAATTTAACGAACAATTTTGGGGAGAGATGTGCAGCAGGTTTTTTTTAATATTTGCTCTGTAACAATCATCAAAATAGTAATTTATGTCAAAGCTTTATGAAAGATATCAATTCGATGTACTAAAATCCAAATGCAGAAATACCTTGGTTAGCGCTAGTGGTAGGCTTGATGTTGGTGTCATCTGGGGTGGTAACTCTTGGTGTCACTAGAGGTGGTAACTGATGGTGTCATCCCAACCCCTTCCGAAACTTGCTCTCTCACCGCGATATCTAGAATTTTGGTACCAATACATCATACCATTATCCATCATAATTCAATGAGATTTCTTACGTCAACATTTCTAGTCATGTTTAAATTTCAATTTTTCAGTTCTCACTTCGTAAAATAATACGAAGAAAATAAGTAGGAGTACCACGAAAATGTTTTTACTTAAAAATTAATCAATTTTTACATAGCCTGTTGTTCATCTTCCCACAAATTTTCATAGTAATTCATTGAAAACTTTTTAGAAATATAATACGGACAGTCATGAGCATATACAAAAATATATGAAGAAAAAAAAGAGGGGGTGGAATTCCTTTCAATCGAAGAAAAATTACTTGATCCGCCCCAAAATTCCACCAACTTTATCTGAACCTATTGTCCACCATTCCACAAAATTTCATTGAAATCCATTCAAAAATTTTGGAGATATCAGGTGGACGGATAGATGTTTCTATAGAGAAAAGAATTACCAGGGAAATTTTGAAAATCTTTCAGGGCAGTCCATGTTGTCAACTTCTGACAGTGTCAACCCGAGTGGGCTGTCTCCACCCCTGTTAGTCTACCACTAGTTAGCACTCTAGATACTAAAATATGCAACACTAAATATTGTTATATTGAGTCACAGCTGGTGCCGATATATATTGCTAAATGATAAATCATTGTGTATGTGTCAATTCTCATACACAGGGCTCATTAACCAAAGTGTACTGCATACAGTTATTTCAGGGAATGTCTATTATACCTTCTTTTATCATTCATTATTAATTTAAAAAATTTAACATTACTAAATTTATTACAAATGATATTTTAAAAAGATTACTATAGTGATTCAGTGCTAAAAAGGCCATTACTGTAGTTTCTCACCTTTACCCTAAATATTTTCAGTTGTCCTGTACCTGTAAAATCCTGTTTCTGGGGACTAACAGAGATTTGTTAGATGACTATTTTACGCCTACACTCATCCAATTACAATCTGAACCTGAAGTTCATGATACCTTGATCAAACAATCACCAACCATCATCAGGCAACATAAAAGTATAAGCTTCTTTCTCAAAAGATGTTTGTATCATTTTTCAACATTGAACAATGCTTGAGGTTTGATAGTCTAAAATGTGATGAAATAAATTCTGCCTTACAATCTACTGATATAATACACCACGTGATGGTCTATATTTTTTGACTATTACATTTGCCAAGGGGAATAATAATTAAATATTAATCATAGAGTAATCTGCCTCATTTTTTTTTTCTCATCTTGACGAATGTATAAAAAATCCAGGTTTTCTCTGATCGAGCATAAACAAGAAAATGCTGAACGATGTACTGCTATTTTTATATTTTTTAAATATAGTGCAATCGAAAAATTACTTGAATACTGCCATCATTTTTTGATTGTACAAGTAAACTAGTGAGTGGATAGCTTGACTTTGTGCCATCATCTGCAAAACAAAAAAAATTGCTTTGCACTTTGGAAACAAGAGATTGTTACCAAGTTAGAGACACCCTTCTCCTTGAAATCCCACCACAGTGCCCATGTTTAGATTTCTTGCCTTATTACTTTCTGAAATAAATAACACTTGAATAAATGCATTGGATCTGGAAATGCATATTATTGATCTAAATTTTTCTTTTCTAAACGAATGAAGAACAAAAGTTTCATTTATGCATTCTAAACTGCTTTCTTTGCATATAGCTCTAATAAAAAGAACAAGATATAACTAACACACCATATCATTAATGATTATTGACTTCTATTTACCTCCATCATTTTATCACTTGCTTTTTATCGTAACTTTACTCAGACTGCCAACCTATGGCACTGAGTAAATAAGGTCTCGTGGGACTCAAACTCATGACCCTGTCTGCCAGAGAGAAACCAGGTTGACATCCTGCTGCTCTTACCAACAAGATCTTGCTCGCTAGCAGAAGTCCATATCAAACCTTTAAACCTACCTTCTATCCCACCATTGTTTTTTTTTTACAGGTAGTGCAAGTGTAGCAATTCCTTTTTTTTTTCTTGTTTTTTAATCTTATTTTCATCAGATGAAATATTGGAAATCATTATAATCAATTTTTCACTGTCATTTACTTTCATCTTCATTTTTTTCAGTTGCTTTTTATTGCAACATTACTACCACGTTTCCTTTAGGTGTAATGGCTTTCAAAAAAAGGATCATGCGTATTATCATGTTTTTGAATCTACACGATTGAATAAAAAAAATGCTACTTCTAATAACTGAATTCAATGCGTTTAGTCTTCAATTGACTGGAAATAAATATTTCATCTTGATTGTTTCAATAAATGTACCCAAAAATGTGACCAAGGTTCAAACATAGGAACTGAGAACGGGATTTAAAACTACAACTATACCAAATCATTTAGTTCATCCCATACTTAGATATTATACCAGATGTTGGTTTTTCACTGGCCTATGTTCAATCTCACAAATTTCTCCAAACATTGACAGTTTTAAATTGAAAAATTCAGCCAATGGATAAGGCAGCAACTGTCTCTTCACTTAATCCATCCTAAGAGTTCACTACGAGTGGAGTTCAATTTCCAAAGTTTTTTTTCTGAATACTTTATACTCATCTCCTCTAGTTCTATCTTCGTTAAAATTAAAAGAACCTTTCAGGTCCTACATCTGTGCAATCATAAGCAACTTGAATGCCTTAAGTCCACACTTCCTCACCTCCTTTCTAAAGAAATGAGGTTGCAATTCTGCATCCTTTCCTTTAGATGATACCTTGCTGCCCATATAACATAAATCATGTTGAGTATATTCGTGCCAACCAATACTTTACATTACAGGTACTACTACCAGAGGTTTAGGCTGAAGTGGTGTCAAATATGACTGAGGGCTATGAAAGCAGAGCTTAGTTAGTTTCACACATAAGCTTACCATTTCATACATTTTGTTAGTATAGACCATCTAGTTTATACTTGATAAACATTTTGATGACTTTTTTATCAATTTTTCACCCATTTTTCCATCAGAAAGCAGACGACATAATCATAACAAAGCAAAGTAAGCACACAGCTAAGGAACAGTGTTTTCTTCCACACAAAAACTTTACGTTCAAATATATCTTTTTTTTTTTCTTTTAAATTTTGGACCCCTTTAACATAATATACGCTAAACACAAGCTCTTCTTAGCTCACAACCAACTAGGTTGAAAAGGCCCTTGGCCCCTCATGCAGTAAATTTTAGCCTGAATATATTTATTCAAAGTTATAATCATCATATATGAATAAGGGAACCAAGAGACAGACCTGCAAAATGAGAAGCATGCAACGTGCGTAGGAGAGAATTATGCTCAACCTTACATGGAGAGATCACAGCACAGTATATCAGGAAGAAAACGGGAGTCTGAAACATAGAAACTATCAAAAAACTCAAATGGCGATGGGCATGCCATGTTGTAAGAATGAAAGACAACCGATGGATATCACAACTCACAACATGGATATCCAGAGATTACATGAGAAACCGAGGCTGAAAGAATATAAGATGGAGAGATGAACTAGACAAATTCAGAAAATACTGGCTCTGCGACGCCCATGATAGAGAAATGTGGTGAATCCTGAGGAAGGTCTATGTCCAACGATGGACGTTAGAAGTCTGATTACGATGATGATGTTTAGCTCAGAATTTTCAAACATCAAAATCATTTGTCGTCTTTTTTGGAAATCTGTAATATTTGCAAAAGTGACAATCTGATTGCAATCAAAAAAAAACATTAACCCATAAGCTACAAGCTTGTTTCGCCTTGGTCACATGCTTTCTGATGGAAAAAAAACAGGTGAAAAAAAATCAATAAAAATCATGAGTTATCAAACTTTTTTATCAAGAATAAACTGGATGTCCTTTATAGACAAAACATACAAAGTTGCAATTAAAATAACCTAATAAACAACAAAAAAAAGAGATAAGTAAAATTCTCCCAGTACTTACTCAGTATGAATTCTATCTCAGGTGGAACCAAAAGTTCTGTCATGACGTCACAACTTTGCCACTCCATTGAGTTACTTGTTAGGAAGTGCCAAGCTTATCCATCTCATTAAAAAATGTAACATTTCATTAAATTGAATTGCTAACAAAAGCTACCTGTCTATAGTCTGTTCTATGGTATTCACACATTCTTCACAAAGGATATGCCAACAATGTTGAATAGGGTACGCTGTATGAACTAAATCTATGAGAAAATGAAACAAATCAAGTAATTCTATTTGAATCACTTTGAAAAAAAAGATGACGAAAACTTGATCAGTGGAATTTTTTTTTATTCATCAGTAATGTAACATTTTGTGAAACAACATTCATTCAGTCAGTAATACATCTTTCATCCATTCACACAGATTATCTCCCTTGAATCTTAATTCAAGGGAGGTAATTCTATCAATAATACATCAATTCTCTCATTAACACAAATATATATTTAATTCTCCCAATACATATATTATATATATATATATATATATATATATATATATATATATATATATATATATTAGTTATTATATAATGCAGATAATCACAAGTATGTTTGTGATATATAAAATGTCAAATTAATACTTCAGAGACCAACTTTGAATTAGTCCTGAAGAAAATTTCAGTTTTAAGAAATTCAGATGTTGTCAAATGATGTTAGATGCACCAGCTTCTTCAAAAGCAGAGGTTTTCCAATGATAATCGTTTTCAATAATATCAAACTGTGATTTAGAAAAGATACTGGACAGCAGAAAAATATATTTTGCCATGTATAAAAGCCTTTTATGAATTTTTCTCTCCTTTCGTTTACTTTTTTTGAAAAAAAGTGACTGCCCTTCTTAATCTCTATTTTGTTATTTAATAAGGAAGATGAACAGAGCATCTTTGAATACTGGCGCTATTTAATCAAAGATTCTGAACTTTAATTTTATCATTTACCTTTATTATTAGATGAAGTATTGCAACCCGTTGTATTAATTTTGACTATTATTTACCTTCATCTTAATTTGAAATAAAAACAACTGAAAATTAAGATGTTGGTAAATAGTAGTCAAAATTAATACAATGGGATTTTGAATATGCCTGTAAATTGCATGAATCGTTACTCTCAATGTCATTTTACAAAACAAACCCATTTTTCAAGAACAAGATTTGTCTTTAGAAATACATTTTCAATAGTAAATTTTCTATATTCACTGTATTTATTGAATTAATAATTATATACCGGATGAGTTTGTGATGCTACTTCAATAAAAAGGGTTATTTGAAGATATTAGTTCTAAGTATTTACAGTAATGAAGGGATCGGAGCCAATTTTTTTCTAATTTGTCAAATGTTCCAGATGTGCTTTGTCCATTTTCAAAGATTTTGCATTTTGGCATGAAGGAAACCAAAAATGTTGAACAAATGTTTATAATTTGTTTCTCTGTAAGCATTAAATTGGAGAAATTACTAAACAAAGGAATAGAACAAAAAAGGACAGTTGTGTTTTTCACATGTATTTGTGAAGAGCTGCTTCTAATTAAATATGAGGGAAAAGGGCATAAGTCATTCCTTTCATGTCTCTCATTAATGCAAATTCATAGATTGGTCCCAACACAATCAACAGAAAGTTGTTTGTCTCCAACTATATATTGGTTGTATAGAATATCTTGAAGATCTAACAAAAGACCAACCCCAAAATTGAAAAAATAAAATGCTGAAAGTTATACTTCTAAGAAGATAAAAAGACTTTCACACCAGTTTTTAAGGCTGATATGGAAGTGAACATTTGATAAACTGCTATCAAGCAGAGTTGAAAAGTGTTTTATAAGCACTTTGATTAACGTAAAGCTCAGTTTTTCTTCCATTAAGATATCTTCAATGTCTTTTATTCAATTTTTGATTAATTATTTCATTACATTAATTCAAACATTGGTATCATTTGTATTATTTACTACATCCTCTGTCCCATAATAGTTGTCAAATTTGCACATATATTTCATATACTGTATGTTACAATTATTATGGGACAGAGGTAGTATATTTATTTCAAGTATTAGTTCATCATGCTTTGTACCTTATCCCATTTTTTTTCTATACTTCTAATAATTTTTTGCTCCATGTTTTAAAGCACAAGGTCACACAGGAACAGATCAATCATGTCATAGCAGAAATGACTAAATATATACGTGTGTGTGTGTGTGTGTGTGTGTGACTAAATCCTGCTAATCAAGAAAACAGCAGGGACCTCTCCTTCCAATCAGAGGTAGTACATGGCATAGGCTGCATACAGGGTGGCAAGATTGAGCTACAACGGGAAATCATCCCGACTTTCTCTCAGAGACTTACCCAAAACAGGCATTGGGGTAGCATCAAATTTTGAAATCGTGAGAGTCTGGAGGCTGAGGTTCAATAAAAGCCTCAAGCCTTGATTTCTAAATCCTATTCCAATGCCCGTGATGGAGAAGTCTTGGAAATAAAGTTCAGATCATTTCCCTTCATAGCCTAATCTGGCAACCCTGGTTGCATATGTTAATTGAATGCTCTAAGCCTGGTGTATCATGTTGAATTGCTGTACTTCGAGTCAAATGACATTAAAGTATTTCTTCAAGAAAAGAATGATCTCCTTTCTTCTTCTTTTCATTCAAATTCATTAACAGATGATTTGGAAAAAAAAAAAAAAAAAAAAGATACCCCGTTTTGGCCCCGTTGTGAAGAAAAAAATATCAACAAAAGATTTTTTTTTAAAATTCCTTCTTCATCATGTCCGCACCTGAAACTTTCCAGCTTTTGTGACATATTTAACGCCTTTGAAGGGTTTATATTTCTGAAAGACAAGAAGGGAAAGAAAAAACAATGTAAAACAAAGGAATTCAGACATCAAAGACAACAATTAAAGAATCAAGAATCAGTGGTATAGTGCTGTTTAGGACATATTGGGAACAGCATTCCCTTACTCTTTGGGGGAAGAGAACGGCATAGCCTGACTATTTATATACTAATTAAATTCTCTACTTGAACGAATCACTGAAAAAAAAAAAAAAAAAATCAGTATCTGTATACATGGCTAAAAAATGTCTCTGAAATTGGCTGAATTTTCAAAAAATTACACTTTAAGCAGGCAGCTTTTTTCAGCTCTACACCACTGTCAACAATATTACAAACCCATTAATGCATCAAGATGAGCAAGACGAAAACAAAACTGATGCAGAAATTTAAAAATTATTGAATCTTACCCTTTTTGAATATATATCTATTTTTATAGCAGTCTGCTGAAAGGTAAGTTTGCAATGCAAAACAATAACACGAATTTTTTTACAATCAATTACTTACCATTCTCAGAATTCCCTAAATTATCAAACTCCAGATGGCTATGGAATTGGTAAAAATAAATGTAGTTAGGAGGAACATATCTATGGAAAATATTTCTGATCCTTAACAATTTTTATGACCTTTTCACTAATGATAATGAATATCAATATTTTTCGTGCCGTTACAGAAGGCAAAATCGTTTTTCATGTTATGCTACAAAAATGACTTCCTGATAATGTTCAATATGGCATTATTCAATTTAATGCTTTCTCAGTACAAAACAAACACTAAATATTGCAAGCGAAAATTTGAAAAATTTTACAGCAGTTAGAATGAGTACAGGCTGCCCTGATTTCATGCCAGTCATTTGCCTTCATTTTCTCTTATTTTGGGTAATTCAGGAAGTATTTTATCAATCAAGTTCTTATTTATAATTGAAATAACAAACTGATATTGTATTTATTAGTAAGAACTTATGTTAACATGCTTATGTAATTGATTTAATTTGCACTAATTGTTGCCAAAAATTAGGACAGCCTGTATTTGTATCAATGAGAAACCAGATCTGTGTTGAAAAAAACCATCAAATTTGATTTTCAGTCAACTGAAAATTCAATCAAAACCTATATCTGGTGTCATGAAGAAAGATAACAAGAGCCCATAAAAATGTAAATACTCACATGAAACAACAAAAAAGCATATTTTACAAAAAACAAATACACTTATACAATGACCTAAGGAGCTATGACCAAACTGTTCAAGAAAACAGACGTAGATTAGATATCAGGAAATTCTTTTTTAGCAATAAAGTTTCAGGTTTATGGAATAGTTTGCCAAAGTATGTCGTTCTCTCACCAGATGTGGGTACTGATAGAATTATGAGTTATTATAACGCCATAAATGCTCAAGGGATTCAAATTGTTGTTACCTAGATTCGGACATGTGTGTTTGTATATACATCTTCTGTACTTTGTTCTCACTAATTTATGTATTATTATGAATCCATTTAGATGAAAACTGATGATATAAAAGTTTTACAGACTAACAGAGGGATTCCTATTTCAGATTTGTCCATCTTGTTATAGGCAATAAAGATGATATGCTATACTGAATATTTGATACTTTCACCTGAAATAAAAAAATATGGTTACAAAATATTTTAAAAAAAGAAATGAATTAGCAAAACAAACCAACCTTCTTGGTTATACTTTTTATGTCCACCAAAATGACAGATCTACCGTGCACACCAATTCTGAGGGATATAATCACTCAATCTAAATCTATTCACAATATGGATTTTCAAAATTTTATCTTATTCAATCAAAAATAAAGGTTCAGTTTAGCTAACCTGAGAAACATAAAGTAATGGTCTAGTTCAGAAATATACTTATTTTTTGGTTGGTCTTATGTAAGATCTTCAAGATATTTTATACAACCAATATATATTTGGAAACAAACAACTTTCTGTTGATTGTACCTCAAACCCATCACAAAAACCTCAAAAAGTTTATTTTTCTCAGAATGTGAAATTTTCTGTGAGAAATGAACATCATTCATTCAAGGAATATAAAGATATTTTTTTCCAATCAAAATGCTTTCCTTGGAATTGGCGTGCCTGGCAGACCTAGCATGTATAAAAAGTATGACCCCCAACCTTACAGATACGCAGAGGCAGTGAATACAAAACACCTGTGCCCTTATTCATGTACATGTGAAATACAGAAGCAATAAGCCTGCATGTAAAAAGAATTACAGAGGGTTGTGTAAAGATCTAATAGAAAATATAAGCATATTTATTTTAGATGTACGTAACACAAGTTTACATTGAAAAGCAATAAACACAATCATTAATTCATATCTATGAAATACAAAAGTATGTAATGTAAAGATCAGTTTTTTTATTCAAATCATAACTAATGAAATGAACATCTGAAGGATCATTTTCCACTGCTAAATTAGATC
Source organism: Thysanoteuthis rhombus (assembly GCA_963457665.1). Lineage (NCBI taxonomy): Eukaryota > Metazoa > Mollusca > Cephalopoda > Oegopsida > Thysanoteuthidae > Thysanoteuthis > Thysanoteuthis major. Next base: position 30,659,515 of record OY735206.1, read on the forward strand.
ACAGGGTTATAAATCTAATATAATAAATCTAACTAGATCAGTGATTCTGAACGTGCAGTGCATGCCCCACAAGGGGGACAATTTGAATATATTGGGGGGTGCAATTTGGAATTAGGGTGCAAAGAGCAAAAAGTGTTCCATGGCTCAAAATTAGGTCGAGATAAGTCTTAACTGATTAATTCCTAATTATAAAAAACTATCAATTCTTAATTATACAATACTATTTATAACTAATTTTACTGCAGATACCATAGAAACTAATGCTTATCTCATTAACTTTGTGAGGTATGAAAGCAATGAGGTAATTGCGCTAATGTTATTAAATTTCAAACAATAAGAAATTACAAAAATCTTAGTAAGCACCTTGAAGTTCATATATCACGTTTTTTGGGGTTTTTTTTTTTTACAAAGAATTAGCCACATGACATATAATTGAATTATCTTTTTTTCACAGTATGGGGAGACATCAAATTATTTTGAGCTGAACCAAACCACAAAACTAGATTCTCATTTTGTCGATCAGAGACGTCATAGTGTGACATGGTCACGAGTAGCAGATATAAAGGGAAATAACTCTCTAGAATAAAATCAAAATTTTCAGTCATTCCAAGAGCTTCATTTTCTCCAGTGGGCTGGCTAGCAAGCTAGTCTCGCAGACCATGGCAAGTGAAGTGAGTTCAGGTCTCATTGAATCATAATAGAGGCCTTGTGCCCGACTAGGCTTAGTAAATCACTATGAGCCTGTCCCTTATTAAATGATCAACATGCACTTGGCATCTTTATAAACCAAGTATCCAACTCTTGTAAAATGATTTTATAGTTAGATTTTCACGTAGAAAGAGATGAAAAATATGTAAATCTAGTATTTTCTTGCTTGCCTATTCAATATACATGACAAAAAATCACAAATAGATTGAATTATGAAATTATTAGGTCATGTTACAGGATGATTCAACTGAACATGTAGTTTTTATTGATTAGATCAAAATTTCTCGATGAAATCTTTATTTAAAGAATTAAACATTATTCAATTCAGCCAAATCACATTTTGATAAAAAAAAATTTCTCGATCTTTTCTCACATAAACTGTCAATTCAAATCAACCCATTAACTGTGCAAGGTGGCATGTGTAATGATAATCCATTGCAAGATAAAAACCCTTGCCTATTGCATGATGATAGAACTAAGTTGCCATCAATCACAAGAAAACAGAAATTCTATCAATGGTGCCATAGAAATGCAATGACAGAAATTTCTATCATCCACAATCAATGACAAAGATCAAAGATTGGAAAATTTGAGTGCTAAACCGAAGTGAGCATTATCAGGAATGAGCATTGTTACAAAAATAATCTTGAATAGGAAATTGGAAAAAAGACAATCTGTAAGTAGGACAAAAAGGTTAAAATAGAAAATATCATTTCAATGTTCCCTCTAATCTTTTAGTAGTCAGTGTGTGTAAAAGTCTCACGTTGTGCAAATTTTTTTCTGTGACAAAAATGTCTGCACTAAATGATTGTGCAAATGTAACCTTTTGACACAGCCTTGCAAGGCAAATTGTATTGGTATGATTTAATGTAATAAGTATGACTGTATTAAAGTTTTAGCTTGTACTTTGAATTAGTTTGTTTTTCCATTTAATAAAACACTGATGAGTATTTCTTATTTTCATCATATGACTCAACATCAAAATCAACAATAACAACCTTCATTTCATAGATAATTATTACTAAAGTTGCTGAATATGATTAAATCAAAAGTCATTAAACCTATTCAATATTTTAAGCAACTAAACCTTTGTGCACACATTAATTTCCTTTGTGTGCTGGTTACAAAATGTGTACATGTGCAAGGGAATCATATAAGGAACTTGAAATAAATTTCAAAAAACAAATCATTCAGTAAATACTTTAGAATGTTTTCCCAGATAATACCGTATTGAGAAAGGTTATTTCATAAATTCAACAATTGTTTGATGACATTTTTCAGCTTTTTAATATCTGAGGAAAAAATGTTTCAAGTCAAAATGAAAGTTGAGACCGAATTGCTCAGCAGAATTTTATATTCTTAAGCAGGGGTTGACAACTTGTGACCCAGGATTTTGACTACCCCACAAGCAAATATTGCAATACTATGCTTACTTTTTATGTTTTAAAGTGCAACTTTCCAAACTGTGAGTCATTGATAATCTCTAGGTATATAACGAAATTAAGTGAAATATTGTATGTCTTTCAAAAGATACTTTTCTTAAGTCAGTTGATCTGCTTGGATGATATTATTTATCTGGCATGGCTAACAGAACTTTAGTAATGTGTTGCAAAAAAATTCATTAGTAAAAAGTGTGTTGCCTACACTAAAAGTTTGGAAAGCTCTGATTCAAAAACTGTCTTTTCAGTAGATTCAAAAGTTGATCGAAATAAAATGTGATTTCTTTGATTACTAATTGGCATCCTTGGCTAAATACAAATGATTTTTTTCCACCATGCATTATTCATTTTGAAGCAAAACATAATTAGCTGTACTTGAAGGGTTAATTCCCATATTTCAAGCTTTTTTTATGGTATTTATTTGGCCTGCTTCACCCCCTCATTAATACTAAATCCAACCCACAGAGGCAAAAATGCTGCTGACTCCTGTTCTGAAGGGAAAGTTATTTCAGGCTGAACACTGACAACACTAATTTTCTTCCTTCAGCAGGAGGATTAAACTTTTAGTTTTGTAATTGATTTGAATTTTAATCACTATATTTAATTATGTCCATTTTCTGACAAAAAGGCAGGCAGTTATTCAATTGTAACATGCTGCTGCAAAAAGAAAAGTTGATATCGAAAATTATTTTTCACATCTTTATACAATATATTTGCATCTTGAAAAAGAAATAAAAGTGCAAAGGTCGCTATAGAAAATCTTGATATCATCAAAGAAAGAGGAATTATGGAAAATGTTCTGATGAATGTCAGGGTTTAGATGGATGTGGCACCATAATCAATATTTTTGAATAAATAAGAATATTAGGCAAAAAGAAACAACTTGATTCATTTTACAACTCTGAGAGAAAAATCTTTTAAGCCAGTGTTTCTTAAACTATTTCAGTATCATTCACCCATGACTAAATTTCTTGAGCTTTTTTTTTTCATTATTTTCATCTTATTCTCGTTAAGGTAAAATTTCAATTCATCTTATATTATGAACAAAAGGCATTAATTGGTTGATTTCTTGAGTGTTTATTTTATTCTTATTTTTCGAACATCCTTAAAATATGTGAAGAAAAGTAGGAATGACAAAATAAATAACCAAAAAATCAACCTACGAAAAACATCAGGATTTTTCCGGTTTAAACAGTTTTAGGGCTTAGAATTAGATTTTTAAAAATAATGTTTTCTCATTGTACATGTTTATCACAAAATTTCCCTTTTTTGATATTAAAAGAAAATAAACATCTGAGTAACTCAAGTCTGTCACCCTTCATTCACTCTTGGGTGAACCATTCACCAGTTTAAGAGACACAGGTTCAAGCATTATCAGGAGAAGTGAGTTTAATCATACAACCACCTTTTTAAAAAACAGTAATAGAAGCAAGCAGTGAAACAATTATCTCATAAGATGTTTCCAGTACTTATTAGTATTCCTTTGCATATTTGTTTGGAATCACTAAATGTCATCAAAAGTTTCAAGTCAGTCATACTCACAAATAAATGACATTTGATAACATCAAATAAAGAAATTTACTCTGGTGATACACAATAGAAGAAAATGATGCTTGAGTAAAAAAAAATATTTTACTTTCAAACAAACACTTACAAAAAGGGAAAAAGTCAGAATAGAACTATTACACCATTTATTCAACCCCTGACTTGAAAAAAAAAATAAAATAAATAATAATCTAGAAGAATGTAAGCAATTCAAAGACTGATATGCAACAATGCAGACTCTGCAATAGAAAAAAAATCTACCAATAAATACCGAGAAAACAAAAGAGAAGTCCACTCAATATTTGACAAGTGACATTCAAAGTCAATTAGGCAGAAAGTTATCCATTTGTGATATGCTGCAATTTTAACCCTACAGCACCCTCTTGTGCAGTTATATGAGCACATTGATTTGTGGTTACTAGTATTCACAGGAGTTATTACTGGACTTGATTTTAGCCAAGATCACTTGTAATTAATTTTTCTATATGTATAGTCACTTTCCACTTTTTTACAACTTTTTGAGTCAAAATTTATATAGTCCCAAAGCATCCACGGCTACATGCCATGCAAGTCATCTTCAATCTGATCACTGTTATCCAAATGTTTTCCTATAACTATTTTTCATTCATTTCAAGATCTAGGTGTACATAATCTAATCATATTTTATTCATATTTGAAACTTTATTTTTTATTTCGGGCTTCATCAGCTGTTTAACCATTTCCCTGTTTCAGGAATATTAAAAAACAGAACAGGCGTATTGCTATGGCACTCTGAATCATATTCACAAATGTTTATATCAACAAAATTAGCCTATTTATGTCTTTGAGATAATAAATAGAATCATAATTTGCAGTGAAGCAAAACTTTTTACAGTAAGGCACTCAAAATAATTCAACAAGCCGATGACTACCAAAATTGAGATTTTCAAGAAATAATTTTGGGAACCAAAGGGTTATATTGTCAATTGATACGTTTATTATCGCTTTGACATAGATTTAAAAAAAACCCACCATAATAATTACCAATCTATTTTTATTGATTTGTTATCAGTCACACAGAAAGTTTATCTATCATTAGTTGGAGGTTGTGTAGGTTCTCTGCAAAAAGGACAATGCCGTCTGCAAATCTGAGGTTACTCAGATAATCGCCATCTATTCTGATTCCTTTATTTTCCCAGTCTAGTCTCCTGAAGATCATCTCAAGGCAGGCTGTGAAGTGTTTGGGTGAGCTGGTATCACCTCCAACTAATGATAGAAGAACTAAATGAAGAGAGCAAGAAAGTCAGCCTACACATGAACTTCAGCAAGACGAAGATCATGTGCAACAATCACATCAAATATAAAAACGCTAAGATCAAAATCGAGGACACAGAACTGGAGAAAGTAAATCACTACATCTAGGACAACAAATATCAATGAGACCCTCAAAAGAAGAAGAAATCAAGCGAAGAATCACACTAGAATGGCAAGCCTTTGGCAGAGCAACCTTCAAAATTAAGAAGTTCCCGTTAATCCTAAAAAGAAGGGTGTATAACCAATGCATCTTCCAAATAGTCACTTATAGAGCTGAAACATGGAACCTAACCAAGAGACAGATCCACAAATTGAGAACCATGCAACGTGCACATGAAAGAATTATGCAGGGCCTCACATGGAGAGACCACAAGACAGCACAGTACATCCGAGAAAAGACAAGATTCAGTGACATCATAGAATCCATTAAAAATCTCAAATGCAATGGACATTGCAACTCACGACATGGATCCCCCAAGATCACATGCGCAACTGAAGCCGGCAGGATATTAGATGGACAGACAAGCTAGACAAATTCAGAAAGTACTGGCCCCACGACACCCATGATAGAGAAGTGTGGTGAATCCTGGAGAAGGTCTATGTCCAACGTTGGATGTTAAAAGACTGATGATGATGATGATGATGGTGACACTGGAGGAAACCAATACATAAAATAAAGTGGAACTACCACATTCAACACAGATCTTAACAGTCTTGAGATTGGGCAATAGACCAAAAGTAAAATGATGATTTGGTGTGGAAATTTTAAGCATTAAGTATCTCAGTCAGATTTCATACAATCCACCAGCACGGTAACCCTTAAACTCAAACTTATCAAATGTACAAGGTGGAAATGGGACAGGGTAGATTTCTTAAAAGAGACCATTTTATTGGAAAAGTAAAACTATCTATGTTACTGGAATTTATAGATCACTTTGACTTGGTGAAACAAATGAGTGGTGAAACAGATGGGTTCAAAGCATACAATATGGTACCATTACAATGAAAAACTGACCACGTGGGTACACTCGTAGATAATATATTTATCACATAGGTCAAGAGAAATGAGGTTATAATTGTTCTGCCTATAAGAGATTTTCAATTAACAGATTTCCCAACTCATTTTCCTTACTTTTTCTCTCTATAAGTTTGACTAGTAATATCACTTTCACAGCTACTGCTTCCATCAGCCGATTCTGTTTCCTTTAAAAACTACAAGTCATTCATTATATTCATTTTACACAGAGACCTGTAATGCTTCATTCTTTGAGTATACTACAAATACTATAACTTAAACATTAAAAAAGTAAGCTTATAAAACTTATAGGAAGAATAGATAGTTGATGACTAAATAATCAGTGGGACAGCCAACGAGTAACAAAGTTTCTCAAATACAGAGTGTCTCAAAAATGATTACAAGTTTTACTTAAGATGTTGATGAATAAGTCATGATAGGTGAAAATTTGCTCAAAAGAAAAGTTCACAATTCTCTGTGTTTTAGAACTGAAAGATCAAGTATTAATAAAAACAGAACAATATCAAACACTATATTCAAAGCAAGCAATAATGCAAAAAAATTTTTTTTTAAAGTCCATTTACCTTTTTTTCAAAAGGGGATGAACTTAACTATATGGAGTTCCTATGGACTAATCTCTCCTCAGCTAATGCTAATTATAGAGTAGGCTCCTTTTTTTGTGTGTGTTTTACAAATTTGTCAAAAATGTAGGTTCATTCTGGTTGAGCATTAACAAGAAAATGCAGAGCTACATAATGTTTTTGCTATTTTTTCTCAAATCCTGTGAAATTTTAAAATTATTCAAATATTCCTGACATTTTTGACAAATGCAACAATGATGTTAATTTTGTTTTTTCTCACTGAACAAGTTTTTTTTTTTTTTTAAATCCCAGTAACCTGACACCTATGGAAAAAAAAAGCAAATCAAATTTTTATCTGTACTGAAATTCCTCTTGCAGGATCATGCAAGCAACTTTGAGGTGAATAATCAGTAAAAGCAATTGAAGGTGTTGGGCAGTGGGGGTGGGGGGAGACAGTATGATGTGGTGGTCAGTGGTCAATTCTATTAGGTTAGGAGTGTGGAGTAATAATGAGAAACAATTTACTACCAATGGCTTGCAAGACTAACCTGCATGTCGTCGCCCAAATTCTGAAAAATTGCAGATTTTGCAAAAGTAGAAGAGATAACTGAAAATTGAAGGATTTCTAACTCAAGTGCTGAATAGGTGAGACTCACTATTGCAAATGAATTAAAACTTAGAATTTGATTTTAAACACCAACAGAATAGCTCTTGCTTATTACGATGACTATTTGAATAATAGAAGAATTCATTAATATTTTCCAGTATCGATGTATGATAAAGAAAAAATGCAGAAATGTTCCGCTCATACACTCATTAAATATCATAAGGCAAAACTGAATCAGGTTTAAGTAGAATGTTAAACAAATCTAGAGAGATAAGTGCAGAAGAAACATTGTATATCATTGATTAATGATCATTCAGTTTGAATTTAACTAAAAAAATAAAGGTGTATAAAAAGCTTCAAAACCAAATGCTAGTCTAGTTCCATATCTTTGGTGAAAATTAATTCCCTTTCTGAAATAATTCTTGAAAAAACAAAATCTACCTGTTTACCAAGTTTTATTTATGCAGAATGCTTTGGTGTGTCAATAATATATTACATAGTACCTTACTAGTATATAGCAGTGGTTCCCCCCAAAATAGTCCAGACATTAGATAATTTTAGGCCATTGAATACATGAATCATCTTTGAAAGTTTCAAGAAGGTAAAATCACAAATTGAATATATTCAATATTTCTAGTAGATATTATGGAATATTAAAAAGTACCTTTTGCCTCTAACTTGCCGTATTTCAATTTTCTACTCATTTTCTAATGCAAATTCAATTTTATGCAAAATCTAATTCATAAGACTGGCTTTTAAAGCAAAAATGTTTCCTGAAAATGAAGATGCTATGTAAATGTGCCATGTGAACGGATTCTTTCAAGGAAAAAAATTACATAAAATAAAAACTGACTACATATAGTTTTGAATTAAACATGTACATATTTTGATGAAATAATAAGTAAACGGTAAAATAAAAAAAACTATCTGCTCTGATCATCTAATTATATATTTTGTCACGTGGTTGCCAAAATTTTCTGTCTCTAACATTTATCAACGGAGATAATTATCAAATGCTAATATAGAGTTCTTTCCCTTATTTATCTATTTTTCTTTTTTTTTTACAAATGCAAATGCGTAAAATAAATCTAAGTTCTTTCTGGTTGAACATTAGCAAGAAAATGCAGAGCAACATAATACTTTTGATATTTTAAGAGTACAATGCAATTGCAAAATCATTTGAATACTGCTGTCATCTTTTTGACTGCAAGCATAAAGTAATTTTTCAAATAAATACTATCCCCAGCTTTATACAAACATAATTTCACGTGGTGAAATTAAGAGAAAAGCTAACACATAAATGATCTCAAACAAAAAAAAAAGGTAATTACATTCAACTAAAATATGAAGAATTTCCAATTTAGCAATCCTATAATGATGATGATAATAGTGAAGTGGATATCACAAAAAAAGAAATATATTTTATTCATCAATCAGCTTTCAACTATTCAGCAAACAACGTTTAATTTTTTCCTCAGAAAATTACAAAGTTTTTTCTTCCTGTTGAAAGAATCAAAGCAAGATTCAGAAGAGAACTATAATAAAAAGTACATGAATGCACAACCCTTGATTAATCTGAACCCCACCCTGTATTTTGAAATTTAGATTTAGCTGACCACCAGAGATAGTTAACCCAAAAGTCCATACACCATATTCATGCTAAGTGAACAAAGTTAAAAGAAGACTCAAACTCTGTGTGTGTTTATATGTGTGATTGTATACGTGTGTGTGTGTGTTTGTGTCTCAGAGTGTGTGCTAGTGTTAGAGAGAGAGAGAGAGAAGGAGGGAAGGACAGAATAGTTAGTAAAAAAGCAAAAGCATAATGCTTGTTCTCTCTTTATACATATATATTATATATATATATATATATATATATATATATATACACACACACAAGATGTCCCAAAAGTAATGTCCAATTCATTCAAAAAGTAACACCCTATTTCAAAACAATTTTATTGATACAATAAATAAAATACTGATCAAATGAACATAGACATATACAGTGGGTTACATTTAGGGTTCGATGTGACTGCCATCCATTTCAATACATTTATTCAGTACATATTCTGTCATGTTACTTAAGGGACAAATACGTTTCTTCAGGGACACCCTGTATCATATATATATATATATATATATATATATATATATATATACACACACATACATATATATTTGTATATGAGAGAGAGACAGATATCACATGGATGTGTTTTTGTATGCATTGTTTCTATGACTATCAAGAGTGACATTATAGCCATGCGTATGTAATTACAGAAGTCATAGCAGTAGCCGTGAGTGTTAATCTCTAGAGAGCAGGAGAGAGGAGAGGAGTTCATGAGGACAGGTTAGCCATCAAAACCCAGTTACATGCACAACCATTATTTACACAGGGACCCAATTATCTAGAATATTACAAAAAACAACTTACGCATCACACAGGTAGATTCATTCACATACAAACAGGGTTGCCAGATTTAGTCAGAAGGGGAGATAATCCAAGCTTCATCTCAAAGACTTACCCATCACAGGCATTGAAATAGCATTGAATTTGGAAATCGATTCCAGCAAGCTGATATTGAACCTCTGCCTCCAGACTAACTCAATTTCTAAATTCAACACTTCTCCAATGCCTGCGTTGGGTAAGCTTTTGAGATGAAGCTTGGATTATCTCCCCTTCTGGACAAAATATCTATTACTACTTTCAGCTTGACTCACTCATCCACTGACAACTTACAACCTTTGCAGATTAAAGCCTTCTCATCTGCATAGTATCTATCTACTCAAGTGTGTGTCTACTCATTTTTACACAAGAGTTACTTCCCTTAGAAGATTATTTAGTTATTTTTCAGAGAAAGATGATCGTACACAATAATATTTAAATTCTGTGACAATTTTCAATTGAATTAGCTTCAGGCCTTCTCTTTATGTTGCCAGTTATTACATAATTGCAATTGAAAAATATTGCCCTCATTTTTTTGACAGCAGGGGTAGGTTCATAATGAAATGATTATGAGTATTGTCTAGAATTATGACCTTGAATTTCATCCTGTCAATAGTTCTAATATCTATTGCATTTTGATTTCTTTCATCAACTTCTATCCAAATTCTTGGCTTTCTGAAATATTTTTCAATCTTTAGTTAGGACTCATTCTTTGAAAGCAAATCATTTGCAGCAATTCAATAAACCTAGAGACAAAAATTTTTTGAAAAAATTTTTTTAAATGTCAGACACTCCACACCCACACACATGTATACATATCATTGGTATTTTCATACTGAAAAATCTCATTCATCAACAGTAAATACAAACCAAATGTATCGGTCAATATCCAGCAATTTGGGCAAGGTCCTTAAATCTTTTTATTATTCCAATGTTAGTGAGAGCAAGATACCTAGGTATATAGAAACTTTCTGAAAAGGATAGGCTGCAATCAAATGGAAACAAATAAACACTTACCCCAGTCACTGTCATCTCCCACTTGCCAATTTTAGGAGTATTTTCCTGGAAGGGTGGGTTTGAGGAGACATGAGCACTTGCTAAAACACACAGCCTTAAGGCTTTTTCAGATAAAGTCAGTTTTGACAATTGAAAATAAATTTAACATTCCAAATACTGAATTACCTTCCTTATATTTCTTTACCAAGCCACATATTCAGACTTACCTCCTTTGGATTTGAAAGGTCTTGCATCAGAAATGAAACAAAAGAAAAAAAATACCATCCAAAATGCGACATAACTTATCTAATTTACATTGGTGCCTTCTTTACATCCAAAACAAATTTTGCAAATAAAATATGAAACATCATTTGTGACCAATAAGACTTGACTTAAATAGCATTTTGGATCCTATTTTTCATTTTTTTCTTCTTCCTGGTACAAGACTTTTCAAATCCAAAGGAGGCAAGTTTAATTATGAGGCTTGGTAAAAAAAATATAAGTAATTCATTATTTGGGATGCAAAATTTGTTTTGGATGTTATAACCAACTTTACCTACTTTTTCTTCTTTAATAAGATTACCACTAAAAACTATGAATGGCATTGATGGTATGTTGAGATGAGAAAATATTTTTTTTAATTCAACAGGAAGGAGCAAATCAAAGCAAACACATTCATGTTGCTATATTTGATTCAAGCTTTTTTTGATGGGGAACTTTTCACCAGTGGTGGGCAATATGAATTAGACCAAGATTCTTGATCCAAATTATATATAAACCTCCTAGCCACACACTGAATGACCATTATTTCCATTGTCATTAAATAATGGTAAAAAGTAGTAAAAACAAACATGATAAAACAGAAATGTATTTTGAATTAATCTTCACTACTATTTACCTTCATCTAATTTTTCTAGTTTTTTTTTACATCTCAACTTGGGCTGTCACTTCATGGCAATAAGCAAACATCAATAATTGGAAATAAAGAGTAAACTCCCGGTGAGATTCAAACTCACGTCTCTTGCTAAAGGGAAGTTAGAATCTGAGCAGAAGTTTACTCTTCATTTCCAATTCATGTTGTAGACAGACATACAGAACAACTGAAGAAATTGAGATGAAGGTAAATAGTGTTCAAAATTGATACAATGGCTTACAATACTTCATCTGATAATAAAAATAAATAATGAAATGAAAAATTAAAAGATGAATATATTTTTGCGATGTGTGGCTTGCCCACCTCTGGTTTATACTGAAAAATATAATGTGGCTGCAACCGATACTTGAACATTTAGTGGTAGGTGTCAAAGGTTGAAGTGTTTCCAATGATTGAACTCACTTAGAAGAGGATAGCAGCTATGAAACCTTGGCCACATTAAAATGAACACAAATATCATAAATGCAGGTATTCAGTACTAATTAAACTAAACAATCTTACACATATATAGACTTCAATAAGTAGTAGGTAAAAATTGTTTTGTGTCTTTTTTCAATTTTGCTGATTTTCTATGGGATTTTCAATGAAATTTGGCAGCACTTGTGGGTGTTATTTGTTTTTAAATTCCAAAAACAGTTACATAGTGAACAACTGATGATCCCCACAAGAGAAATTCACATACAGTACTATATCTAAACGAGTGTAAAACCTAAAAACTTTCAAAAATTTTACATTAATTGCATGAGCAGATATTTGGAAATAATTGACTGAAATGACAATTTCTTTTAAAATTCTTTTACAACTAAAAAGCTTTCCATACTATATAAACATGTACAAATTATCTCTACCATAAGGCAGTGCATGCAGACAGAGGCCTTCATTTGCCTTTTTCCATAGATGGAACCGAGTAGCCATCGATCACAATAAAGCGGAAATTTTATGGAATCAGCCATAGAGCTGCAATGACGGATGTCATTCATAGTTGATGGGTTGATATTGGGATTGTAATATATTTTATTTGAGAAATAACTGGGAATTAAAGATTTCATAGATTGTTGATTTTCTCAATAAAATTAAAATATCCATAACTCACATGAATGAATCCCCATATCTCACAGGTGTACTAGAAGTAATTATCTAAATCAATTAGATCTTTTATGTACGATCATCTAAATTAATTAGATCTTTTATGTACGATCATCTAAATCAATTAGATCTTTTATGTACGATCATCTAAATCAATTAGATCTTTTATGTACGATCATCTAAATCAATTAGATCTTTTATGTACGATCATCTAAATCAATTAGATCTTTTATGTACGATCATCTAAATCAATTAGATCTTTTATGTACGATCATCTAAATCAATTAGATCTTTTATGTACGATCATTTAAATCAATTAGATCTTTTATGTACGATCATCTAAATCAAATAGATCTTCTATCTATAACAATACAAAAAAAGGCGTTTTAATATGATGCTTGGTGGTGTAATGCAAATTTTCAGGTTTGTAGCCCAGAAAATGTGACCAGGAGTACCTGGAGACACAAACAGATGAGCAAAAAGAGGAGAACCTGTAGCCTGCTTAGCTGGCTGGTTGGGTGGGCATTTGTAGGGCTATGGTGATTCGATAAAGAAGTCTATAAATGTGCAGATTTTTTTTATCACCACTATCATCATCATCATCACTTACTATTAGTATGATTAACCAAGATAATGGAGTTCAAGGTTTGTCATGATTTTTTGTTGAAAATGGAATTTTTTTACCATATTTGACGTCAGGGAATATTGAGAAAAAACACATTTCCCTGAATTCATCTCATTTATCACCCAGACCAAACTTATGTGAGGCTGGACAACAAAGGTTATAATTACCTTTTGAGACATATTTTGTGGGATAACAGTGGGTCTTACATACCATCAAAAATGGTAGTATAAGAAAAAAACAAAAACAAGAAAAAAAATTGAGTCTGACAATGTAACAGAAGAGTTCATACCTTTTAACTAGAGCAATGGTACCAAAATTTTACACCCAAGAACCGAATACTACCTCTGTCCCATAATATTTGCCACGTTTAGTGTATGAGATACAAATGAAAATGTAACAACTATTATAGGACAGGTAGTATTCAGCTTTTACCATAATAAACAAAGAGTCACAAATAAACCTTGAATCCAGCCAACATTGAATATACATATGTGACAGGCCTTTATCGGATGTCAACAGAACAGCCATTGATATCAGAACAAAGAAAAATAAAAAGCTACAACTGTGTGCATATAGCTTTACATTTATCGCTCTTATACAAAAACTATTATGTGGAAAACAAAAGGGCAAAAACAATAAAAATACAAAATATGCTTCCAGCTGGTATGGCAGATAGCAAATTAATAGCCACAAAAAATATTTTAAAAACAGAAAAAACATAATAACAGTCCAACCAAACCCCTATGAATACCTTGAAAATCACAAGCTGGTTTGGTGCACTCAGCAAGAGCTACCAACAAAAAAGCTATGACGGAAGAGCTAGATGACAAACTGATGATACTTTATTTTAAAGGGAAGGCTTAGGATGAGGTTAGGATTATGTAGGAGAGAGCAAAGGACACTTCTAAAAAAGAATGTTAAATAATGCATATGTAGATGTTTATTCATATAGGTCAGGATTTCCAACCTTTTGCTCGTCTAGCATCACTTTGATGACAAGTCAAATTGGCCAGCACCCTCCTCAAACCTTCCATAGGAGTATTCAGAGACAGGTGAAGTTTTAAACTTTCCTCCTGAGATCCTTCCCAACACATTTGGGAAACAAAGGCTTTATGGAATGAAAATAAGAATGATATATATGTACATATGCCTGACTTGACTACACTTTTTTGAAATAACATAATTGTGTCCTTCGTTCTTTTCTGCATAGTCCTTATCATACAAGCCTTTTCTATTCCTTAACTCTTTTCGTAGCTCTTTTGTAAACAGCTCTTTTGTAACTGTATCTTTCAAGAGGTAACCAAGCTGCTTATAAGCGCAAAAAGAAATCAATTCTTTTTTTTCAAAGAAATGTTGGCATAATCAACTAAAACTATTGTTTAAAATCCATGTCATGAACACCCTCGATTTTTCTCATTTCTGATATTATACAAATGTTTTGATACAGTTACAATAAGAAGATTTTATTTATTTTTCATTAGATGAAGTATTGTAAATAATCAAGACCAATTGTTGACAGCTATTTACCTTCACCTTAATTTTTCCTTCAATCACAACTTAACTCAGGCCATCAATCTAGATTAGTGAGTAAACAGCACAGAGCGGAAGTAAAGAATAAGCTCTCAATAAGACTTGAATTCACAACCATCTAGTGAAAGGGAAGCCTGGTTTTGACACACCTACTGCTTTACAAACTCAGCCACATATTTGTGGCTAAGTTAGAGTCTCATTGAAAGTGGAGTCAAGTTGTAATCTTTCAAAAAATGACTAAAAAGATCAAGTTGAAGGTAAATAGTAGTCAAAAACAAATAATAATAAAAAGATTGTTTTCTAAAATAAACGTCTATAGGACATCAATATATTTTCAATCCTGATTAGGAATAGGTCATCTGTAACTGATTCACTTATTCCTTTGAAATAATCTAATCAAAGAAATAAACTTTGGACCATTAAGAGCCAAACCACACAAAAATGTCTTTGCTACAAACATTACTGACGTTTGATATATACAGCTCGCATTTCAATAGATATTCTGAATAGATGGTTCTCGAAAAGTACCCGAGATTAACCTCTGGCTTTATAATCTATATACATACAAATCACGATAGGAAACTCTTTTCAGTGAGGGCATAGATACCAGATTCTAATCCTAAACAGAGAGCTGAGTGACAACACTTTGATTCTAGGCAGAGGGCACAAATACCCTTATCTTAGGCATAGGTCTTGATCCATACATAAATGATCCTGTTATTTCTTACAGGTACTAAGCTAATCTTGACTATATTTGGAGGAATAATAAGGTCTTTATTCATATTAAATTTAAAAGTTTGATAATTGAGAATATGTATTATCTAAACAAAAAACTACAAAAAGGTCCTTAGGGGCATAATGAATAAAAGATAGATATTTACAGAACAGCACAAGGTCATAATAATGGTGCACTCAGAGAGAATCAAGCTGATTAGCTGGCTAGTGATCACTGGTACTTTAAGTTGTTAATGTTAGGTAGGATGTTAACAAAAGACTTGATACTATACTTTCTCATCTACTGTCAAGCTGATTTCCTGAGGAATATTATGAAATTATCTTGCCTTTTTGTCGAGAAAAAAAAAAAAAAAAAAAAAAAATCACAAACACACACAAATAATGATTCAATTTTTTTTGCTAATTCAGCACCAGTGATTTAGTTCTGAACTCTCATCCTGATGCAACATTCTTATTGTATAAATTTTGACTATTAACTTAATCTTAATTTTTTTAGTAGTTTTTATCACTACTTTAATTCAGTCCATTAATCTACATTGGCAAGAATATATCAATAAAGAATAAGCTCCTGGAGAGATTCAAACTCGCATCCCTCTTGCCAAACGGAAGTCTGGTTTATGCCCAATTTTTCTTCTACTCACCTACAGAAAATTTTATGGTTAGCAAGTTTGAATCTCACCGAGTGTTTATTCTTCATTTCTAATTACATTGTTTGCTTACTGCCATGGATTGACAGCCAGAGTTGAGAGTCGAAAAAACTAAATACTTCATCTAATAATAAAAGATAAATGATAAGATAATGACATTCTTAATTCTGCACTTGAAGGATTAGGGTCAAATGATTATAGATAAGATCTGACCTGAGATACTGCTGTTAACAACCCAGTATATATACACGGTGTTTGTAAAATAATACCACATTTGTGGAGGAAAATCCATTAAAAAAAAATTTTTTTTTTAATAATTTTTTTAATTTAAAAAAAAAAAAAAACCTACATCAGTTGCTTCCCTTAAATTTACAGTCAGCTGAGCTGATTGACTGATACACTTAGCTACAATCTCAGCTAAGCGTGTCAGCCAATCAGCTGACTGTAAATTTATGGGGGCAAATGTCAAGTTTCTTTCAAAGAGTTATTCCCCTTTTTAAATATTGCGTTAATTTACAAACGCTATGCATATAATTCGAAAAATTACCATTCAGAATGAATATGTTTCTTCATATTTTAACAGTGCTTCTCGGAAAAAACACCCCTTCAAATGACTGTTTGTTTCTCCTTTTTCATTAATGAAACATGTACTTGGTTAGTATTACAAAAATCATTTAAAGAAAGCTGTATAACGTTTCCCTGTTCTGAAATGAAGCTCTCCCAATTAGCTGAATATTTACATCCTTCTTCAAACAGTAAACATTATAAGTTTTTTTTAATGAAAGGTATGTTGTCAGGCTCTGAAGTAAGAGGGAGTGAACTCATAAAAAAGGTGCCAAGACACTTGCCAAATAATTTTAAATTCATTCTACATCTTTATATTTAAAATCAAAACGCAATAAAAATGTTTAAGCAAGAGCTCATAAACCCATGTTGAATTTAAATTTAAAAACATAATAAAAACATGTTATTTAATTATTTTACATTTTAAACGAAAAATGAAGACAAAACAAAACAATATGAAGAACGTATGACACACACAATTCAAAACACTGGAGGGTTGATTTGAATAAAGTAACGAGTCCAGGAAGTTCTACCAAGGCCATGCGATAGAGTGAAAAAATACCAATAAAAATACTAAATAGATGAAAAAATTGTTGAAAAGGCACCACTCTTGAAGAATATGCTACAGAGAAGTGGCCGCTCCCCTGCTTCACCTCTAGCTATACCACTAAATAAAAGTAAAGAAATTGAGAAATAGAGTAAGACAAGAGACAACAGGTTGGGTTGTAAGAAGAGAAAGCCACAGGGGAGAAAAAAATTAAAGTACAACCTGATAACTTTTACATAGAAAAATAGTTGAGGGACTGAAAGGACAAAAATCATTTGGAAAAGAAAAGAAAGTACGGTGGAGAAAATTATAAGAGATTGCTTTCCTAATATAGGAGGAAATCTAATACAAAGAGAAAAAGTATTTAAAAAGTATAAACATTTTCAAATCCTTTAAAAGTAAAATATACTGTTATTGTGATACTGATAATGGCCTAAAGAGCTGTAACATGTACATTTATCCAAAACAGCAGTGAACCTACGTTTATGAGAATTTTAGGAATTTTGAAATTTTTTAGTTATAGAATTTTAAAAAGATATTTCTAAAGAGACATCTAGAACAGTGAAACTGAAAGAAAGTATTTCCATTTTTATAGTTCATTGTATTGTTATCAGTTAATTTTTTTTTAAATGGAATAAAGATCCAGATTTTTCAGTCAACACTCATTTGTTTTTATAAATGACTAGTTAATTAGCAGATGCAAAATAAAACATAAAAGAGGAGAAAAAAAAATTTTTTACTTTTTTTTTTCAAATAAATCCTTAAAAGCTTCTTTTGGCAGACATTTATCAGAGGATGACTCATCAGGAAATTTTTTTTTCCTCCTCTTTAATGTTTCACTATACATCCACTAATTATGACAATTCAAAAATTTTCTATGACTAAAAGACTTTTCAACTAGTTAAACCCAGGGAAATAAATTCATGGATATATTTGAATTTGAATACGAGATTTTTTTTTTTTTCAAAATTTGGGACTCATTCAGGTGAAGGCGTCCAATTATCTAGTTTGGGATTATCTAGAACTTTCTAAATTAAAGCCTCCTCCTTTCTTGATCGCCAGGCATTTCTCTAAGCCTAATATCATATGTGAATATAAGAAAGTCCTGAAAACTCCCTTTTATATCATCAGAACCACAGAAATTAGGAAACTCAAGTCAACAGGTAAGAATATTTACAATGATACAAACTTAGAGATTTTGAGAAGCGTCATTAAAATTCGTTGAGTTTTCAAGGCATTTGAACTTCATGTTATTATCTTTGTTCCCACATTTCAGACAATCCATTCCATGGCTTTGTTCAAGTGTTAGGTAATGGTAGTAAACAGGAAAAAAATATATTTTTATTTAAAACCTTGACACTACTGTAAAAAAGAGTCCCCCTCTTTAGATTCAGATACTTCACCAGGTCATTGAATTGATTGTCAAAGATATTTGAAAAACAAAAAAGACAAGAATGATACCAATATTTCATTATTTTCTAACTTTCTACGAGAGCATGTGAGAAATAGAAAAAGCAATTTTGAATAGTTCATCTTCTGAGATATGCCTGACTGGCTGATAATTCAAATGCAAAAAGGGTTTAGGGCCAAAGCAGTCTAATTTTCATTATTTTTCCCCATCATGGTATCAAATTCATAAGTAATCAATGTATCTCTAAATTTCATACTTTTTTTATATGATTTTAAAAACTTCATATCAAAAGGAGATTGGAGATTTGCAGTTAAACTTCTGGATCTGCGAAATTCAAAACAACATGGTGCTTAAAAAAAAATTAAATCTCCATAATAATCCAAGCTACAACAAAACATACAAAACAATAAGTATGAAGATGTAATCATTTCATGAAAATTTGATTATTTCCATAACATCTCAGCTGCATTTGTTCACTCTTAAATTCATAAATTGCTGAATACCTCTAAGGTTAGCAGAGCTCTTTGGTGGAGGAAAAAAATTAGTTGAATTTATCATTTCAGGTAGAATAAAAAGTAAATTAGAAATATACCTAAGGTTGAAAGGGAATAACTTTGATAAGTAGTTATTTCCCTTGATATCAACATTTGATTGTGTATGAATTTAAGAGTTGAATACCAAATTCAGATTAGGTGCATAATGAATAGAAATAAAAAAACCCTGTACAAAAAATAGTCAAGTCACTTGCATTTGATCTGGTTCCCTACCAGCGCCTTTATTTCTATTTTATCTCCATGGATGCTTTAAATAGTGATTTAATGAATAATTCAATTACGCTGCAAAAATACTTCTTTGCTAAGATTTTGAATCTTATAAACCTCATTTGTTTTCCATGAAATAACACCAAAAAATGGAAAATAAGATATAAAAAAATTTAAAAAAAGAATTAAAAAAATTAAAAATCTTAAAATCTGATTACCAATGATTCTGAATGGGGGCACGCACTCCAAAAGGGGCCAATTTAAATATGAAGAGCAAAAAATACCAGTCAAGGAGTTAAATTATAGATTTTCTGATTTGAAAGAAAAAGATTTTCCATCTTGGCTAACTCGGCCATTCTTAGTGAACCTACCTGAAATGGACATGAAGTATCAAGAAGAATTTGCAAGTACAGAGTGAAGAGTCTATTAAAATTATATTGTTGATAATTTGACAATTAGAGGGTGGAGAGAAATTCAAAAGAAGAAACAGGTATTACATCTTGAAGATATTTACTATCATGTGGGCATGTTTTGATGCATTTTGATGGTTGCCACCACCTTTTTCCAAAAAACTTTGCAGAGAAAACTGTATGCTGTTTACATGTTTGAAATTCAGGGAATGAAATGAAGAGACAGGGTTATTGGGGTTGTGTGTTTTTGCCTGTTTAGTAGAAGAAAAATTATATTCAAAGTAAAAGCAAACAGGATATGGCTTTGCGATGAACGGAAACTAAATATACAAATTCAACTAGTTTGGCAAAACTCTAAAAATTTCATTGAATTTCTGAACTTGGGATTATATTTTCAAACCTTGTCAACATCAAATTTGATTCAATGAAGTAATGGGGTTATTAAATTGTTTGAGCTGTCAAGGTGGAGCATGAGCAAAATGGTCAAAAACCAATGCTTTGAATAAAATGAATATGCCCGCATATAAAACAATGAAACAGAAAACAAACCATGTAACTTGCATTATTAGTAGTTACCAGAGAAAAATAAGAAGATATCTAAAGGGTTCAGTGCACTACCACAACACAAATACATCACAGAACAGTGAAACAACAAGCAATACTAAGGGCTTCAACACACTAATCATTTGGGGGGGGGGGGTCTGTTAACAATACACTTCTTCATAAGAAGCTTAAATATTAACCCATAAACTGCGACAGGTGGCAAAGAGTTAACAGTTATCCGATGCAAGATAAAAGCCCTGACTCACAGATCAAACTGAGTTGCCATCAAACACAATAAAATGGAAGTTAGCCAGGGAATAGCAACAGTAGAAATTTCCATCATCCACAGTTAATGGATTAATACTTTTTTAAGCAATGAAAAGCTATTAACCTGTTAAAATCACACACACGCACGCACACACACACACGCAGAGAAAACAGAACAAAAATGCAAAACTCCCTTGCCAGTCTTGTATGAGCTATTCTTTCATGCAATAATTGTGATAGAGATCAAAATAACTATGTGTCTAATAATCAGCAAATACAACATTCAGGGTTGCAGTTCTATATATAATTCATATTCATAAATCCAAAACAATGTATTCATCATATGTAATTGAAACACATAAAATTTAGATAATAGTCTAATAATTGAATTTCAAGAATGAAACTATGCATGAAATTATAGAAAGGCATTTGTTAATTTAAGGATTTTGTACTCTTAGCATTCTGGGCATTTTTGCAAGATGGTGAAAAGAGTAATGACTAGGCAATAAAGCTTAAAAAAATGTTGATATAACACAGAATATGACATGAAATTCCCTCAGTCTAAATTTGGAAATCATAAATGTTTTCTTCCTAATATATAGTTTTATCTGAAATATGTTACCACTTCTTAATTCAAGTTCTTAACCTGGGGTTGACACACCTCTACTAAGCGGTACAGAAGACAACTTTGGGGGCTGCGAGAATAAGATGGCAAGCAACTTTTTTTCTTGTTTTATTAATAATATCTTGATACAGACTTTTATTTATGACATTCTGATACATTTTAACTTTGTTATTTATACTCTTCAAATCTGACTTTGTTGAATCTAATTTTTTAGCCTTAAGATTGAGGGGCGCAAGAAAGATCTTGAAATCATGAAGGGGTGTAAGCCTTGATAAAAGTTAAGAATCTGTCTTGATATAGCAGAAATATTGTAAATAATCACAAAACTCACTAGAAGAATTATTCAATAACATATTTCTCAATTCCTTTACTGAAATATTATTCAATTAAAATAACTGCATTATAAAAAGTGGTAACTGTAAATCATTATAATTGGTAGGGGCAAGACAAAAAGGTAGTAAATCTGTAGGACAGTCAAGTTAAATCTCGACTAATTTTCACTATACAAAAATCTTAGCTCATTCAAAGTCATAGAGGGAGACAAAACATTCATAAAGAGAGAACTGCATTGAACTGCATAGGATTTTTGAAAAAGCAATAGGCTGAGTCTAACATAATTACTCAGACAATCAACTGAAGAGGATCTTTGGAATAAAAGAAATTATTAACCATACAATTAGTAATAAAATACAAGTGGGGAGGTTTATTAACAACTAATCACTATTCCAAACAAATAACTTGGACACAAATTATGCAAGGAATCTAGAACCAATTTAACTTATTCGAACATTCCCTAAATAAGTAATCTGTTGACTTACCATTCGATCCATACCATGTATCTATATCAAAGTAAGGTGTGAGCATTAATCCAACAAGGGCAGATAACCAAGTATGAACAGCAAGGGAAGAAGGAGGCAACAAACCAAATGCATAACAGAACAATCATTTCAAAGTCCATATCTTCTGATACATAATGTTATACACCACTGGAAACCAACACTCTCCTATAGTGAAGACCACTTATGTCAGATGAAATTCATTTTTTTATAAAGGTTGAAAGAAAGGTAACTTAGGTCAGTAGTTATTCCTCTCGTTTTCAACATCTACATTTTCTTGTATGAACCTGATAGAGAAGATTCTTTTTGAGCTATTCCTGATAATAAAGGATAAAAAAAAAAACAGAATAATGCTGCTCACAACATGAAAATAAAACCAAATGAAAACAGTGGGTTAATAAAGACTAAACAGACCCTGCTTTAGAAGAAGAATTTTTATACATTAAATACAATTCCATTCTTTACTTTTCATTGTTCATTCTATATTTCAAGTATATATCAAGCCTTAGTCCGAAAATTCAGATACCCAGATTACCTCTAATCCCAAGCTTGCAGGATAAATGGTGCAGTACTATGGTATAGAGGTTAGTAAGCTCAACTGTAGCTAAATGTTTCAAAAACACAGCCATGAGCTCAAATTAGCCTAGTCCAATGTATACTTGATAACAAGCTTGGCTTGCTTAATCAAAATCTAAAAGAACAGAATTCATTTCTCCATAGAATATTATTCAAAACTATGTATTCCATTTCATTATTATCAGTAGCTTGTGTAAGTGGGATTTGCAAACTTTAGCAAAACAAGTCAACCTTAGTTGAGAGAGTGAATTTGACACCAGTTTTTACGTATATGACATCACGTTTTTGTGTGAAGTCATTGTCATTATTGTGATATATGGAGATAAAGTCAGAACTCAAATAGCCGAACTTTGATAAGAACAGTAGTAGAAGTCATTTTATGTTAGTGAATAGTGTCAGCTCTTTACTATATACCTGAATATCAATTTTTTTTCCCGGGCACCACATAACTTTCTTTACATAATTTTCTCCTCCAGCTTAGCTTTCATTACCTAAATCCTTTCTCTTAGGTTTTGTTCTGTTTTTACACCAGTTTGATTTACACAGCTAACAATCGTGGTCCCAAAGGCATTACCTTTGGTTGATCCAGGAAACTCCTTTAAAGAACAAGGAAGAAAAAGATTGATCTCTAAGATTATAGTGAACAGTTACCGCAATTCACTATTTTGGCAAGAGCCACTGGTTACTGCTTGTATTGAGTATTTGCAACTAACTGTTCAGATAGAAGTATCATTTATGTCAGATGAGATCTAAACTAAGGAAGTTGATCCGAGTGTGGCTTCAAATATCTCAACACACAACTTTAGTGGGGCCTATTCATGAACTCAATGTATTTATTATTTTAAGCATCACTTGGTTAAAAAAAAAATGATGACAAACACAAATCTTTAAGATGTTGTCAGAAATCATTTTAGATGTCTTCTTAACAATTTGGTTCTAACAAAAAAGAAAAATCATAAACATGCTTAATATATTACTTGATCTTGAAAAGAAAAAAATATTTTTGTTAATCGATTATAAACTAGATTGAATTGAATATTTTTTAAAAACTCTGAATTTTTCAAAATAGTGTTGAATTACTTTGAGTGTTTGTTGACTAGAAATATGTTTTCTTACTATACAGACCAAAGAAACCATGAAAGTTATGAGAAATGGTTCGGCCAATGGAGAATCCCCGGAGCTCTGCACAAAATAATAATATTTTTGCTATCATTAAACTACTAATTAAATCTTACTTCTTAAACCAGAGAAGAGAATAATGTGACAATTACACATTGTTCAAGATTCAAATCACTTGTCCCAGCACTAGCCTACAATTATAAACCAATCAGAATGTACCTTGGCCTTAGCAGCAAAGAATCATACTAGGGTTGCTGAATTAGCCAATTTCAGCTAGATCTGGCAGAATTTCTTTCCAATTTAGCCAATAAAAATCTACAATAGTTAAAAATCTTGCCAATTCAAAAAATATATACTTTTAATAAGTTTGCAAAATTATTTGTATCAATCTTTCTCTTGTTTTATCATAATTCAAGTAGTTCACCAATGTATAGTTATACAATGTTATTTTAGCAGCCTTAACAATGCTCAATGCACTCACTCAATATAAACAATCCAAACAGAATGAAAATAAAGGTATTACTTGTACATAAGGAGATGAGAAAGGCCTTTGGCCAGCAATGGACTTATCATGGCTGGTGATGATATATATGGCATATCTCCAATATACATATATATCCTATATATTTCATATTGATGTATTTTTTTTTTTTATTATAAAAAAACAAGACCTGACTAGAACTCAGCCTGGTTAAAAAGGCAAATTGGACCTCCAAGGACCACATGACCTAAGAACATGATCTACCTATCAGTGCTGGAGAGGGTAGCAAGGCATTTTAGAACAATGACTAAAATATAACATGAAGTGTTTAAAAAACATAACAGCTACGAACTATGCAACATCCATGGGGACAAGTTCATGCTTAACATCATGTTGAGATCACAAGACAGTACATTATACTAGAAAACAAAAAACCCATTAGAAAACTCATATGTCAACGGCCAGGCTGTGCTGCAAGGATGTCAGACAAACTCCGGACATCACAACTAGTGATGTAGACCCAAGATCATACATGAAATTGTGGACAGCAAAAATCAAAATAGCATGATGATTTAGACAAGTTCAGAAGGTACTGTCACCATGAAGCTCAAGAGTGAGAGAACAAATGGATCTCGGGGCAGGCCTATGACCAATAACAGACTGTAAAGGCTGATAATAATAATGATGATGATGATGGAAAACACAGAACCAAAGCAAGGGAATCAGCACAAATGAAATACAATCTTCAATAGGATTAAATAAGATTAACCATTTAATAAGAAGCTTTCATCCATTGCCAATGAATAATCCAAATCATTCACTCACAAACAATCCACAAGAAACTCAAATGGAAAGTCAATTTTGACCGATTCTTCCCAACTAGAAAACAAAAATAACTTCTACTTATGTTTTTTCCATGCAATGGTCTAAGAAAGTAAAAACAGATTCTAGAATTTTTTTTTTATGTACAGTCATTCGTCGACTTATGCCTGACCAACTAACATCCACAGTTACATCCACAAAAGAACTCAAAACCCATTAAATGAAGACGCAGAGAATTTCACTCGGAAAAGCAAATATAGAGCTTAAATATGTACGTGTTATTGCATCTTATGTTGAGCAGTAGGTATATTTCACTTCACCCTATAATTGTTGATTTACACCCAGATCAGATAGAGTTGCGTTCATACTACCATAACATAACCCAGACAAGAGTCGACACATGGCTGTATATAAAAAGTGACAGAAAGGGTTATTTGGGGAGTGGTGAAGAAAGAAGTAATCATTTCAACATTGAAAAAAAAAATATATGTATACAAATATATAAATCGGGTAGAAGAGTACACAAAAAAATGATGGGTTTAGACATATATAAGCAGAGAGAATCTACATAAAAACATGAAAAACTTTAGAAGAAGACTATGATCCCTTTTCATGTAGAGCCCAAGATTTACCGAAAATATAGACAGGGTTTCTTGGAGCGAGAGAGAGAAAAGTTGCTATTGACTATCTAACCAAGAGCAAACCATGCAAATTTCAGAAAGAGAGAAAAAATATAAAAAGATATCAAACAGAGGTGAATATTATAATTCACTGATTTACTCCAGACAAATGGATAACACTGTTGGTTAACTGTACCTAGTAAACTGCCAGGCAGTCACCGGTTCAATCCCTGGGTCAGGTAGTACAAAAAAAGAATAAATAAATAAATCATATACCCTTGTTCAATGGAATGAATGAAGAGTTCAGTTCGAAAATTCCCAGAAAGTTACTGAGTACTAAAGACATCTAAAGAAGACCTGGAGGGTACAGCAGCTGAAAACATTGCGATGATAACAACCCCAGACAAAGGCACTAGTCCGAGTAAATCAGTGAATAATAATTATGATTCCCCATCACACAAATTCAGAACGAAAAGGAGTGAACAAGACAGAAAAAAAAGTGCAAAATTTCCAAGAAAACATAATTTCCAGCACCATATTCAGTTTTGAAAGGCAGCAATTATTTAAATCGATACGTACATACATAAATTGTGGCTGCAACCAAGAGTGAAACAGTAAAATACTCATTCCATTACAATTTGTGACAAAACATAATAATCATAGACATTGAGTTTAATAAAATAAAAGGTAAAAATTTGGTTTTATTCACATCACCGTTCTCCTAGAAGAAAATTCTTTTTCTCTCAATCTAATGCGTTTCCAATCCTATTCACCTTCAGACAACCAAAAATTTGTTAGTTTTAAAAAAAAGTTCTTCCCAGAGGGGTTCTATCTACAATGTATCTATGATAATAAACTGGGTACTAACTTTCTGCCATTTCTAAAGAAGTATATCTTATGTGAATTATTCTTGCTTGGTCCCGATTTTATGTCATTAGTGGAATCTCTTTCATTTTTTAACATTGTGGGTCCTGCGCCAATTTTAAAATAGAGCCTGCACAAATTTTATCGGGTGGGGGGTGCACGGGCCTTGAATTTTAACACACGTTGGCTTTTTTTGCTAAAAACTAACAAATTTCAGGATGGTTCAAAGGTCTAAAGGATTGGGAGTACCCAAAATTGGGAGGAAAAAAATTTCTTCTCGAACAGTGTTGCAAGTAAAACTGAGTCTTTACCAAATGAAATAAACAAAATACAAAAGAAAAACAGTAATGGATGTTTTAAAATAACTGAGGAGAGGCCAAGTGTTTGGAAACCATAAAGAAACAACCACTGAGAAGAACTTAAGCTGCTTTCTCTTTACATAAACACCATATTTTTTTTAGTTAAAAAGGAGAAAATATTACGTTATACAAAGGTGTTTTAATCATTGTATGTAGCATACTTGGACTATTTTCCTTGTCTATGTTTTTCATTTTTCCACAACAACCCTTGGTAGGTATGACCCCCAGAAAGAACGGGCCACCCATTCAAAGAAAAGCAGATACCAGAACATAATGTCAAAACATAGGAATAATAAAACGAATGTGACGTGTCAGGTAGAAGACGGCGAGGAGCATGCATCCCAAGAAGTAAGAAGTAACATCCAGATTAAAGAACACCCAAAAAAGGCCGGAGAGAACACAGCCAAAATGTTATGAAAAAAATGAACATTGACAAGGAAGATAGTCCGACTATATCACATACAATGAAAAAGTACTAATTGTCTTAGTTTTCTTACCTGTGATATGGGATTAGGGTGAATGCAGAATAATAGATCAGTGATAGATTTTAAAACAATAGAGATGTGTCAGCATGCAGTATAGTTGGTCATGGTGCAAAAGGTTTTAGTGAAATAGGTATGAAATAAAAATCATGCTTAATGCATAGCATTAATCAGTTCAATAATTGTTAGCAGATTTTACTTATGCACAAAACAAATCCAAAACCTTATATCTTTTTAATAATTTCTCTCAAGTAATTGAAAGAAGAGGTATCAGACATTTTGTAGGTATGAACATTTACTCAAAAATGAAATTGAAACCTTCCACTATAATTTTTGATTTTGCTACACGGTTTTACATAAGACAGTTTCACAACATTTTATATTAATTATGATGGAGAAGTTATACATATATATATATATATATATATATATATATATATATCCCACCAAGGAGGAGATCTTGAAAATATCCTGTAGACGTAAGGGAGAGCAACTTCCCTTGAAAAAGAACAAAAGATATAATTAAGCATTTTTAATTTATATCATTACAATTATTACAATTATTATTTATCATGATTTTCAGCTAGTATAATAAATGCAGTTTCAATAATTCATTCTCATTTTCTTATGTTTATTAATTGATAGGGTTTCACAATTAAATTTGAAAAGCTCCCGATTGAAATATCGAAAGCTTCACCCAAGTATTAAGCATACAATCATTATACAAAATGGTTATATTATTCCTGCCAAACTATAAAAATATCAATTGTAATAATATTTTTACATCATTTAATTTTGAAAGAAGACATAATTGATGTTCTCCGAGTGGCCATTGTATGTATATCATGTAACTATTGAATAAATCAGCCTCCAATAAAATTAGATTATTTTTCTTCTGCCAACAAAGTCTGCCTGTCAGTATCTCCAAAGATTCTCAATGAATTTCAATGTCATTTTGTGGAAGGGTAGGCCATGGGCTCAAGAAGAATTTAATTCCATTTGGGGAAGAATTTAATAACACAGTGAATTCTGATTAATAGGACTGTATCGGGAATAACAATTTCAAACCCAATAACCAGCTGGTCTAAATAACTGAATTTTTTGTATACATAAAACATACATTTGAATTTTTTCTTACAAAATTTATCCTACTGTGTGGCTGGTCCTAATAACCAATGGTCTTACTAAGTGGAATCCAAAGTATATAATTAAATACTACCAAATCTACTTCCCATCTTAGTTATTATTTCTTAGAGGAACATAATAACTAATGTTTCTTATTAAGCCAAGTAAATTTTGGAAAGGAAAACACCATAACTGGAATTTCTGTTACCACCAACAGTGAAATTTCTACCTATTACATTTTCAGCTGACAGAGTACAACAGTCTTGATAAAGAATGCCGGTTAAATCCAAACTATTTAAAATAATGCTATGCAATAGTTTCAACTAGCTAAGATGAAAAATGCATGTATTCTATAAGAATAACAATCTTTAAAATGTTTCAAGAGTGAAGGCAGTGAAAAACAATTATATCAGCCAAAAGTAAAAAATATTCACTCTTACAAAATTAAGTAAATGCGATAAATTTAATAGCATCCTCTAACCGATACCCAACTTATTCCTTCTAATGTGCAGTACTAAGTTCATGCTGTCTCCACAAAAACCTAACAGCACAGTAAATTTATTCAAGTGATGAACATAGGCAGTGCTGCCAGATTGGGCTACAAGGGGAGGTAATCTGAGCTTTATCTCAGAGACTTACCAAACACATACATAGGAATAGCATCAAATTTGAAAATTGAGTAAGTCTAGAGGCAGAGGTTCCATACCAGTCTTTTGAAGAGTGCCCACCTCAAGAAACTGGTACTGAAACTGTGTTGGGTAAGACTTGGAGATAAAGCTTAGATTACCTCCCCTTATAGTCTAATCTGGCAACCCTGAATGTGAAGACTTAATTGATCTGAGTTAGAGATTCAAGGAACTTCTTAATCTGATCTGTGCAAAAAAAAAAAAAAAAAAAAAAAATAGAAGTATCACAACACTAACATCAGAGAAAAAAATACCCAGA
The DNA here is from genome assembly GCA_963457665.1 of Thysanoteuthis rhombus. Lineage (NCBI taxonomy): Eukaryota > Metazoa > Mollusca > Cephalopoda > Oegopsida > Thysanoteuthidae > Thysanoteuthis > Thysanoteuthis major. The sequence goes on from OY735206.1 coordinate 30,689,059, forward strand.
AACATTTGAAATAATCATCAGTGTGGGAATCTTAGTTCAATTCAAGCCAAAGATAAAGATTGAATTCATTTCTTGTTCCTTGGTCAGAGTAAAACTATGCAAACGGGTAGTGAAAACACAGAAAATCAATCAACATTTTCCACAACACTCATCATGAATTATAATGCATGCATTGTGCTAATATATAAAGACTAAAAATCTCTCTAAAATATGTGACAGTTTATGATTTGGATCCCATACTACATGCACTAAAACTGTTTATTTTTCTCAATTCAGATAACAAACAACAAACAAAATCAAAAGTAGAATGCTCAAAAATCAGCGGTCTCAGAAAGTTGCTTGACATTTTGATAAACAATATCTGTGTTTTATTACAAAAAAGCAAGAAGACTGATGAGATGATGAAAGAAGACATACTTAAAGAACAGAACAAATTTACAAAACTATGACTAATTAAATGGGGGGAAATTATCAGGTTTTCAAGACTGAATCAGAGAGATACACGACACAAATTTTAAAGAAATGAAAGGAAAAAACATCTTTAAAGAAAGGAAAATAACACTGAGTGACAAATCTTACTTTTGTTTTGTTCCTGGTTAATAAATGTTAATACCTGATTGGTTTCATCTAAAAAGTTTTGAAAATGGCCATTATTCCTTTCAAACATTGAACCAAGACAGTGATAATATGAAATCTTATTTCCTATTGGACAACAGGCAAATTTGCACATTCAAAATCACAAAGAGTAAAAAAAAAAACAACAACAAATGAATATCACTGTCCTGGTTGCAAAAGCAAAATTTGTAGGAAATAGTAGCCATTTCCAATACTTAATACATATAAGCAATTAGAAAATAACACTCACAACCCAGGAACAAAAACCATGCAACACAATGTAATAGAAACACAAAAAATAGAATACATTTTATAAAAGAAAGGACAAAACATTGATATGAATGCTTTGCTTATCTATTTGAAGTTAAAAAGTGAATGATGGAAAGAGTGAAAAAATCATAAGCATCTAATCAGAAGACAAAAGCAGACAAGGAACAGTTTCCTCCAACTTGTATAGGAACTAAGAACAAAATTCAAATCCAACTGCAAACAAAAATCATACGTAAATTCATTTTATTATTTTTTTTAATCAAATTATCCAGCATTAATCAAACTGTTCCAAGTAAAATTAATTCAGCAGACAGATGGATTCTTGTCAACTAAAAATAACAATTCTATAATAAAAACATGTGTATAAAATAAAGCTGAACACATTCAATACAAGAAAGCAGAAATCAATGGAGGATGAAATAATAGTTCCTCTATCCCATAATAGTTATGACATTTAGGACATGCTCTTCATATGAAGGTGTTGCAACCATTATGGGACAAAGGTAGCATTTGTTGAGCAGTGACAGCTGTTGGTATAAAACTAAGAATGTTCCTAATTCATTTTCCTACATTCATTGCAAATTAGTTATTTTCATATCAAAACTTGACTTTGACACTTATTCAGATTTAAATCTCACAGCAATATATATCTGAGCAATAACTATAGTTCTTATAATAATACATTAGACCAATGATTCCCAAAGTGAGCACAGCAGCTCCCTGAGGCACTGTAGTTACCTCTCAGGTGTACCACAGAAAAATCGGAAAATCCTAATAATTCCAGGCAACCATCTTTAGTTTGATTCCAAGATATCTTTTAAAAACTGTGATGAAACAACAGACTCACCCTCCTCACTTGTAATTATGATTATCAAAATAGTAAACATATGCATAACATTTTTTTTTTATAGATTTAAATTATAATTCAATCATTTTTACCTATCTGACCTAACAAAGTGAATGTAATGCAAAAGATCATTATTTCCTGACTTACATCAGATCTTTTAACACTAAAGGCATCATGATTTTAAAAAGTTTGGGAACCATTGCATCAACTATAAAATTATTTGCCTTGTGACAAACGTACGGATAAATACATCAAATTACCTAATCAAATTCATTTTTTTATTTGATTGCTCTTCTACAGAATTAATAAAGAAAATAAAAATTATATTTCTATCTAAAAAGAGAAAAAAAAAAAAAATCTATTAAGGATATAAAACCAGCAATTGAATTAAAAACTTATTTATATTATTCAAATACACCAAATTCACCATACATAATTGGCTGCAGATAAGTTGCTTCCTTTAAAGTATTAAATCAAATACTAGTATTAAATTCAAACTTGATCATTATGCTGATAATTTCAGAATCCATGATATCAAAGAGCTTAGGAAGACAATTATCAAAAAAAAAAAAAAAAAAAAACCTTTTCAAGATGTGAAAGAAAGAAGATGCAAATGTATGCCTCTTCCTCAGAGAAGAAAAAAAAAAATCAAGTAAACTAAAGACTATCGTAAAAAAAAAAAATTTATGTCATTTATTAAAGATCTAAATCCGTAACAATGGGGAATTTATTTAACAGAAAGAAAAAAAAAAAAAAGCACTTTAAATAAAAAGTGTACCAGCAGCGTAGCAAGGGTTCTTAGCACCCGGGGGCAGTTGCATGATATCTTCAGAGAGGGCATGATTATTAATTAACTGACATTATAGGCCAATTTTGCACCCCTTCACAACTGCATCCGAGGGCCACTCTCCACTCTTGCTATGCCTCTGAAGTGTACTAATTTAAATATGATGAATGGTGATATGCAAAGACACATAAAAGCATCTGTGAATAGCAGTGAGCTAACTAGTGAAAAATGTAAACCAGAAAAGATGTTTTTACTGCCATCTAAAGTAACTGATCTTTCAGGATTTCTCCCATCAATTCAAAGGAGCGGAGAAAGTTGGATTAATTAAGTCTTTAGAATCATGATTTTCTTTTGTTTAAAGAAAGAGAAAAAGAATGAAAGTCGATCCAAAATTTTCTTTTTATCAAAAACCACAACCAAAATCTAGAAATAAAAACGATGAAAAAATAAATCAATACAAAATAAAAATAATATCATTTTTCCTTTGTTTTATATAAAATGGTAGCAAATTTTCAAGGCCCAATCATTTTTTTCTTTCAAATTCATTGAAGAATAAAATTTTCAAACAAATTGAGAATTGAAAATAAAAAGTGTACAGAAACTTATTTCAAATATTAGTAAAAGTAAAAAATGAACAAGAGTATTAAGTCTGTTTTTATTTTTTAAAATTGAGGTCAAATCATTTTATATCCAAGATCAACTCACCTTGATGGAAGAATAAAAACATTGGTGCAATAAAGAAAATATGTTATTAATGTAATGATCACTAACATCACCTACCTCTCCGTACATATCTAGTCGGTTGACTTTGACACCAGATATGGCCCACTGGCTGATGGAGAACTGCACCTGGAGAGTAAAGGGAAATCCACACATTACCCAGAATAAAAAATGAAGAATAACAAAAGAAAAAAGAAAAAAAAAATGGAGAGGCAATAAATGGCTGGATTGGGCAATTTGGGGAGAACGGTTGCAAGAAGAGGGTGGCAAACAATTTTTTTTCCCTTTGAGAAGGGTCATTGACATCCAAAGAGTTTTTTGGACAATTGGAACATAGTGTTAACAAAGCAAACAAGAAAGAATTCAATTGTCTGAAATACTCCTCTAACTTTTTTTATTTTATTGATGTATTCAACTTCTATTCTTTCTCCATCATCTCCTGAATGATTTTATTAGTAATATCTTGATACAGATTTCATTTTGACAACTGATTAATTTCAATATTTTGTTATTTACACTTATTAATACCAATTATGCCAATTTTGACTTTTTGAAATTCAATTTTTTAGCATTAAGGTCATAATGACGGAGAAAGAGTTTCATAGCCTTGACAAACGTCAAGAACCATTGCTTCAGTTCAAAGTATTTCATACAGCATTAGGAATTTAAAAAATAATGATTCCATTATTTTAATTATTCCACAGCAGTCTTCTCATTTTTTTGAGTCATATACAATAACATTTCAAAAGAAATGTATACAGGGTTCTTACCAACTGGCCAGTTCAAAATTCCCTGACATTTTTCTAATTTCCCTTACAATAGATAAGTCAACATAGCAGTAACTGATGGCCTCCTACCTCCCAATTACCACTAACCACCTTTTTATTCAAATATATATTTTTAAAAAAGCCTATCAAAAATAAGTCATCAAGCTGTAATTCTGCAAAATATACTTAAAATAAAAAATAAAAAAAAGGGCTGCAATACACCTTTTTAAGACTTGCATTTTCAAAGACAAATAAAGATTAAATTATCTGCTTGCAATACAGGGATTTACATAGTCTCACAAATGGTAGATTTGATTTTTCCTCTGAGCTTAAAAATCTGAGTTGAATTAGTCATAGTTTCCACTACTTCACCAGGTGAAAGATTGGAGAATGAAAAATTACAATGAAAAACTTTCTAAAAATGTTCATGTCTAATCTGATCAAGACCAAAATTAAGTCCATTACCTCTGTCAATGAAGTTGGAGAGGTGTATGTATTACCCTGTGACATTTCTTCCGTCCTTCCATCTGTCTATCTGTTCGGTCACATGATATCTCCAAAAGTTCTCGATGCAATTTTGAGGAAGTTTTAGCCATGAGGAAGGAAGGAAGTGATTGAATTTACGAGGCAGAACCAAAAAATTTTTTTTTGATGAAAAGATATTTTTTCCATTTTTTTTTTCATAGATTTATGTATTTGCTCATGACTGTCCACACCGTACCTCCAATAGTTCTCAATGAATTTCAATGAAATTTTGTGACGGGTGGACCATGAGATGAGCAAGACATGATTAAATTTTGGGGTGAATACAGGAATTTTCTTTTTTGATCAATTCATTGTACAGAGTTGGCAGAGGTAATGTGTTCCCTGCGTCTTTCCTAGTTTTCAATATGATTTAATTACAACCCAACGTTAGTTATGCGGATGAAAGTCAGCTTCTCTTTCTATTTCACAATGATTGCCATGATTAAGAAATAAAAATAGAGAAAAGAGAGAAATATACTAAACCATAAAGAAATGGCCACTAAAGGGCTTTTTTCAACAGTGCAATATACTTACTGTCATTGTAGGGTTAGACTCAGGAACTGGTGAACCTGTTTGTAAATTAATCTGTAAAAACAAAACAATTGAAATGATTTCTTAAAAAAGATTATAAAATACAAAGTCACCATTAAAAATACTCAACAGGTGGAATTTAACAAGTAGGACCAAAAGTAATGAATTTCATAAACAAAATTCTAAAGACAATTTGCATCAGGAAATATAGTAAATTTACTTTATAACTATATGCATTAATATGAAAAATTATACATCACAGAGCTTAATTTTCACTTGAAAGCATTTTGAAATTACAATAGATATGCGTATCTAGCATAAATAAATAAACCACCATAGCCAGCATGTGCACAAGAACTAATTATCTAAAAAAATTATTTTTTAAAAAAAGAAAAAAAAGAGATCTTCTATTTAAAATTATCTTTAAAAAAAATAAATCTTTTAACTAAAATAATCTGAAAGATACTGGCACAAAATTTGGGCATTGTTGGTCCAAAATGACCATACAGACTCGAAAAAGCACTTTTTTGAAAAAAACAGAAAGAGAAAAAAAAAAAACGTTTTTAGATGGTGCCCAATGGTGTACTCACAAAAATTTATATATATGGTTGTAGCCCCTAAAATATAAACAGCAACTCCTGGAGACACACATACATAGACACAGAAACTCAAAGAGAAAAGAATCTGCAGCCCACTTGGCTGGTTGGTCAGGCTATTTGTGGGGAAATGATGATTCAATTGCATAAAAGGACAATGGAAAATAAATAATCTTCATAGTATCAGCCTACAATTTTTATTTAAAATCTTTTGTTTTCTAATCTTTCAAATAATTTATTATTCTATAAAAAGTCACTAGTCAATAGGCAAAAAGTTCATTAGGAATGGCTGACAGCTGGGCCTGACTCATACCTTTTTACATCTATGGAAACATTTTATAACAATACCAGTTTTCAAATTAAATTCAACTAGCTGAAAACTCGCCCTACAGTTGGGATTTCCAGCCTATGGAAGGTCTTTGGCTCCAATGAAACATAAAAATTGTTTTTTCTTGGTCGGGAGGAGTCTCTTAATTCGAGGTCACATACAGATAAATGGAATTAGACTTTTAGTGATAAATAGAAATCAGATCATTATTATTTGGATGAACGCAAACAGAGAATCCACATTATTATTTCTTTTTGAATTTTCAAAAACCAACAAGCTAAAAACATGTCTGAGTATTCAATTACAAAATTTCATGGGGATATGTTGTATGGTTCCTGAGTTACACTGTCACATACAGACAGTTTTTTGACAAATTATAGTAGGAGATGAACAATATGATGACTAATTATGGCATTAATTGAGATGAAACTAAAATTATTTGAATTTTAGTATTGAAAGTTCATTTGAAGTACTTACAGTTCCTTTAATGTTGGGGAGCTTTGTAGGGTCTATTCTGCCGACATCCCAAGTCATGACTTTTGTTACAGGATCAAAGGAATATTTCCCTTGGTTTGGAGTAAGAGTGACATTCAGGATGGATTTGGGAAATGGGACTTCCAAAACAACATTTTCAATCTTGAAAGAAAAAAGAAACAAAGAGAAAAATTAGAGAAAAACACTTGAAAAAAATTCAAGTAACCAATTGTAATTGTAAAAATATTTATGAATAGAAAAATTGATAATATTGCCACCTCTGCCTACAGATGAATCACTGTAACCAAGTTGTTTCATTTTTACCATAATACCCCCTCTCTGTAAGTTTCTATCTCTCTGTCACCCAAGACTTGACTAACCCACCTACCCAATCCAAACTCTTCGGACAATGACACAAAATTACATAGAGTAATACATGACACAACAAAGACATCAACAAAGACTTAATTGCAGTATTTTTTTCATTTATGCTAAAAGATTCTATGGCTAAATAACAACCAAAATTTATAAGAGTAAAAAACTGTCATTTTCAAATGAAAAAGAATTTTGAAAAATTCATTCCCATTAAATAATTGAATAATTTTCATTCATATATGAAAAGAGACTTTTTGATAAGATGAAATTTCACAATACACAATTAGACAGGAAAACTTTTAGTAAACTGTGTTTTTTAAATCTGAAAATGGAGGTCATCATTGAAGAATTCAGACACTTTTGGTGGAGAGAAGATACATTTCCAAGAGGATCAAACAAAAAATACAGAAACCAGAATCAGACTACTTTTTCTGAATATACACAAAAATATATTAATTTCCGCAAAATGGGGGATGTTCTGGATTTTTTGTAGCCGGAGAAAATTTTGTTTAAATCGGTTTGGCAGTTTCAGCATGCATGAAAGTGTAATAGATACACTGGAAGTTTATCGTGGGACCAGCAGGGACAGGCACATGTGGGTGGGTAAAGGGTGATGTGGCAAATTTTATATAGAACCTTCACTTGGATGAAATTCGGGGGGGGGGGCACTCCTCATGCCGGGTCTAATATCTCCAAATCTTACCAATCCCAAGATTATACACCTCTTCAAAATTCTCAAAAGATAAAAACATTAACTATAACTCACTGTTTTTCCCATTGTCTGTTTTGGCCCAATGGTAACATCAAACCGCCCAGCTGCTCCTTCTCGGAAGGATATAGTGTGACGTACATACACTGGAATTGCTACCATACTATAAAGAAGAGAAAAAATATACAAATGATATTATAAACATTAATTGAAATAAAATGACAAATTCTATGCAAAATTAATCAATCATAAATATGTGGTGGTGTTTTCAACAAACAGGAGAAAATATTAAAACTATTAAATTGTAATATGCGAACGTTTTACAATAGAATAACTAAAAAAAAGCTAAAAAATGATTGGAAAAAGAACTGTTTATTTGACAACACAGTAAAAAATATATTTTTTTAATATATTCCTTCTTACACAACATGAACCACAGAGCAAAAAAATAGTTTAATTAAATATACACTCGAGCATTTCTTTTCATCTGTCTCACACACCCTAGACAGTTCCACACAAATTTTATTATCATGAATACAATTCCCAAATGCTTTTCTCACAAAATTACTAAAAGGAACATGTGCACATATTTTGCACAGTATGATCTCAATTAAAGTCTGTAGCAGGAATTCAAACAGGCAGGAAATTGCCAATTTCATTTTGGCAAAATTTGACCTAAAAATGTGTGTTGTAGATAAAGTGAGACATGTTGATACAGAATATGCCTTTATTTTTTCTCTGGGATATGCATTCCTCGAGTTACTCACAGACAGACAAATACAGCTTTATATGAATTTAGTTCATAACTAAAAAAGTTTTTAAAAACACATAAAAATAACAAGGTGAAAAAATAGGGGAAAAGGTTGCATCATGTTTTCTTCCTTCTATACTTTACCAGCCTCTCCTGTCATTGTTTGCAGTAGACTTCTGCAAATTTATCAAGTGACCTATTTCCTTTATTGTTTGGCAAATCATTGATTTTGGCAAGAGTTGAATTTGTGCTTCATTCCTACCACTTGATATTTTCATCTACCCACTATGACTTTTAAAATTTTCATCTACCCTCAATGACTTTTAAAACCTCAACATTTCCAGAATAGAATATATTACAAAAATATATAAGGGTCTTGGGGAAAAAAGACCAGCACAAAACTTACAATGTCACACTAAATCTGATGTAGATAAACATTTCTAAACACAAAGAATTTTCTTTTCTTTTTAGATTAGGTAAGTATACAGCAATTTTTTGCAGCAATAAATAAAAACCAGTCAAATAATAACAAATCAATTTTAGACCCAGTCTATCTTCTATTCAAATGATGATATGTTCGACAATTTTACTGATGCTTGTCGACACATTCAATGCATTTCGCCCAAGTAATTTTCAACATTTAACTCTTAGCAATAACTCTGCCCTCTTACTTCAACGTCAATGCAGAAGACAGTATTGAGCAGGGCTCAAAGAAGTGTTTAAGCAGCGAGCGCCACTCATCTGAACGAGAGTTTGTTCCTCGGAAGGAGGCAAGAAGGAAAGAAGGAAGGAGAAAAAAAGAAGGAAAGAGGGAAAAATCCAGAAGAGTAAAAAAATATTTTATTGAAATGACTGTAAATATCAGGCTTGTTTGATTTAGATCACAGTTGTGTCAGTGTGGCCGAATATGCTTTTTTATTTATAGCCAAAACTATCTTTGAAAATGGTGAAAATTGGCTAAAGGTTTCCATTTCAAGCTAATTTTACTGCTGAAAATGTTTCTTACACTCATTTTAAGTCCGCTTATCAAATAAAATAATCAAGACTCTAGAACAAATTATTAATGAAAATAAAATATTTACTTTTATTTAACTTACTACTCATTTTTTTAAACTGGCCAGATTTTTTGCTATTGTAGATTTTTTTGGCTAAATTGGAAGAAAAAAAAAATCAGCAAATGGTCAATTTGGCAACCCTGAGTAGTCTACAATAGAATACATAATTTTCCAATCTATAGAAGAACATTTGTCGTATTTACCCAGTTGGATTTTTCAGTCGAATATCAAAAGACGAAATTGATGACGAGTTGTTTGTTTCATAAAAAAAAACAGAAACCAAAACAGTTATCAAAAAATAACGGGATTATTTACGTATGAATCTGTTATATAACAAATTATTCACCTTGTTAACCTGCCAAGTTATTTTAGAATGCTGCAAAAATAAAATAATTAAACGAACTTCTTAGCTGAAAACAAAAAACATGACCATAAGTTCAGTTTAGAAGCATCCACTGTTTTGAAAAATACATTGAAAATAAACATAGATTTTTTCAGGAAAATTAGGAAAAAATCAGCAAGATGTAGCCAAAAAATAGTTAATTTGGCAACCCTGTGTAAATAAACTTGAGTTTATTTTTTTTCTACGAACTTCACACACCATCAGTAAATCTCCAAAATTTTCAAAAATTTACGCTCATAGGAAACTTGGAACTTTCTCGAGCCCTGGCATCGGGTACTGCTACCACCAAATTGCAGCCTATTAACCCTACGAAGGCTCAAAGCAAGAACCCAGGCATCTACCTCCACATTCTATGACTTCCAGTAAACCAACAATGCAGCTTTTCCATCCAACTCTGCTAAATATGATTACAAAGGACGATTGACATCATGTCAGAAAAATGTAGTTGTGCCGTCCTGGTTATCAATACTTAAAAGCCTGAGATCCTCCAACGACCTTCTGCCCAGGAATTCTTGCCTGATATCATTTTCAATGTTAGAAGGAACCATGAAAAAAGGCAGACTCCTTCACCTACCTTGATACCATCCTCATCTCTGACTGTGGCATAGATAGTGAGATCCAAAAACATATCTGCTATGTTTCAGTAGCTTGAATACCAGTCTTCACCATAAGCCCCTGAATCTCTGGGTACTGAACAGTCTGCTTCTCCATTCTTCTATATGGTTCAGAATCCTGAACAGTACACCGAGCACGCATAGAAAGCTTAAAAGCCTTATATGCCCCCCCACATTCCCCCGCAGCAGACGAACAACTCCAGCATTGAGTTCATGAGCGTCCAGCGACATCTGTGCTGCATTGGCCATGTCATCCAGATGCCCGAGAACCGCATTCCCTGACAAGTATTCAATGGAAAACAAGCCAAAGGCCAATACTCATCCAGAGGCCAGAAGAAACGATACAAAGACCACCATAATGCCATCCTCATGCAATGTGAGATACTCCAAAACAATCTAGAAATCATAGCTTCCAACCGTGCAGCGTGGCATCAAACTTGCAGGCAAGGCATTGCAACCTTTGAAGCAAAATGCACCGTGCCCATGAAGAGCGCCATCCCCAAAAAACATGAGCGCATAGCGTATGGCCCCCTCCAACCTGGTGATGGAATCCAATGCCCCACGCTGCACTTCAGAATTTGTACACTGAAGTCACCGAAGGAGCCATCAACACCACAACAACCCACAACGAGTCTACGGAAGAAGTTGAAGATCATTGTCGTCTTGATGGACAACTAGAAGCTAAGCAATGCATATTAGTTTGTAGAATAAGTTTGTTCTGTAGTACTACTCAAAAGAGACAAACTATAATTCTGCAAACAGATTTTTTTTTTTAATTTTGCTTCTTACTAGTTATTTATTACTTTTAAAAATACTGAGATATTTTTAAAAATATGAGAAAAAAATATTAGCAACAAGATTAGGGATTTTCACCAGTACTAAATGGAGTGACTCTTTTTGTTAGAAAAACCTTTTTCTCTTAATAATAAAGTTAATCTAAAAAGGTTATTGTGATGCAATTACTGATAGGATTTCATTTGGATATTGTTTATGACTGAAGCCAAAATAGCAGGAAGTGAAATGATTTATCAACAACAAAAAGAAGCAAGTGTAAAGAAAGGTAAGTATTTGCATCCTCACTTAAGATGGGAAATGTTATAGGGATGTAGTTTGTGCGAACCAAGGAAGCTAGATTTGGCCATGAGGGAGAGAGACTTACCCAACGTAGGCATTGCAATAGCATCGAATTAGGGAATCAAGTGAGTTTGGAGGCAAAAGTTCAATACCAGCCTCGAGGCTTACTCAATTTCCAACTTCATCACAATTCCAATGCCTGTGTTGGGTAAGCCTTAGAGACAGAGTTTGAGTTATTTCTCCCTATGGCCAAATCTGGCGACCCTGATGAGGACAACTGAACAGAAAGAAAAATGGATGAATGAATAAAAGGTGAGGTTCAGACAGAAAATTGGGTGGGGACAGAAATCATTAGAGGGGTAAGTGCACTTACCTAAGAGAAAAATCTACACTGTAAAGAAGGTAATGGATATATCAAAATAGAAATACGAAAATAACTTGGAAAAAAAAAAACAAAAAAAACACATGAAACTATATAAACTTTTACAATATATTTCCCATCATTTTGTTGATTTCTAAATTTTAACTTCTTGGTATCTTGACAAGGTAGAATTATAATCTTAAATAATTAACATGGCTTCAGCTGTGCCGTACTAACTGGAAAAGAAAATTAGTGTTGTAAAAATGTGGTACGTGAAAAAACAACTAACAACTAGTTAACAGAAGCAATTAGTGAAGAGATTATCTTCTATTAGTAAAAAGATAAAATATCATTATCAAACTTACAATGGTTCATTACATTATTTTAGGTAACTACCATTTTGAGCGTGCACTAATTTCCTCAGGGTGCCAGTGGCAAGATGTGTGTGCGTGCACACATGTGCACAGCTTAGATCAGTGCAATATGCAAAAATTTAAGCCAGTACAGGAGGGGGCAAGTGAGCCTACAATTCTGAAGGGGCCTAGTCCCCCTGGTAGAGACATGGGGGGGGGACCTTTTAGTGAAGAATATTTATATTCTAAAGAGAGTCAAGGGATGCAAAACATTGATATTTGGAGAAAATGCATAGAAATTTTGTACAAAAATCTATATACATAAATGCAGATCAACTCATTTTTCAAATTTAATATACAAATCTGAATTAAATTTCAGGAAAGTTGGTTTTCACAGCAAATAAATACTATCACTTTGAGTAGTTTCAACACTTCTTGATAAAAAATATATTATGTTTTAAATTGTTTCACATGCATTTCATACTGATTACAAAAATACTTAATGAGTAGTTTGAAATGGGGCCTACATTTCCCATCTGATCTGGGCCGATTACCAGCTTCACATGGGGCCAGCATATAGAATTGCAATAGGTATTTATATACATCAAAATAAAAAAGAAAAATCCACTCACTTTTGGGCTCCTATGTGGTAGGATATCAAGCGGAAATTCCCATCAGGAGGCACAAAGGATAACACCCGTTCACTCTGTGTAGAAAAAAAAAAAAAGAAGAAGAGTTTATACCCAAATCTAAATGGGAGTTACATGTAAAGATCATTTATCATATTTTTGATGAATACATTCAAAATGTTTTTATACCTAATATTTTACCAATAAAGCCATATTCAGGATGTTCAAATATTTGGAAAGGGATTTTTATGGTGAAAAATTTGATTCAATTAAATGTTTTCATTAAATAATCAGGGAGATTGTTCAAATGTATATCTAGAGAGAAACCTATAGAACAGTTAAATGAATGTGCCTCAAAACTTGAATTCTATAATTCAGTATTTTTCAACACAAATATGTTTCTAACAAATGTGCAATAATGAATCACATTGCACATAGTGCACAACTATACCACTGAAGATATATCGACATGTTTCCAATTAGACAGCAAATATAAACACAGTCTTCAAATCCATAAAACAGAGGCCTGATAACTTACTTCCCATCTCTTGAAGCGTACACACGGATGAAAGCTGACATCATCCAGCAGTCGGGGGTTCATAAATGACAGTGTCAAGTCAGGCATTCCACTCAGTTTTATCAAACAGTCAATCTGTCAATGAGAACAATGGAAATCAATTTGAATTTCAGAAGAGTGAAACGAAAAATTATGTAATTCAATGGATTAATAACAAAGAAGCGATAAATCAGGAGATAAATTTCAAAAGAGTGACACATATATCCTCGTAACTGAGTGACAATGTACAATCTTATGAAAAACATACCAAAATCAGAAAAGTGAAAATAGAATAATGAAGATAAAAGTACTTACATAGCCTTGGACTTCAGCAAATACTGTAGCCCCAGATTTATCAAGAATTGCATCAATTTCCTCAATGACATCAAAGTAAGCCTCATTGTTTGTGTACTTCACGCCCGTCCTTCTCCAGGGAATGTTAGACAACTGGCCTGTTGGCAGTATTCCACTGACACTGTTCAAATTAAGAGATAATATATAAATAAACAAGGCAAATACAGCTGAAAAAACATATGAAATGTATAATCAATCAAAATATGTTCACCAAAAGTAGCATTCTTTGAACATTTTACAAAGAAACAATTTTAATTATTTTGTACAGGACTTTTAAATGGATATCCACAGAAAATTTTCCAGCTTTCAAATTATAATTTTCTCAGTAAATCAAAATGAATATTTCATAAAAATTTTAAAAATCAGTAAATCTTTTCAATCATTTAATCCATAAGAATCAATCTGTATGTTTGTAAATAGGTATATCTTGAATCTATTTGTCTGTGTTTGGACTAATTTCAATTAAACTTATTATGCAGTTTGCAAACTTCTTGAATAAAATTTCAGAAAAAATTAAACTTCTTTTAAAACAAAAACATTAGAGTTTAGTATTTCACAGATTTATGATTCAATTGAATAAAACTCCTAACAACAAATCTCATGGTTTTGCTACTTAATCCCCATGAAATATACAGGTTTTCCCTACCATCCGAAAGTAAAGCGTTCCTATAAAAGCCTTTCATAAGCCAAAATGGCATAATGCAAAGAAGCATTTACCATTTAATTTTCAGGTGGAAACTTTTCTAAGCATTCCCAAACCCATAAAAATGGTGAGAACAATATTTTAAACAGAATTAGCAGAGGTTGTGAAGATGGAAAGTATGGGAGACTGTGATGTAGAAGAGAAAGGATGAGGGTGCACACTGCCTCTATATCAGCCAGCAGCAAAACAAACACAGAACACTTTTTCGCTTTTCATAGAAGCAAAAAGTGGCAAAAAACAAACTTTCAATAAAGAAAGGAAAACCTGTATTTGAATTTCTGAGATTATTTTTTTCATACAAGAGAAACTAATAAAGTGGTTTCAGAGGCACAGTCCTTTGTTATAGACAAAGAAACAGAAAAAAAAATCACACTGTTCAATATATAAGGAGGTATGTACTCACCCGGTAGATTTACCAGTGACAGTGTCTGTAATGGTTCTCAGTAAATTAGGAGGTTTAATCAACTCCTTGAGAACATTAGATTCTACTGCCAATGGGAAACCATTGTCCAGCATTTCATCAAGAAGCTACAAAGAGAGAAAAATAATCTCTTGTCAAAGCACAATTTAGGAATGAATCAGAAAAAGATATTGATTTTAGTGTTAATCCTATAAAAACACATAAAAATACCTCATACAATATATGCACCATATAATTTAAGATATGTGGATGAATTATGCTTTGCTATACAATTGCACAGTAATTGAAAATGTGCATGAGTATTACACTAAGTACCATTTAAAAACATTTTTTTTTTTTTTTTGAAAAAAAAGGGCATTTTTTGTTTCTATGGTCATTTTGGACCAACAATAACCAAATCTTAGCTGGTATTTTTAAGATGATTTTCAGATAAAAGATATATTTTTCAAGATTATTTTTTCTATATAAATACTTTTGGTACATGCTTGGCCACGGTGATTCATTTATGCAAGGTTTGGATGTTTTCTTTGTGTTTGCTTTCATATTGCAATAGAAAAATTTACAAACACATTTGACCATGATGGTTAGAAAGTCTGAAGTATTTTGTAGTGTATCCTCTGGAATGGGATGTTAATATTTATACTTTTCATTTAAAAGAACATCACTCAAGTACTTGTACTATGCAGTGGTTTAAACTGAAAATTTTAATCGATATGAATAGCAATGAATTAATCATGTTTAGAGCAATAAGTAATGGTACTTACTTCATAGACGATCACATAATGCTCTTTAATGGTTGACTCCGTGCACTCGGCAAAATAATCTTCAAATGTGTCAAAGACGCGGTGCAAGAACTCAACCACAAAAAGAGGCGAGACTGAAAATAGAAACAAAAATCATTATCCATTATATGCAAATATATTCAACCTGTATAAATAATGCTATTATGATCACCAAAATATAAATTTTCAAGTAAATCACTGTTAAGTAGAATTGAGTAACAAATAAAAGAAATTCTTAATTCCTAAATCAGGGAACCCCAATCATTATTGCACCATGGATAGGTCAATGAAAGGTTGGGAGGTTTTGATCAAGCATGGAATATAGGTAATAATTGAACTATAAGTCACCTATAAGTGGCTAACACACCCAATTTTGTTTCTAATAGATTTAATATTAAGATCCAAGGAAATTAATTAGTCTATATTCTCCAAAGAAATATTGCCAAATTATATTGTTTCCTCACAGCCCAGCTTTGTGTCCCAGTACCTTTTTGTAGCCAGGTGGTTGAGTCCCAATGTCCTAAACAGTAATATTCTAGTATATAGTATACTGTGAAAAGAAACGACATTCTCATACTATTTAGACATGATGACACACATAGAATTGTTGAGTCAGAATTGAATTCCTTATAATTTATTTCATAAGTATTTTTTATAGCAGGCAATAACTAAGACAACAGATATCAGCAGAGATATGTGTAGGTTTTCACATTATTTACTGTCATATGTCCAAATCCCTTGAAAGTATATATGTAGGTACATCAATAAGTCCATAGTCTAATGATGAAAAAATGTATTCATTTTATGAAACAAATATTTATTGTCTATAACTTTGAGAAAAATTTTGCACCCCAACTTTTGTTTAGAAAATTAACTTTTTGTGTGGGTTGACAACATCAAAAAAGGTAAGAGGTCAGATTGTCCAAACAAAAGTTTGAAAAATTATTTACTTTTCAACATAATATTCTTTCTTGTCAGTGTACTCAATTCTGTAAATATTACTCACAGATTGAACATTTTTACAGTCAAAATTTCAGGTCAAAATTCAGCTAATAACTACCTGTCAGGATGTAGACTTATTGATCCACTATCATACACCATGGGAACATTGCCTAGCTGACAGACATCTCAAATCATATCACATTTTTTTGCACCTAATCAATACACGCATCACTGTGAAAAAAATATTGGTTTTTTTCACCATAAAAAGAACAATCCTCATTAAATTTAGAGGAGTAAAAGTTAACATTCCCCTACCATGATTTGAAATCAGAACCAACTTATTGGTAGGCGGTACTTTTAGCAACTGAACTAAATGGACAAGTCTTACATATCTACCAAAATTTGTTAGAAATACACAAGGGCTTAATTTCATTCCAATAAATAAATACATCTATAAAATTAACATTTCCCTACCGTGTTTTGAAATCACAACCAAGAGATGGATAGGTGGCTCTCTTTCTGATAGAGCCAAACTGACACGCCTTAAATATCCACAAAATTTATCTTACAGATACCCGAGGGCTTTCATCTTAATAAATAAAATCAATCATACTAACAAAAAAAAATATATTTTTATAATTTTTTTATTTATGATATATGCAAAAGCTGCAGTGGTCATCCACAGACAGAATAGAAGTAAGAATGGATCTTGTACCTGCAGCAGCCCAGCTTGTTTTTTTTAGTTTTATTCATAAAACTTTGTTGTATCATTGATAATTTATTCATGGATATTTCACTATTAGTGGTTGTTTTTATATTAGTTTTTTTCACAGTCTTAAAAAAATATTAATGCAGTCAAATATTTGGAATCATTTCACCATATTCATAGTTGTTTTGATAAAGCAAAACAGATTTTTAGAAAATAATCTCATCAATTGATTTCTTAAATAAAACTTTTGTAATTGTTTGTCTTGCTTGATGATTCATTCCAACTTTTGTTCAAAAAAAAAAAACAAAAAAAAACAAAACAAATCTCTTTTTCTCTATTCCAGTGGTTGTCAGCACAATGTTTCAGATAATCCATTCTTCATCCATCATCAGGTGTGTAATATAAGAGAATTTTGATGTTTTTCATTAGTTTTTAGCAAAATGAAAAATATTCTCATCAGATGTAATTTTTGAAAAGTTTTTCTCACAATTTCTTAATCAATTTGTATATTAATGTCAATTTACCTTCAGTTGTGACGAC
Source organism: Thysanoteuthis rhombus (assembly GCA_963457665.1). Taxonomy (NCBI): domain Eukaryota; kingdom Metazoa; phylum Mollusca; class Cephalopoda; order Oegopsida; family Thysanoteuthidae; genus Thysanoteuthis; species Thysanoteuthis major. The sequence goes on from OY735206.1 coordinate 30,706,850, forward strand.
AGCAACAAAATAAAGTTGATTTCTGTAAATGTTAATGAGGTAATGATGTGGGGTTGCAATAACAGGAGGAATGTCATCTAGTGAACCACTCTGTAAATACAAACAGACAATAAATACAATCGTTTAGGAAAGTGAATGAAAAAAAGACAAAGCAATTTCTCATTATTTCCATTATAGTTCAGTAAAAAAAATCAATTAATTAAAAACAAAAAATTAGTAAATACGGTACCAGATCAGTTATCCAGCTTCCAGAAAACCCAAACCCAAATTATCAGAAAATGAGCTATTTTTGAAACTGGCAATTTTTCAATCAAGCAGGCTTCATAGTAGTTCACCAATCTGCTACTTTTTGTTTTAATTTTCATGGCAACATCGAATTGTCTTCAGATGAAGATTAGTAGATCAATATTGATTTAACAGACCCCATAAGTAAATCACTTTCTGGCACATTTCATGAGTTTGCTAGTTTTTCTATTTAAGCACAGGTTATTTTGAAATTTGAAATGGACGACTCTGAATGTACATTACTTCCAATTATGACTTCTGATTATGTCAGGGGGAGTAATCATGCATGGAGCTCCCCCAAAATTCAATCAGTTTTTCTCAGAGATATTGCGCGGTCAGTCCTAAGCTTATACATAAATACGAGAGAAAAGAAAAAAAAAAACAGAAAGATATCTCTCAATCAGAAAAAATACCTGGATCTGCCCCCAAATTTTACCACCTCTTGCTTACCTCATTGCCCACCCTTCCATGAAATTTCATTGAAATCCATCCAGCAGTTTCAGAAATATCATGTAGACAGACATGAAATTTTGACAATATTATATGGATTGAACATAATTACAACGTAGGGGAGATAATTGAGAATTGATCCACTCAAAAATTTAATCCATTCTTCCGTAGTCTATCATCCTCCCTCCCACAAAATATCATTGAAATTCATCGAGAACTTTTGCAGGCAGGAAAAAAAGTTTTGACAATATTGTATGGTTTTGATATAACTACGATGTAGGGAAGGTAATTGTGAAGGATCTGCTCAAAATTTCAATCATTTTTTCCAAAGCTTATTGACCATTCCCTACAAAAGAATTTCACTGAGATCTTTTGGAAACATTATATGGACAGACAGGAGCAAACAAAGATATGTATGAAAATAGAAATAAAACACACACACACAAAGATATTTCTCAATCAAAAACTAATTCTTGGATTCACCCCAAAATTTAATCACTTCATACGCAAAATTTCATTGAAATCCATTGAGAACTTTCAGACCGACAGGCAATTCATAATTCATTAAAAAAAAACGGGAAGAGATATTTTTGTGATTTTTTTCATGATCACTCCAGTTTATCTACAAGATATCTCCAAAAGTTCTCCATGAAATTCGATTAAATTTGGGGGAAGGCAAGCCATAATGGAAAGAAGTGATTGAATTGGGCAGATCCAGGAATTTGTTTTTGATCGAGAGATATTTCTCCATTTCTATATTTTATATATCTCTGTATTCGCTCACATCTGTCCCTACAGTATCTCCCAAAGTTCTCAATGAATTTCAATGAAAATTCATGAACATGTGAGCTATATTGTGAGGAAAAATTGATCAAATTTTGGGGCAAAGGCAGGAACTTTCGTTGATCAGGAGATATTTTAGCATTTTTTTAATTATGTTTCTGTATTCACTACTGTACTTTCTACACAATATCTTTAAAAGTTCTCAATGAACTTCAATGAAATTTTGTGAAACAGTAAGGCAAGAGGTAAGGAAGAAGTTACTGAAATCTAGAGTGGATCTTAAAATTATTTTTTATTTGAGAAATATGTTTCCATTTTAGTATTTCATACATTTCTCTATTCGCTCCCGTCTTTCAACACAATATCTCCCAAGATACTCAATGAAATTTTTTGGAACCTTAAGGCACATATCACATAAAAGGTGACAAAATTTAAAATCATATTTAAAGCATTTTATGATAGAACTCACCCTTCCCTGCACTTCAAAAAAGTAATCACATATTGACTTATGAATGACACTCTTCCAATGTTTTTCCATAAAAACATCTCTGAAAAGACAGAAAATATGAGAAACGAAACTCATTCAAATTTGAAAGGTTAGAATGGTTTGGCACACAAAATAAATGTTCAAAATATTGGTACAAGTTAAGTAGTGTAGTCTCTAAAATAAAATGTGATCCCTGCTATAGAGCTAGTAGCATTGCTCCATTTTTGTATCCTATGACACAAATGGTCACAAATCATAATTAATGTAAGTATTTATTTATACTAAAACAATTGAAGAAGTTACACTGAAAAGTGAATTTCAAATGTAATTATTAACTTACTTTAGGTATGAACAATATGGACGTAATTTCACTGGAAAATCAACACCAGGCAATTTTTTAAATCTGGCGGAAATCAGCAAATTATTTGATTTTGATAAAATTATTTCTGATACTCAATAATTGAAGGACAATTTTTTTTAAGTTATTTTTCATTCATATGATTCTTATTGTTTAGAAGATTTCTCTATACATAGCTGTTTTCATTTAACAGATAATAATTAAGTTTACATTTTTTTAGGAAAGATCTCTGAAATTGCTCCAATTGGGCATCTTACTTTGGGAATTAACAAGCAGGAAGATTAAGTAAAAACTTTTTCTTCTCACCAATTTTTTTAGTTTTAGTCAATTGAAATTTAGACTTTCGATCTCAAAGAAAAATTCTTTTACTCAATATTTGTTTCTTGAAGATTTCTAATCATTTTTATCAATGATACTCAGTTCGAGCAGTTCTAAAAAAAAAAAAAAAAAAAGGGTAAACAGGATATTTCGGGAATTTATCGATTACATGTGTAAATGTATGAATCATCAAAGTTATAAAAGGTTGGGTAAGAATCATCTGGAAGGAAAGAAATTTTTTCCGATATTTAAAAAATGAATTTTTTTTTTTTTTTTCAAATTCGTCCTTTAAATATCAAAAGTTTTATTAAAATCGGATGTGCTGATTTTTGCCAGGTTTTTAAATTTTTCAGACGTCAATTTCCCGGTGAAAATTCCGTTCATATTGTTGATACCTAATTTACCTCAATACAATTCAAGGTAAAAACATACCATACTGAGAAATGTGCAACAAGCATTATTCGTATTGTTTTATTTTCGCATCTCATATTCCAAACATAGTCCACATTCCTGTTGTACTATGTTGGTAGGTAATTTGGGATTATGATCATTGGAGTATGAGAAGTGAAATTAAAGCAATACTACAACCTGTAGGAGGGGCAGCACTTCTTTCAAGGGACCTCAACATTTAAATTGTACCAAAATATCAAAAATATTTACGAGAAAAATAAAGAGTTCAGAATAATAACAAACAAAATGTCGACATTTATCTTTCAAAAACTAAGATTGAGTTCCGCAAAATATTGTTCAACTTTATTCAAAAGAATCGACCTTGAAACTCAAAATATTTTGATTGATAATTCAATTACCATTGGAAATGCGTTAGATTAAATCAGGATTCATGAATCATAGTTGAAAATATTAACTTAAGTCCCAGAAACATGAAAAAAAGGATCAGATGTAAAATACGGATCTCAAACCAAATTTCATTAAATTGAAACAAAGATCGAAAATGATACTATTTCTTCCTCATAATATTCTTTAAAAAACATAGTAAAAGGTCTGAATTTTACACTCAATCTTTGTTTTGATTAAATTAAATCGAATCCTGATTACGGTGTAAACTGAAAATTTGCGCATTTAACTTGAATTGATTTTGGGGTCCGTATTCTACATTTAATCTAAAGTTATAGTAAGTCGTTCCAATTTTGGTTTTCCTCAAAGCGACATATTCCCTCTGACAATTTTTTTACTGATTATAACCAAAACAAAACGATTAACAGGTGGTTTGGGTTCACGAACAGCAAAGTCTGGTGGCATCGATATATAGTGGGTGAGCTCTCTGAGTTAATGGTGATGATGCTCCGGCCCCGAAACCAGGTCTAACTCCGAAGTCATCATATGATGAAGGCTTAGAGGGTGGCACAGCTGTTTTTGTTTTTTGTTCGAAGCAGCATGTGTGTGAAATTACAATGTACTATCATAGTTACTTCTGTCCCTTAAAAAATGTTATTGATTTTCAAGGTCGATAGACAGATTACTAATTAACGAATGTTAATATTTAATTTCTTACCAAATGGCAAAAAACTAAATTGAATTTTTCAATAGGATTGATTGAGTAATCTGGTGATTATATACAAGGATGTAGGTTTTTAGTACAGGTGAACGATGTTTGGCTTTCCCTGTTTGTTTACTAGATATTTTAAATCAATGTCCCACGATATCATTCATTTTTTAATAGATTAATTAATAAATACATCAAATGCTGGAAATGGAAAATATTAGCTTCAAGATATTATCGCCATGACCATTTTTCAGTCGACCGAGAGAAAAAAAAATTGTACTAATTTTGTCCCATAATAGTTATGACAAGTACATATACATATCATAATCTAAGTGTAACAATTATTATGGGACAGAGGGAGTATTTCCTTGAACGTTTATATTGAACCGGCTTGGTTAATTTTTACTTACTCAAATCTAAAGTTATCTCCATTCAATCGCTTTTATTTGCTGGTTTTCAATTCAATAGTTATTTAATTAGTGAATTTGAAACATTCTAACCATATTTTTTACAACGATGTCAATGAAAATAAGTTATGTTTACGAATCTCTATCTAGAACAACACCAAACAGTAGTACTATACGAATTGAATTAAAGACATACAGTAATATTGTAATGGCTTACCCAGAGTTATTGATGATAAACAGACTATGGATCATCTTTGTTTTTACTTCTTTAAAGAGCAGAATTCTGGCCAAATCGGATGGTTTTTATTAACTGAGGGTTGGCGAGTTTGGCGACACGGCTGAGATGGTTGATAGTTTCGCCACCCACAGCAAGGGCCACTTACGTCATTTTGAAAAAAAACAATCTTTTTTGCAGAAAGAGAATGATTTTGAAAATTTTGAATAATCAATAACAAGTATTTTTAGATTGTTTTAATAAATTTATCACATGAAATAGATTCAAATATTCAGCTTTGACCGTTTATTATTCACGGGGCCCCTTAGAACATCACAGTGAGTGAGAATGGTACACGTGTGCAGACGAACCTGAAGCATATGAAGATAATGTTTATAACTTTTTTATTAAAAATAATTAATAAATGGCTTTCTGGTGGCCACTATCAAAACGGTATACATTTGTTTTAGCTAATGAGAATTTTAGCTGATTCTCCTGATATCATCAGGATTTTTTTTTTTTTTTAATGTCAGTGAAAACGAGATGGGTGTTCGTAATTTTGTTGATATGCGAGTTATTTCCCTTGAGTTTCCATGCTTAGAAAATTTAACATTGTTTTCTGAATTGAGATGAAATATTTATCTATATGTTTTTCAAACTATTGTCTTCATATTTGTTGCTAGCATTTTACTTCCAATGTTCTGGCGATCTCTTGTTTTATGTCGATAAATTCAAAAAACGACGGAATTCTTCTCCCTCTAGGTGAATTACAACAGATTTCTAGCAGGCTACATCTTCCCAACAATATATCAATTTGAAAAGATAAGGGAGTACTCATACAAGAGTGGGGTCCATTGATTAAGACAAAAAAGTTATTCCCCTTTAATGATTTTTTTCTTGAATTTCCGGAGCTGGAAATACACAACAATAATGCCTTGAGGATTATATTTTTTCTGGGTTTGAGTAAAATAAATATGTTTTCATTAAGTTTCATTTGATGAAGTACAATGAATTATCATTATTGACTACTATTATTACTTTTTACTTGCAGCTTAATTTTTTAGTGGCATTTGGGGGGGGGGGGCATCCAAAATGAAAGTTACAATGAAACTTCTCTTTCATAGATCTCCTGAAAGGCAGATGTATGAGAATGTCAGTTTGTTTTAACATAAAAAAATCTTCCACTATAATCTTCATCATCATCATCAGTCTTTTTTCATTCGTCGTTGGACATAGATCTTCCCCAGGATTTGCCAGACCTCTCTATCATAGGCATCGCAGAGCCAATGCTTTCTAAATTTGTCTAGTTTATCTCTCTATCTTGTATTCTGCCAGCTTCAGTCACATATATGATCTTTGGGGATCCATTTTATGAATTGTGATGTCCATCACTTGTCTACCATTCTTACAATATGGCCAGCCCATTGCCATTTGAGTTTTCTAATGGATTCTATGATGTCTCAAACTCTTTCCCTAATATATTGTGCTGTCTTGTGATCTCTGTATGTGAGGTTGAGTATGATTCTTTCATGTGGACGTTGCATGGTTCTCAGTTTGCAGGGCAATCTTTTGGTTAGGTTCCATGTTTCAGCACCATAAGTGAGGGATGCTTTGGTTGTATAATCTTCTTTTTAGGACTTTTTAAGACTAATGAGATTTTCTTGTCTCCATTTAGCTTACATAGATTTGAATGGATGCATAAAAAGTAAATAAGTCCGTGGAAAGGTGGTTTTGTCATAACTTTTATTCAGGCTGGTTAAAAAAATTAGAAGAGCAACTAAAAATTTACGCTGATGGTAGAAAGTGGCTAAAAGTAGGAGATGGCGATTTTGAATGGTTAAAAGTGGCTAGATTTGAGGAGAATGGCCATTTTGAATTGCTAGGGTACATATATTTTAGTAAAGTCGCCATTTAAATAGCTAAACCTGGCAGGATTTAAGGGATTTTGAATAGCTGAAGGTGGCTAGATTCAAGAAGAATAGCCATTTTGAATTGTTCGAAATAGCTATATTTGAGAAGAGTGGCCATTTTGAATCAGTGAAAGTGGCTGGATTTAAGAATAATTGCCATTTTGAATAGCTAAAAGTTGCTGTATTTTAGTAGAGTTGCCATTTAAATGGCTGAAAGTTGCTGAATCTATGGATCTGGCCATTTTGAATTCTTAAAAGTGGCTATATTTGAGTAGAGTGGGTATTTGCAGAGCAAAACCTGACTGGATTAGAGGAGATTCTAAATAGCTAGAGGTGGATAGATTTCAGGAGATTGGCCATTTAGCATGGCTAAAATTGGCTGGCTTTTTATCAAATAAAAGTGGCTGAATTTGAGTTGAGTGGCAACTTGAATCTCTAAAAGTGGCTGGATTTATGGATATGGCTATTTTGAATCACTAAAAGTGGGTGGATATTATCAGATTGGCCATCTTAAATAGTTGAATGTGGCAGAATTCCAGGATAATTGCCATTTCAAATCACCTAGATTTGATCAGAAATTTTCACTCAATACTGTTTGATTTGTGTGATTGACATTCACCACTGGAATAAGTGCATTGATAAGAGAGGAGATTTTGTTGAAAAATAAATATGATACTCTTTTTTTACACCCTTAAGCTATGGACTTCTGTACCTATTTATTTTGTATTGAATAAAAGTTCTTCAAAGGCATTCTCAAAAGAAATAAGCATAAAACATTTCAAAGAGACTCTCCCTGAAAAATCATAAAATTGATGTAAACAAATTTGCTGAAAAATCTACACAATCCCTCCTTTACTCTCAATCAATTCTCCTCTGACAAAAACTTGAAGCAAGCGATTGATACAGCTCTTCAACAAATACAGTGGCACCACAAGATATGATGATAGTTTACCAATCAACTCATGTATTTTATTTTGTTCAAACTTCAGATGCTCTATCCTGTGTTGGAAAAAAAGTCTCATGATTTTAGTTGAATTCCTGTCCATAAAATTTTTAGAAATTTAAATTCCAATTCCTCTGATGAAATCATGAAATGTGAGCATTAAAAACATCTACTCCTAATGAGAATATTGTTTAGAAAGAAAATTTCATCGTTTTTAATAAAAAAAATCCGGATATTGCCCAAGAGAATAGGATGTTGTTAAGAATCAGTTCCTGGTTGCAAGAATCTGCTTATATAATGAACAGTGTGATTTTTTTCTGTTTTTCTGTCTGTAACAATGAACTCTTACACTTGAAGATACCAATTTTGCTAGTAAAAATATCTCCTACCCAACATTTGAAACAATGGACTCTTCCAGTGGAATGAATTCAGTAGTCACTGTTCTTAAAAAGCAATTTTTCTTAAAATAGAATAAAAATGATCTCATAGAAATCAAAATATAGATATTTATTCACCTACCCACGAGGACAGAATGTGATGTAAGGTTGAGTGGGGACCCTCACGCATGCATATAGATGGTACTAGAAATTGTCCAGTTATCTCAGCATTTCACTTTTGGGGATGCTTCATACATCACTTGTGTGACAGGTCAGAAAAATTCAAATATGTCAATGAATTTTTTTTCACAAAAATTAAGTAGTATTGTATTTTGTCCAGGAGCACTTTTAATAGTGTTGTGATAAGTATGCAAGTCTCACAAGACATTGACAGTGATAGCATGATCTTCACAGAGAGATTCAGGAATGTAGATTTGTGCTGAAGTTTCCCATGCTCAACAAAAATCAATCCAGGATATCATGTTTATTTTAACATTTATATCATATTGAAGTGGATTCAATTCTTTCCCTTCTCTACTACATTCAAATTCAATGACAAAAAAAAATTACAAAATAAATTCAAACATATACAGCAAAATAAAATATATCAATTAAAATCCCATTTTCGATTTCTTGGGAATGAATTAAAAATGCAGACAACTTCAAAACTTTTAAATCAATTCTTCCAGTTAGTGAAAATTATTTATAATTACTTTACGAATTGCTCCTTGGTTTCAAACAAAGCAAAATGTTTTCAGTTTTGATAACTGTGTACATGAAAAAAATTAGTACTTTTTAAAATACAACTGATATGTTTTACATATATGCATACACACACATATATATATATATATATATATATATATATATATGTGCGTGTGTATATATGTATGTATCACAAGTTCACTACTGGGCAAAGGTATTTCTTAGCACCTTCCATACCAACCAAGACTATGCTAGCCTCTGCAGTTTCTTGCTGGCAAACCTTTCTATTTTGCCTCTCTATCTAATGTCTGGTATTCTCCAACTACATTCATTATCCCTTGGGCACCTATTGACTGACCTTTTGCATCATCTGCTATCCTTCCTTCTTACTTTATCTCCTGCCCATCTCCATTTAATCACAATGATATCTTTCATCTTGTTTTTTTTTTTCCAGACCTTGTCATGAACACGTAAGGCTATACCAGTTATACCAGGGAAACATTTAAAGGCAAAATTAGATGAGATTACATGATTTTTAATATGATCCTTATTGAGTTACATTCCTTAGACTATTTGGATTGATTTAGACAAGTCAACATGGGTCTAATTTCTTTTAGGAAACTAACTTTATTGTAATTTCTGAGGCATTTCAAGAACTTTTTGTGAACAAGATTTATCATAGTTTTTATTAAGAGATTGCTGGCCCTAACAGCCGAGAGGGTACAATATGCATATCATTACTGAAACAGAACAACTTAGTTACAAATTTAGTATATAAGATTGTTCATAGTGTAGTGTATAATGTGTGTACTGAAAAAATAACAATATTCGAAAATACAAATTGACGCAAATGTCTTAAAGCTGAAAATTGGCAAGGAGTGATCTTCAAATCAGGGTACTCAGAGTACTGGATGTTTCAATAATTGATGCTTTGGACCTGACTAAAGTAAGCTTAGTAAATATCTATGGTAGTGGTAACGAAACTATTGCATCCATTAGAATTACCTCCCTTTGATTGAATCGGAAACTTTTTCTTATGTCAACTTAAGATACATTGAACAATGTACAAAGAAGCAATTCGACTCTTGGGTTAATTTTTACCTGAAAAATATTTTTCTAAAATACAGTAGACTAATTATTACAACACCCTTATGGATTCAAGAGAACCATCATAACAGATTTGCTTTTATAACAGGTGGATTTTATACAAGGTGAATATCAATAATGGGAAAAAAGTATTGTCTATAGTTCTGAGAAAAATCATTAAGGGTCAAAAAGTTTTGGAGACAATAGAACTCCTTGTTCCTTGTGTTGTTAAGAAGACATTGAAACCACTGCAATAAAATTCCGCCTGAAAAACTTTTGAAATAAAAGTAGACAAAAATTACTTCTATTACACTTTTGAAGCTAAATTCCCCATATATAGGTTACAGGCAGGGGTGGACTGAGAGATCAGGTAATCAAGCAGTGCCCGAGGGCCTAAAGCATTAAAAGGCCCAAGTAGCAAGTGTTAAGGGACCCATGACCTTTTTTGTCCAAGGACCAGGATCACTGTTAGTTGAAACCTGATTACAGATTTACAAATAAAATCTTTGAACCTAAATGTATTCATACTTATCTTAGTTTTCAAAATAATGCATTGAAATCTCCATGTGATGTTGCTGCGAATTAATCTCCAAAAATAGTCTTGCAAGAATATTAAAAACAAAATGATGTCAGAAGACTTCATTAAATAGTGATGTTATAATGAGAGTTTACTGTATGATTCATTAAAAATTCATTGAAATCAAATGGATTGCGAGTGTAACTCAATGATGAAAATAAACCATATTTCTTCGTGTAGAATGTGAAAAATTTTGCACCCATATCTGAGCAAAAATACAACAGTTGTATGAAGAAAATGTCCTTTATACATTACTAAAATTAATCTCATTTGATGACAGAGAAATATATGAATATATATATATATATATATATATATATATATATATATATATATATATATATATATATGGACACACACACGAATTTCAACCTCAAAGCAGAAAAACATGTAGGACTGCAAAACAATGGCTCCAAATCAAGTTCCTGTGTTATACAAAAGGCTAAAAATTACCTATTTTTCATCATATCTAGTACTCGTATTATGCAAGAATCATGTTCTGCACCAAGTTTTGCGGTAAGTCCAAATAAAGAAATGTGAAAATCAAAACATTGAATTTAAAAACATCAATATTTTTTTTGCAATGGAAAAAAAGAAGCCAGACAAAAGAGAATAACATTTCCAAAACTGTTTTATTACATTGGGAAATGACTAGGGAATGTACAATTTTCTTTTTTAAATAATGAAAGTTTTTGTTTGTTTTTTTTCCAAGGAGAAAATTAACCCTTTGCAATATCCATCTGCCCGGCGCCACCTTCAACAATACAAGTCCAGATATATCTTGAGCCATGGGAGTCTGCTGCCACTTTTCAGGGAGGGGGAGGGGGCAGAGGGATATATTCCAGGTGAGGGCAAAAAATATAAATCCGGATGTTGCTTTTTATTTTATTTTTATTTTTTTTTTTGTTTTTTCAGGTTGGGGACTAGGGAGTGCTTAAGCTGTGACTCATCCTAAGCTGTCACTCACTGTTCACAGTGACCACTTGGGTCAGCGGCCTCTATGAGGTTCCAACTTTCCAACTTCCTCGCCCTTCATTGAGAAAGCTTGATAAGGAATTGGAGGGGTCGGGTAGGAGTAAATACTAATGCCCGTCCCAGGGGATGTCAATGTCTCAAGCCACAAATATGGTACCTCATGAAGTTGAAAAATATAGTTTACATTTGCTACCTTTGCCACCAAAGTCCACGTATTCATCTATTTTTGATCGAACTAGAAACTATATTTCTGAATAAGCAAAGGAATTAAATGAAAGAATGAATTTCTAAGATTGTTTTATCGTTAACTTCTATAAATGATGCAAAAAAAAAAAGAATAAATAAATAAATAGATAAAATATGCATGAATCAAATTATTTCAGGACAGTAAAATGTTACAGCAACCTTTGCAATAATATACTTAGAGAACAGCCATTTTTGAATCGCCAAAAATCACTAGGTTTTTTTTTTTTAATGGCTGAAATTAGATAAATTTAAACTCTGGGTAACTGCATACATTCCAAAATGTTGAGTATACAACATGTTAGATATTAATGTCAAATAATGTTATTCTCGACATAAAGATACCAATATTCATATTTTTACAGAAATACTTATTTAATTTTTTATTTATTCATACTACTAATCTACCAAATTTTAGCCTTTAAAAATGAAATCCAGCAACTTTTAGTGATTCAAAAATGGCTGTTTTTGCAAAGGTTGCCGACGTTACATGAATATACAAACATGAATAAATAATATTTAACTCATTTGACTTCTATTTACACAGTAATGTAAGTTCACGCATCAATATAGAATAAAAAGTATGATAGAATTGTATCCTGATGTATTTTGGTTTTTATCTTTTGTGAAAGATTCTAATTTTTAAGAAATATTTTTGAATAGTCATTACAAGTCATTTTTCCATTTCTATCATACTACAAAAACAGGTCGTACTTCATCATTTCTGACAGCATTTAGGAGAATTTTCAAATAAAAAAGAGCTACTTGGTAAAATTATAATTAGGACAAAAAATCAAAGTAAAAACTGACTATGCCATAGTGTAGCAATCAAGGGTCTCATTAAAAATAGCCCTAGATATAGTGACCTAGTTCCGAGTGAGATTGGGCTACAAAGGGAGATAATCCAAACTATTTCTGAGACTTACCCAAAACAGGCAATGGAATTATGTCAAATTCAGAAATAGAGCCAATCTGGAAGTAGAGGTTCAATACCAGCCTCAAGCCTTGTATTACTATTGAAGGTAAGTATTGAACCACTGCTTCCAAACTAGCACAATTTCCAAATTCAACGCTATCCCAATGTCTGTGTTGGGTAAGTCTCTGAGGTAAAGTTTGGCTTACTTCCTTTTGAATCAAAATCTGGCAACCCAGTTTCCAAGTTGTGGGTTTTACAACATATCAATGCTCAGGCAATAACCCTAACTGATAGATCAACACAATTAGTGCCAATATTTTGTATCAGAGTGACATAATCGTTAATACAGTACCAGACCATTTATTCAGCAAGCTTAGAACCAGAGGTGACATGCTTTTCTGGATTTTTCAGATTATGGAACCAAGGCTTAATGTATATACTTGGAACATGAAATAAACTATGAGAAATGAATGGAATTGTATTCAACAGGTGCAAATAAATACACATCTATGGAAAGTTTATTTGATTTTTTTATTAACCAAGACATATTTAATCCATACTAAAAAAAATACCACGGAAAATATACTTATGAAAGCAAGCAGATCTAATGACATATGAATGCACTCAAGATAAGAAACATGCTTTCAATTTTTCTTACTAACAAATTTGCATTACCATGCTAATATACTTTCATTTACCTCCAAATCAATTGAAAAATCTCACTTTACGTATAGATGTGTAATTCCACCAATATAGAATAAAAGGTACACAAGGAAAAGTAAGAAAACAAAACTGTTTAAAGCATATGCAAATCAATCCACTTCAGAAACTGAGTCTGTTCAAATCAAGATTAATCTACCATTAATCATTTGGAAACTATTCAACCACACCACAAAACTTAATACTAAGAGCAGCCACACAGCAAACTAATATTGAAGCCTGCCCTATTCAAAATTAGTCAGATTCAAAAATAGCCAGTTTTCTGGTTCTAGTTTCTGGAAGCCAGATAAATGGTCCAGTACTGTAGTTTGTTTATCAACTGCAGCTTGAGATTGCAAATAGAAATAATAACAATATTCTCAGTGTAATTTTGCTACATTTCATGTGTCTTTTGCAATACAAAGCAATGGAACAAAAATCGTATTCATCACTCGATTACCTCTACAATGTACTTCTAAACAGTGCAGAGAAAGTCAACAAAACATAAAAACAACAACATAGCATGCAGAGGTATTCAAACCCGAAATTAAACCAAATAATTAAGCGATTAACTGCAGAAGGTGGCAAAGAATAAGTTATCCACAGCAAGATAAAAGTCTTCGTCCATTACAAGTTATTCATTACAAGATAGAAGCCCTGACTCACAGATAGAACTGAGTTGCCATCAATCACAATAAAACAGAATTTTTTTATTGAGTTAGCCATAGAACAGTAATGATGAAAATTCCAGTCATTTGTAGTTATTGAAGTAATCCATAATCTGTCAACTTGTACTACAAATGAGTCACCAATTTGGTGTTACTAATTGTTTCTATAACTTCTTCATATTTTGATATTTTTTTACAAAGTTATAAATAAATGCTGTCAGGAATAATGGAAAGACCCATTTGGGCAGATGATCCGAACCGGGATTGCCACATGGGGCTACAAAGGGAGATAATCCTAATTTCATCTTCAAGACTTGCCCATCTCAGGCATCAGAACAGCATCAATTTTTGAAATTGAGTAAGGCAGGTATTGAACCCATGTCACAATTTCCAGATTTGAAGCTATTCCAATGTCTGTGGTGGGCAATTTTTGGAGATAAAGCTTGGATTATCTTCCCTTGTAGCCCAATCAGGCAAACGAGGCCCCAACTGATTATTGGAAACTGTTTTTTGGTTGTTCATGAGAATTTGATGAGGTTGCCAACAAGAATTGTGAAATGACATTTAAGTCTCTTGTCAAAATAATAAAAAATAATAATGGACAGTCAGCCATAGCTATTCATCTCTTGTAGGCAGCAGTGGGTGTGTAGACTTGGGGGCAAGAAGATGATCGGCTCAGGACAACAAGCAGAACACTCAGTATTTTTTTAATGTCTTCTTGATAAGAGCCATTCTCTGAAAACGAAATTTAAAAAATATGGAATTAGACATTTTATGACAAAGATTGAACATAAGAAGTATTATTGAATTCTATGAAATCAATAGAATGAGGACTTATATTAGCAAGCATTCAGTACACAGGACTATTGGAGTTATCCCTTTCTTTTTTAAAGCTTTTTATGGCCAATAGTGCTATAAAAGAATTTCCTATCAACTAACAGGGAAGGATGACCTATAGTTTTAAGGCCACTGAGTTTTATCATAGTATACTAACACCAAGAATTTGGAAATTGTAGCTACTTATATATATATATATATATATATATATATATATATATATATATATATATATATATATAATATAAACTGTAGAGAGTGAGAGAGACTCGGGAGTAAAGTGTTTTGGAGTTAGGTTTATTTATCTGTAAATGTTTTTATATATATATATATATATATATTAGATATAGATATATAGATAGATAGATATATATATATAGAGAGAGAGACAATCCCATGAGCCTGGCAACTTAATTTGTTTATTATCCAAATGTAAAATGTTTCAAAACAATAAGAGTTTAAAGGGAAAATAACAAATCATTCATTCATCTTGTGAAAAGTTCAAACCCCAAACCATTTTCTTGTGGCATAAAATGTTGTTTCATTAGTTTTCTTACCTGTTTGTGAGCATCAGTAACAACAGCTTTTTTATAAGGCCTTAAATCTTCTGAACCAAAACCTGGAACCCACATATTCCAATTACGCTCTGAAAAGGAAAATGAAAACAATAAAGATACCGAAAAAGGTACAATACTGCATACTGCAATTCAACCTTTAGTACACAGTAAAAACTGGAGTCTAACTAAGATATCAATGAAAAATTCACAGTAATTATGTAAATTAATGTAGTATCTCGAAAGAAAGGATTTTTTCAGAAATATCATACACACCTAAATGCAATTGTACATCCTTTACTTCAAGTACATTGGATTTCCTGTGTTTGGCAATTTGACAGGCAGCTGTGACAACATTCTCTATGAAATCGTCTGCAATTTGTAGCAAAACCTGAAAGAAAAAAGCAATTACTCAAGAACTTTAAAAAGTCATTCCTGTAAGCATTGTAAAAGCTTAGTATACGGACAAAAAGATTTTAAAAGACTTCAGTGAATGATATTCGTTTGCTAAAAGAGAATAACTTCAAATTAGGTCTGGTTAACAACTCAGTAGAAACTATCATGTGTCCAAAATCTTTTGGCAATATGCCACGTTGGGAGTGATCAATTAAAAAATTTGAAAAAGAGATGATCAATGAATAAGTTACTCTTCCCGCTTTTTGTTAGGAAATTCACTAAATAAAAGTTTGAGTTTTTTTTTTTTTTTAAATGAATGCTATAGGGCACAAATTAAGGGACTAATTTAGAATAAACTTACACTGCAAATTACCCCCCCTACTAAAAACATATTCGGAAAGGGAATTTAAAAAAAAAAAATGAAGAATGATAATGAGTAAAATTTTCAAATTTCATCTTCATTGGTGCAACCTGCATGTCAGCCAGACATAACCAAAATGATTCTCTTCCTATTTCAACACATTAATCACTTTTCTAAATTTTTATTCCTCTTCTCTTATTCAAAATTATTACACCCTGCAACACGATTTTTGTATTTGGGTAGTGAGCATTATTTTCTGATTGCTTATGTCACACATAAGACTTACATTATGTTGCTCTGCATTGACTTGTTTATGTTCAAGTATAGAAAATAGCCATTATTCGCTTCAAAATTTGCTTTTTGGGGGCAAGGAGAGTGATATTCATATGTAATTGTTTTTCTCACTTAATGTGATTAGAAATGTGCAAATTAAGTAAATTTCAAATTATCACTGTCCTGGTTGTAAAAGTAAAGTCTAAAGGAAATAATTAATATTGAACAACCATAGCCATCAAAGATGGGGAAGGGTTTTATATCTTTCTTTATATGTGCGTGTGTGTGTTTCAGTGCTCTTGTCTATACCATTTTAAATACAGACTAGAAAATTGGCATCAGTACTCCACAAGACTCCTTCAAAAATATTTTTTTTGATTTGTTTTTTTTTTCTTCAAAAAAGCTTTTTTGACCTTTTCAGGGGCCTTATTCTGACAAGTTTATCAATAACATCCAGATTTTCCAGAATCCAGAAATTTTTCTACTCCATTGTAGATGTTTTCCAGAGGAAAATGCCAGTGATGTCATAAATAGAGTTTATTCTGGTCATATTTATTCTTCAATGGAATTTTATTTTTAAAAAATTTTAACGCAATGGTTGTTCAATTACTGACTGTAAAAGCGAGTTTTCTATACTTTTCGGACATAATCAGAAAATAACATTTCTTACCCAGGAACAGAATATTGCACAGTGTTATTCAAGCTTATCACCACAGATGATATATGACTGGCTCTATTTAAACTTTACTTACAATCCCTTTCAAAGTGAAAATATTGTTTTTCCTTGTAAAAAAAAGAAGTAAGTCTTTAGTGTACTTACCTCTTCAACATCTTCATCAAGTTGTTCAAGTGGATCTACTTCTTTAACAAGTTCTTGCAGACGACGCCTATCAAGCACTTTGCTCTCTGCGGTGGATGAATTGACAGCCGTTGTGACTTGGGTGTTTGGAATTGCTGGTCGCAGACCCATAGATGCCTGGTTCATACCCATCATCTGGTTAGTACTCACTACAGGAGTACTGTTCTCTGTTACAGTGGGAAGCTTGTTCATTTTCCAACGACAATCTGTTTAAATTGAAAAATTTTTTAAAAGATAAAATGAATTACTATTCCATTAGTTTACCATTTTGTCAAAAATGACTGAAGTAGTTAAATAATCTTGCAATTGTATTGTACCAGAAAAATATCAAAAACATCATGTTGCTCTGCATGGTCTTGATTCTTTTTGCACTTGGATAAAAATAAGAGTAACTACACTTCAATTAGCACTTAATAGTCATCTCCTTTGACTAATGTACTATACAAAAAATATAGACTTACATGTACTGTATTACATGAGTAGACTAGTTAACTCAGACAGTCAAATAATGGGGGCAGTATCTTACGGACATTTAATGAATTATAGTATGTCTGTGATTGCAAAACTCAAAAACAGCCAGAACAATGATCACCAGCTTTCCTGTTGTTACTGATCGAATCCTGGAAAAGGTTTTTAGTAAGTTAGTTCTTGAAAATTCCCCTTCAATTAAATTTCACTAGGGATTTCTATTAATAATGAAAATTTTTGCTAAATTGCACCCTTTGTTCGTGTCTAGTCATGTTCATGCTTGCGTAAAAATTCAGTATCTCACTATAATTCATCAAATGTTCATTTTCTGTACTCGTAAAACTCAAGAATTGCGAGAGCTATGGCCACCAAATTTTCTGTGGTCATTAATGGGACTCCAGAGTAGGTCATCCAAGGTAAGTATTTGAGCAACCCACTCAAAGTATCAAGTGTGGGGTTCAATTTACAATGTAAACAAATGCTGAACAGATCCCTTAATTTTTTCCAGCAATGTTAATGCTTATGTAAATGTTTACTATAACTACAAATCACCAAATATTTGTCTGTGCAAGAAAAATCCAAAAATCAAAGAATAAGAAAGACTACTCTATAATTAGCATGTTATTTATCTCCCCTGACAAATATCACAGACAAAAATATTAACATACACACTTCATACTATATTATATAAGTAGATGGGTAATGTTACGATAAAGTTACATTGTCACAGTACAATTCAACTTGGTAATAAATTTGACTCTTCTAAACATGGACATGTCTATGGAGCACATAATCCATGTAATGTTATTAGTTTAGAAAAGCAATATTGCTGCAAAAGTGACCTGAAATATTCATAGTGCTTATGGGATAAATTCTTTACGCAAAGAAATCGTTAGAAATCAGTTGGAAGGTTTAGAAAAGGTAACTCCAGCCAGAGATAAGTGCCACAAACTGTTGAGTTTAGTGATGATCGGCTTCTTTGTGAACTTGATAGGAATAGTACTGTTACTGTTGAAGAATTAGCTCAATAACTGAATTCAAACAGTTCACCATCATCTGTAACAATCTGGAAATGTGCCTCAACTTGAAAAATGGGTTCTCCGCGATTAGACAGAAGCCAACTGTAAAGCAAGAGTTGGCAGCTGCACTCTTGTAAATGCATCTCACCATTTTTGGACAAATTCATCATCAGCATCATCATTCTGTTAGCATCTGTCGTTGGAAATAGACCTTCCCCAAGATTTGCCAAATCTTTCTATCATGGACATCCCAGAGCCAGTACTTTCTGAATTCATCTAGCTCGTTAAGCCATCATACTTTCTATCACCCACAGCCTTGCACCTGATCTCTGGGGATCCACGTTATGAGTCGTGATATCCAGGGGTTGTCTGACATTCTTGCAACACGTCCAGCCCATTGCCACTTGAGTTTTCCATGATGTATCAGACTCCTGTCTTTTCCCTAATATACAGTGCATCTGTGTTATGATCTCTCTATGCAAGGTTGAGCATGATTCTTTCATTGGAAAAAAAATCCATATTTTACAAAAGTATAAAGCAATGCTGACAATAGGTTAGTGGAAGTGTATAAGATAAAGCACAACCAAAAATGGAGAGTTCTTGTAGGTGTTGGTTGTGATTACATCGGTATAGACCACTAAGTATATACCAGTCCATGTTATAATTACAGCAGATATCCATTAAACACTTCTTTAAAAAAAAAAAAACACCCTTCTTATTCTCTAGATATTTCTCCATCTGATTATCACCAGTTCTAAAGTTTACAGAACTATCTTGATAGACTAATTTTTAAAACACATAAAGAGATGGAAACTACCCTCTCTACATTTTTTATCTCCAAACCAGAAGATAGTATTAGCAAGCCTACAAATCACTGGAAGGAGGATATTGATGTTTCTAAAAAATATTAGAAAAATAAAAAAAAAGAAGATATGTACACGTATCAAGAACCCTTTCCCCCAAAAACCGTAAGTTGAACAATGAGTCTACCATCCTTACATTCATGAGGTTGCCTCAATTACAAGAGTAACCAAAAATTAGAGACACCCAGCAATTAGTAACTATATTAATTAGTGTTTCTATAAATGGAAATATAAACAAAGAACAAAAATATAAGTAGTTAAGAATAAACAAATGCAAATGTAAACATTTTCTTTTTTTAACAAAAGTGGAAAGTTTTTTTTTTTTATTTATTTTTTTTTTGAGAGAATTAGTACTTGTAATAAAAAGAAGCCACAGAGAGAGAGAGAGAGACTTGAGTCTTGAAATTAACAATTTCTACATCCTTGGCTGTTGACTTTCCTCAGAAACTGAAGAGGAGGAGAAGAATGATACACCTGATCGAAACGAAAGTCTGACCTAGTTTCAAATTAATCCAATTTGCAAACTGAGAAGTATGCAACATGTGCTTGAGAGAATCATGCTCAACCTTACATGGAGAGATCACAAGACAGCACAGTATATAAGGAAGAAAACAGGTGTTTGTGACATCATAAAAACTATCAAAAAACTCAAATGGCAATGGGCAGGCCATGTTGCGAGGATGAAAGACAACCGATGGACATCACGTCTCACAACACGGATCCCCAGAGATCACATAAGAAACCAAAGCCGACAGAACACAAGTTGGAGAGATGAACTTGACAGATTCAGAAAATACTGGCTCCACGATGCCCATGATAGGGAATTGAGGCAAATCCTGGGGAAGGTCTATATCCAACGACGGATGTTAAAAGACTGATGATGTTGATGAAAAAATACTATCTTTTCTCACTCTATGAAAAAAAGAAAAGTGGAGGAAGAAGAGGCTGCCTTTGAAAGAGAGAGAGAGAGGATGAAGAGGATCCATGTGATTGAGTTTCCGAAATGAAAGATTATTTCCAATTTTGAAGGGATTCTCTATTAAGTAGTAGTAGTAGCAGCATTATTACTAGTTGCGGTGGTAGTAGTAGTAGGAGGAGGAGCAAGATGAGGATGATTCACTCAACAGTTTGGACCAAGTTTCATATCAATCCAACACGATATAGCTGAAGAAATTGATATCTTGCTTTACTACTTGTGGTAATAATAGTAAAAGAAGGAGGAGGGAGAGGAAGACAAGGATGGTCCCCCTGAAAATCTGGACCAAGTTTCATATCATGGACTGACTGACAGACCAGCCCCAAAATGTCTTATTGAGATACATGGATACATCCCAAAACTGAATCAACAATTGTATAAACGGAGTTTCAGGGTCAATTAACTACAAAAAAAAAAATACAGAAATCATGACCTTACGTACCCTACAAGGAGAATTCAAAAAAATCGTTTCAAATCAAGATATGAAAATGAAAAAGGAGACCATTTATAATATTAACAAACCCAACTTGAATATGATTGACGGTTGTTATATGTGAGTATTTTGTCTTGGGCAATAACTGGGTTGCCATATTTGAACATTCAAAAAGGAGGACATTCTAGAAGTCATCCTGCCTCTACCCAACACACATTATGGCACTATGCAATGTTAAAGCAGCCATTTTGTGGGCTTTTCAAGAATTTTTAAAATTTCATCCCGATGGAGATTTCGAGATCTAAATAGAGTACATGTCCACGAAAATACAGACTTATGGTAACTCTTGGCTGAAATGATTTTGTAGCAGAGAAAGTCTCCAAGTAAGTTGAAGTGAAAAACATTCAAGTGGTTACCATTTTTTCTCTTGTGAAGAAAGCTATAAATTTAGTTTTCTCTTTAAACCAATTCTCTAAGTCCAGTGGTTCTCCAATTTAACAGTATGATGGCACACCAGGAAATATATTTGACCAACTTCAAAACCAATAATTAATGAAGGAATGAAGAGAAAATCGGGGGGGGGGGCTTGTTCAAGAGGAAGACAGGAATAAATATGAAAATATTTTTGAATCGTGTTACCTCATCAGAATGTTATATTTTGACAAAACTTGGATACATTTGTAACAAGTGTCTGGAGGAGTTTGACAATACATTAGTAATCTTTATCGAGACAGATGAAAGGGAAAGGGGTAAGAAGTTTTCTTTACCAACAGTTGAAATCTTTTCTTCTAATTCATTTTTTTTTTCAAGTTAGAATGACCTAATACAGTAAGGGTTTTTTCTATTTTTTAATTTAGCTATTATTTTGAGAGCCAAATTTAACATTTTGAAAATTGGGGTCCATGCTCAAACCACATTTTGAGCCAGTTTGCATCACATCGAGCCGTACCATAATGGGTCTACAGGGTATATATATTGGTATATATCAGGCCATAGAAAATTTATAAATTATATATACTCTTTCAGAAATAATGATTGATCACCATCCTGTTTCCTTATAGCAGTATAGTAACGAAAGGATGCACTGTAAGTCAGCATACTGTAAAAATGAAATGATTGAGATGAAAACATTTCAATACTCAATGGATGATGGGACAGATATAACACCCATACCTGACATGTTAAGAGCTCAAAATACCTGTTTGCATATTTGGGAAAATTTATACCAAGGAGATCTGGAGATAGTTGTGGCACACAGTTTGAGAACCCCAGCTCTAAGTAACTGGATTTCATAGTTCAACAAAGAAACTGATCCGACTATTAGGCTACAGAGTCATGCAGATAATTGGTGCTAACTGAAACATTAGAGCGAAAACGTGGAACAATCGGATAAACCAATAGCAGTGTTGGTGAGAAATTATGAAGCTAAAAGATAATTCCAAACTCAAATCTACTCCATTATTTGGCTCTGTTGCACAAACCAATTAACATTATCAGGAACTTATGTCTACGTCTGTATCTTTTCAAAGAGAGAGATGAAGTTCTAATTTTGGAAACTAATACAGAAATACAGTATAGACCCATAATAACGACACTGTCCAAGATTCAAGAGTGCCGTTTTCACAAATTTGACATTGCAATGGGAAATTTTTCCAAGAACTGTATTGATAATGAGAAACAAAAAAGTACCAACAGCAAAATTATGTCAAGGGTTTACTAATTTCAGTCTGAATTTTTTTTTTGTTGCAATTACAACTGATCATGCCCGACGAAGATCTTTTGGCATCCACCCCCCCCCCCCGCATCAACTCCAGACATCTACAGATATTTTATACCAATTACAACCAACAACTGTGTTTGAAACAAAAACAAAAAAATCAACGCACCCAATTCAAAATAATGCATAGAAATCTTCATGAGCTGTTCTCCAACAATAGTCTTGCGAGAATATAAAAACAAATGTGCCATTAGAGTGCACGTGCCATGAATAAGTGCCATTATGAGAGTTTACTGAATAAAGGATAATGCATCTAGAAGAATGAGCAGACACTTATAAAAAGTTTCTCTCTTATCAGACAAGTTGCTTGATAAAGCAGTTCTACAGTTGTTTACAGAGCAGCCTCAAATTTATACAAATTTAGAAGGAAAATATGTACATTCAGGTAGCAAAGACTGCAACCTTTGAAGAATATTGTGTTCTGTACATGAATATTTCAAGAAAATATTATAGTTCATTATTGGGTAGTACCAAACATTGCTTTTCTTCATCCTAAGTTAATAATAAGAATTATATTCAGCAGTAAAACATAGACTTTGAAAGATAACAGTATTGTCTATTATTTTGATTCCTAGTGTTGCTACCATTTTCTGTTCACCATCTTATTCTGAAAAAAAAAAAAAAAAAAAAAAAAAAAGAGAGATAAAAAGAAAGACACCCTTACTTTCCTTATGGATTACACAAGGCAATACATACCACACATAGATGAATCATCATAGCCCACGGGTGTACCAGAACAAATTATCTAAAATTTATCTTTTAAAAAATAGATCTTTTATCTAAAATTATCTTTAAAAAAAATGCCAGCACAAGATTTGGAGATTGTTGGTCCCAAAATGAACATATAGACCCCCAAAAAGCACTTCTGCAAATTTTGCCCCAAAAATATAACCAGGAGCCCCTGGAAAACACACACACACAAGCAAAGAGAGAAAAATCTGTAGCCCACTTGGCTGGTTGGTCAGGAGGGCCATTTGTGATGCTACGTTGATTTGATTCATTCATTGTACACAAAAATCCACTTGAATCATACACAGAATAATTCATTATCTTAATTCAAATTGAAAAGATATAATCCTACTTATTTTCCTGGATCACTCATCTCTTATCAAGCCAGAAGAAATCTAAATAGTTGAACTTATGAATTTTGTTTAAAATGAATAGTCATTATAATTGAGTAGCTCAGAGAATGGACTCAGCAAGTTCAAAATCATTGAAGTAATACCCTTGGGAAAGGTATCAATCCATCTGTTTCACCACCCTGAGCCATGGGTAAAATAGTGAAGTGAGTGACATCACTTCAGGTGCTCATTGATTCCAAAGTCTATTTCATATATCAAATAGGCCAAGTAGTAGTGCGATATGTGGAGCCTTAGCAGGGATGGCTGAAGCTGTAGACAGCGTAAGGGCACTAGTTACTTACTATGTCTGACCAAACAGATTAAAAATGATAGCAACCATCAGATCAAAGTGATTACAGCACTCAATCATTGTCAGTTCTCGTGAAAGTCAGTGGAAGCAACCTGTCATGTAAGGCCAGTTTCTTTCCTGCATCACAGTTAGCTAATTCTTGCTAGGTTTGACTTAAAGGTTACTTAAATGTCAGGAGAGTGTAAGAAACACTCAAGAAAGCCTAAGGTTATTCGGTACCATTAACAAAAAGATTGTTAGATTTTTTTTTTCCATAACGTCAAACACACTACTTGAAAATAATTGACTGGAAAAAATAGAGGAAGGAAAGATCTTGTAGAATAACTAAAAGTCAATTCAAATTATTCCTTTATTTCTTAACAAAATGTCAGAACATTCTACTTAAAAATGGTATTTCCAACATTAGGTAAACTTTCTGAAGTGTTACATAAAATTCATTTCCTAACTTATATCTGTAAAACTAAAAAACTCTGTAATTATCAGGTTGGCCTGCTTGCCGGGTAAAATGAATGCATATCTCTCACCAGCACCAGTGTTCAAGCCCAAGTGAGAACATGGATTTTGAATACTGATTTTCAAGGAAGTTAACCCCCACCCCTAAGACTGGCACAACAAAACCTTTATACCTCAATTTCCTTCTCATTTAAGGTTATGGCATACTAAGTTAAGCTTAGTTCATATCTATATTTCCTACTTGTTCCTACCTTCCTTCATTTAAATATTATGCTTCAATTTTGATAAGAGGGAAGGAAGGGAAAGAGGAGAAAAGAAAATTATGTAATTTACTGATGGGGTAGGAAGAGAGAGGGGGAAGTTGGGTAGCTTAATTACTGGTTGGGAAGGGAGAGAGGAGAAAAGCTAGAGAGTCAAATATGCAGGGAGAAAAAAATAGATAGTTAAACGAAGGGGTAGGGAGATTTCAATATGAAATAAATCCATATTTGTATATCATATAGACGAAAAGATGGACAGTAATAATGATTGGAAGGGATAAGGGAGAGAATGAGAGGATACAAGCAAAGGGAGCAAAAAAAAAATAAAAAATAGTGGCGTGACATAATGGATAATCTTAGTCGTCCACACCAGTTGAATTTCCACAGGTCCAACTAGTATAAAATCATCAGTGTATATGATATGGTCAGACTATTTTCTTCATTTCCATGTTCATTTGTTGATTAGTCTTTGCCTGTGTACCCTGTGGCCTTCTTTGGATGTTCCTGGTTCTAGAATGTGGAATCACTTCTCAGAGCACAGGGTCAATTGGACAGGACACACCACAGACAAGAATTACCAGCATTTATATTATTAAATTTTTCATCTAGAATGATTAGACCATATATAACTGTTAACTAGTTTTAAATCAGACATTACAAGATCTTTTGATTAATATTAAAATTGCTTAAGCTGTAACTCATAGGGAGAAAAAACACTAACACATACAGATTCTATATTGTACGTGCCGGACTAGATGAATGGTTTACAGGGGTAATTTGGAGGACTACTGCTCACTGCAACTCATCCAAGCCCCCAAACTGTCCATGTTGAGCTGCAGTAGACATGCCCTTGACATGATACAAGTTTAATAGATTATTTTGCTTCCAGATGTTTCCACACATCTCTGTTAGGTCAGTCAGTTCCAGTTATGGCAAACAACAGAAAGGGGAAGAAGTAGAGTATTTGTGACATCGTTAATGCTGAGATGTCGTAAAAGAATCTCCAAGGTCCACATGTTTATATTTTAAAAAGAGCCAAAAATAACCATTTACAATTTTTATTGAAAATAATAATAGTAGGATATTTCCATATCGCAATATTTTACAAGTATGCAAATCGATTGATTCAAAGAAAGACTACCTGCTCTTCTTCATTAATTCTTGTTCACTTGAATGTCCGTCTTAAATACCAGCATACAGTATTTTAATTCCAAGAGTTCTTTGGACTACTGATTAGATTCTTTTTGTTGTCGACACATCCATTCTTCAGCACTCCTCAAGAATACCATCTGCATGGAAAGAGGTGGGGGGGGGGTCAGATAGTGTTCATCAATAACTGTATATTTGTCAACAGGTTTTCTTCCTTTTCTAATTACTGGTAGACATTACCAAGAAAAAAAAAGAGAGATCCATCCTTTTCCTCGGGATTGTATATCTGACGAAGGCTATAATATAGATTGACCGAAACATTGTAGTAACAACAAAAAGAATGAAACCAATAATCCTAACTGTATACTAGTATACTCAGTGTATCAGTTTGCGACCAATCGTCCAGACTTGACATAAACAAATATTAACGTCTCTTGGAATGGATAATAATACATTTCAAAATTACAGAAAGTATCTATACTTTCATCTTAAAATAGTTGAAAAGATTTTGCACTGCATCATCAAAACAGAAGATACAGACATGTTTTCCTTCTCTTCATTGTTTCCTTATATGCTATTTTTGCACAAAAATATTTATATTGAAATTAGTTCATCTTAAATTAGCTTAAATTCTTATGACTCCTATATACCTTCATTTTGATTTATTTCTTGTTTCATTTTGCAACTTTTGCTCAGGTCGATTATCCTTTGGGAGTGAGTAAATAGCATTGATTGGAAAATATTTGAACCCACATCCCTAAATGGAAAAATCATTTAGCCCGGTCTGCTTTACTAATCGAGCTACCAAGACTCAATTAGAATCAGCCGGAGCAAAAATTGAAATAAAAAGCAACTGATAGCTTAAGATGAAGTTAAAAAGTAGAAAAAAGATTTTGAAATAATTATGATTTATAATACTTCCTCTAATTAAAATAAAAATAAAAATAAGAAAATATATTAATCTATTTTTTTTTTACCATGTATACTGCATGTATCTACAGCATTGATTGGATTTGAAAAAAATGGTAAATTTTGTCATAATCTGAAATTTTAATTTAATGAAGTTAAATATCAATTAGAGTAGTAAAGGAAAAATCATATCGAGAATAAAAAATTTGATATGAACAATCCACTTTTCCCCCTGAAGCCATAAGTTATAGATCGTTGAACTAAGTGAACCAAGTACTCCACAATTTTCCAGAAATCTAGGTAGTATCTACTTCCGTGTTCACAGACTCCCCCATCGAGTATATACTTAGCTTTTTGAAAACCACAACTTCAACCAATTTTACCATAAACACAATCATACAAAATAGGGGTTATATTCCTTTATTGTAGTGTAGGAATTTTGTGATTAACTTCTGTTGAGTCAGAAAAATCATAATTCCTAATTCCACCAACAATATATTACATTATCATATATTTTGAACTTTTTCTCTTAACAACATTAAATCAAACATTAATAGGGAAGTTAGTGTATTCAACTTTGATATCAAATGGGTCAAGAGTTATTGCTCTTTATCTGCTATGTCAACAATGGACTCTAAAAATACAAAGCACTACATATAAGTTGTAATTACTTTCTTAACTCCTCATCAACATCTTCCCTGTGAACATTACTAACGTTCATTTACAGGTAATTTGTAACTATTTCTCATCTTTTTAGCAAAAATCACAAATAAATTAACATACTCTATTGAATAAAGATGACTGCATCCTTGTCTAAATTAAAGTAACTTAGTCTCATCAACCCAATAACCTGACCAGTGGCTGTTACTAGAATTGAAGTAACAGTTCATTATAACCATAGAAATCTTTTTTTTTTCCTTCTTTGTTTCTTTAAATTGCTTGTTGGATAATCTAGAGTTAATGCCTATGGGACCACGATTATCAGTCGACATGAATCAAACCAGCGTAAAAATAGAATGAAAACTGAAAGACAAGATTTAGGTAATGAAAGATAAGCCGGAGAAAATTGTTATGTAAAGAACTCTATAGTAGGAGGAAAGAAACATTGTCAGTAGATATAAAACAAACCAATGTAAGAACAGGATTGAAACTTGAAGATAGGATTTAGATAATGAAAGCTAAGCCAGAGAAGAAAAAAATACATGAAGAAAGTTATACGAGGGAAGGGGAGGGATTGATTTCTGTGTATATAGCAAACTGCTAAGAAGATTCATAATCAACCTCTATTTATATAAAGTTTCTTATTGTTTCAAGTCATTAGCTATGAACGACGGGAGTTTCCATCATAGCAGTTCTATAGCTAACTCAATAAAATTTCCGTTTTGTTCTGATTGACGGCATCTCAGTTCTTTCAGTGAGTCTGGGCTTTTAAGTTGCAATTGATTATCTTGCAATGGACAAAGGCTTTTATCTTGCAATGCATAACTATTACTCTTTGCCACTTTCTGAAGTTAGTGGGTTAATTACTCTGCTACAGTTTATGATAGGCATATAAAAACTCAACAACAGCACACCAGAACCATGTTCTCACAATCTGACTATAGTAAACAATTTTTAATACCAGCCATATGATAAACAATCAGCACAGTTGACAAGTTCACAAAAATATTTACAGGAATCACTAACCCAGTTTGATGAGAACTTCTGAAGAATTTGTTTTTAAAATTCAATTGGTATCAGTGGGACTGCAAAAAGGAAGGCCATCAGATCTCCCACAAAGCCTGCAGAGAGGCTTTGGATCAGGAAGAATGATTTATAGGCCAATACTGATGAGACACAAGTCAGGGTTGACTACATGAGGATATATGATATTGAAAGATTGAGACATCTGATGACCTTAGGAATACCACTGATAATGTGTCCCAGTACATCCTAGGATGTGTTGCTGATTCATTTCAACATTGCGAGAAAGGTCTTTAAATTGAAAAAACTACATTTTCTAAGTTATCAAAATCTTGAAAAAATTATTCCAAGAGACAAGTTCCAGAAAACAATTTCTAAATAAATATTCACCTATTTTGGTGGGTAACAATGAATGGACGTCCTTATAAAACAAGATGTTCCAATTGATTTTAAAAAATATTTTCCATTTATGGCTGAGTTCTTTTCTGTGAATTGCTGTCATCAATGCCATTTTAACAATGTGAAATCACAAACCTTAAACAAAATTATTTGAACAAAAACTAAACTAGTATAGTTAAACTCCAGTCCAAACCTGGAGTTGACTTAGTTCTTCTCTCATAAGAACAATTCTCACTAAATTTAGGAGATTAAAAATTAACACTCCCAGACCGTGATTTGAAATCATGACTAATTGACTGGAAGTTGTATCTCTTACAAACTTAGATAAATTGGCAAGTCTTACACATCTACCTAAATTCATTCTAATGAATGAATACATCTATAAAATTTTTCTAAATTTGTGTAGTTCATCTCTCCATCTTGTATTCTGTCAGTCTCGGTTTTTGTATGTGATCTCTGGGGTTCCATCTGGTAACCTGAACTTAGGCATGATTTAAAGTATAGCATTATCTTATTTATCTAATCAAAGTGAGAGAAATAAATATATGAGAATTTTCTTTGCCAATTGTTTCTCTTAGTTTCACTGTAACAGGATGTATTTACCTTTCAGATATTCCTGAAAAATCTGACTTTACATTAGGGAATTTCATTATTTTGACTGTATTTATTCTGCTCAATTTATTCATTTTCCTATTTTTCCATTTGAATTTGGAATGTCCAAAATGTCAGACAAATGACAGGTGCCATCCCCTTCATCACTTGGCCCCTGGTCAACTGCTCATACTGCCAGTAGCTAGAGCCTGCCCTTCATGCAGATTGTAAGATCATGAAAAAGTAAGCATGATAAATGAGCAATTGAATTCACTTTCATTGAGATGTCTCTTTTTAGACTGAGTCATCATTTTATCAAAAAATCGAAGAAGTAGATAGGTATATCTCTCATAAGAGTTGAGAACCAAAGGAGTAAATACTTACTTCTGTTCAATTTCCTCTAGAAGAACGTCACAATTCAACAGACTTACAGAATTTGGAAAGATGACTGTGATGTAATATTTATGAGATTTTCCCAAATTTTCAATAAAATTGAGTTCATTGAATTTGCCGAAAATGTCTTCGGTAAAATCAGAGTTTACTGGTACATTTTTTCATTATAGCTAGGGTATATAATTTAAAGTAGATTTTTAGCACAAATAAACTAGAATTCTACCAATTTTTGTAACATTTCAAAACCATCAAAACTCAACTCGAGTTTCAAAGAGCCAAAGAAGCTTTTTAAAAACTGTTTTTTGGGGGGAATGGGGTATTTTTTTAGGACATTTCTAATGATTTAGCTAGAGCTCTTGGAAAAACATTAGACTCGAAGATATAA
This sequence comes from Thysanoteuthis rhombus, assembly GCA_963457665.1. Classification (NCBI taxonomy): domain Eukaryota; kingdom Metazoa; phylum Mollusca; class Cephalopoda; order Oegopsida; family Thysanoteuthidae; genus Thysanoteuthis; species Thysanoteuthis major. The sequence goes on from OY735206.1 coordinate 30,737,224, forward strand.
ATTTATTCTGCTTGAATTTCCATAATTTTCTACAATATACAAACCCCAACAAACTAATAGTGCACAAATAACCTTCGGTCAGGTAAATTGATGTTTTGATTCCATCAATAGTATGGACCATGCCCTATATCATGAATTATCCTAACCTTTGTTATTTTTATCATGACAAAATAATGAAAATGCCTCATCTAAGAATTTCAGACAATATACACTGTATTGTTAAGAACATTGCTAGTTCACCCCTGAAGGAATAAAGTTTAAGAATTTTATAATCTAAAATGTATTTTTTTTTTCATTATTATCCTCTTCCCCAAAATGCTCATTAGAAAAAAGAAAGGAAAAGTTTATATCGAATGTTTTCAAAGATAAGCCAATCCATACATTATGCTCATTACTCTTTACAACTAAAAAATAATTTGATAGAAGAAAACACATCGGACTTTCCTTTTTAGCTTTCATTATTTCAACTTTTACGATTTTAAGAGTAAAAGTAACTAAAATTATTCAGTTTTCACTTACACAAAATTTGACTTATTAATTTCATTAACCCATTAACTGCGGACGACGGAAATTTTCGTCATAGAAGTTTTATGGCTAAATCAATAAAAATTACGTTTTATTGTGATTGATGGCAACTCAGTTCTATCTGTATGTCTGAATTATTATCTTGTAATGGACAAAGGCTATTTTGCAAAAAGGAAAACTAAAGTTGAAGTCTCACAGCAAGTACTTGAAGACTTATTACCAAAACTTGACTATTGATATTCATTTTGAAACTATATGCAAAAGATTAAAGAAATAGAAAAAATTATCGTTAAGAAATTTCATGAAATTGTTCGTCAAATAAACTATATCAATTCTGTTGATTTTAATGCAAAAAAAACAAACAACAAAACGGTATTAACAAAAGAGAAAATTGAGTAAACTTTTTTGGGTGGGAGTCAAGTTGAACAAGATTTCAATAATTGCGAAATCTTACAAAACCAAAAAATACGATCTCCCCAGATAATTAAATTCAGGAAATTAATTATTATTAATTTCTAACTACTATTTACCCTCATTTCGATTTCAATGGGTTTTATTACAACTCAACTCGAACTCGGCCGATCACACAACTAGAAATTGATGGTATTTTCAAATTTTGTCGATATAACTTTCTGAGAAGACTCATTCAACATTCAGACTTTTGTTTGGAAAGCCGAATCTCATCTCACTTGGAGAAAAGAAAAGATTTGCCTCTTTCACTTGGATTATACACCTGAGGGCTGAAGAATAGATCAGTCGAAACGTTGTATTGGCAACTACATCAAAAAAAAAGGTAAGGAGAGATTCATTGTCCGAACAAAAGTTTGAATAGATAAAAAATCAAAGTGAGATAAATAGTAATTAAAAAAATGAACGATGATGGGTTACAATGCTTCATCTAATGAGAAATAAGTAATAAAATAATCTAAATAAGATTGATCTCAAAAGTTGGTATTATAAGAACTTCTTGGAGAAATCAACACAAAAAAAGTGAAAATTTTTTCCTGATATGTTGACAGGGACATAGAGTCAATCAAACAACCTTATCCATGCAACAATACAAATTTATATAGTTCTTTTTTCAGTTCTATTAAAGGCAACAATGATTCTATTTCTAAAAAGAATACAAATTAATCTTTACTTAGATAATACTTATAAAAAAGACGTTCATCTCCGAAAAGTGTTTAGACCATCGATGCAGGTACTCTTAACAGTAACAACAATATATCCTGTTATTTTCTACACAAATACACGCAGAACCAAAACAAAATAAAATGTACGAATTCCACATGATATATATACAAAAAACATGCTCTTACTTACCTTCTAGATGGATACTGATAAGAAATATGGAATTAAATGAAATAAATCAAACAAAATATACGGAGAAGAGGCAGGACCAAACCGCCTCCGAAGCACACTAACGATTGACTACGGTGCGCATGCTCAGTATTTATAAATACCGGAAGTTGGGATTCGATCAACTCCCCACGTGTGAAGAGAGAAGAGATCGCTAGGTGTTACTATTTCATTATTTATTTTTCACTGTTAATAATCCTTTCATTAGTCTCTGATATATATATTAGCGCAGGAGATATTTGCAGATTAACAAATCGTACAGGACCATCGTGATCACCAATTGATTAAAACTTTTTTAATACTATGGAATCACGAACTTTTTCGCTGCGTTTTTTTCTTCACTCTCGCAAAACGAAAACGATTTCCAAGACAAAACAGCAAATTTTGATTTTCTGCTTTCAAGTAGACAATGGAGACAATGAACTCGTTGTTATGTTTATGATGATTATAGCTCGGTATTGGACAGATTCGTAACTAGAGATTTAGGTGCGAGGTGGAGGCTTAGCTCTCTCTGAGACCCCTTCCAACATTTAGTGACATATGTCCATTAAAAATCCAGAAGGTAAACCAGAACTACTATTTATAAAGCTTTTGGGGCTCGAGCTACGCTTCTGGTGTTGAAAGTTCAAGTAATAGACCAGTGGGATCCGCTACCATCATTTTATTAAACAATGTATTGTAAAAGAGTAAAACCTGTGCTGACCACGTGCTGAATTTATTGGAAAGCCTTTTAAGCACCCTGTACTCCGTCCGGCGCCATCTCTAGCCGGACGTTATTTGTCTTCCTTTTTGAGGTCCAGCTAAAAACTCAAAAGTGTCCACCGTTATAACGCGGTTGTTGGCATCCACGAAAGCCAACCGAGCCGCTGATATAAATTTAAATATTTTGGACCTAGATCTAGCTATTTTGGAGCTGAATTAATATTTTAGTTCCACCATCCACGTGCGTTATAACGCAAACCTCTTTATAATTAACAATGTTATAACGGGGGAAGCTTATATTAATAACCCCTGATATACTTAACTCATATAGGCTTTTATTTAGTCCACACCAAAAAAATTGCCATAGAAAATATACTTATGAAAGAAAGCAGATCAAATTACATATGAACACTCTCAAGATGATTATATACATGCGTTCAGTTTTCTTTTCACCAATAGAATTTGCATTACCATTCTTATAATATTCTTTTATTTACCCCATATTTCTAATTTTACCAAAACTGACTTTTCCACAAAAATGCGTTAAAAGTCTCAGAACTGAAAGTTATAACAGCAGATAACATATTTTTATGGAGTTGCCATAATCAACATTGCTGATGAGCTATCACATATAAGTCAATTTCTTCTATCTTTGCTGTGTGCTTTACTGGATCAGCCACGTCTATAATCAGGCAGACCTTCCTCGTTTACAACTCCCAGGTCCAGTCTTCATGCTCGGATTAGATGGTTGGTCTAGATCTCAAAGTCCCAGAGTATTTTACACATTTTAGTCTCTAGGGCAGCCCCTAGTTTTTAAACTTTGTTTACATAATCAAACCCGAGTTGTTTGCACTATTCCCATTGTATCACTATCCTTTCTTTGTTATGCTTGCTTTGTGTTCCCTTGGAGTCCGTCTGTTACATTCATTCATGATGTTGTTTACAATCTCATCTCTTTCTCCCCTCAAACAATATTTGCCGTATCTCTAAGCTTTGGCATGATTATTTGGTTAGTGCAAAAATAATTCCATTTTTTTTTCATTTTAAACTTTGATACTTGTTTTAGAATAAATCATTGTTCCACTATGTTCATGCAATATTCCATTTCATAGAGTGAATTTCACTCTATTTAAGCTGAACATTTTCTTTTCACTACTACTTCTGGTCTATTTGAGGCTGTCGAATCAGAGATGGAAAAAAAGCAAGTACGAACAACTTCGTTGTATGAGTTCAAAATGGGACGTTGAGCAGCAGAAACTGTTCATGAAATTCCCTGATGTAAAGTCAGATTTTTCAGGAATATCTGACAGTTAAATACGTCCTGTTGTTGTGAAACTAAGAGAAACAATTGGCAAAGAAAATTCTCATATATTTATTTCTCTCACTGTGATTAGATAAATAAGATAATGCTATACTTTAAATCATGCCTAAGTTCAGGTTACCAGATGGATCCCCAGAGATCACATACAAAAACCGAGGCTGACAGAATACAAGATGGAGAGATGAACTTGACAAATTTAGAAAATGATGGCTCCACGACATCCATGATAGAGAAATGTGGCTGATCCTGGGGAAGGTCTATGTCCAACGATGGATGTTAAAAGACTGATGATGATGAAACGAAAGGATGTAAATCTTCAAACTAGTCAGATCTAACTAAATAAAGCCAGCTAGTCTCCAGCATTGTTATTACAAGAATAAAGCTCTCCGGCCAGAGACCGTCAATGAACACACTGCTCAACATTGGTTCCAAAAATTTTGAAACGGTGACGAAGAGCCTTGAAGATACAGACGTCTTCCTGGGATTGAAAACATTCAATTGAGGGCGACCTCCATAAAACAACTCGAAGGGGTTGCCAATGGAACTAAACATTGACCATATAATAGTTGTTCAACTTTTGTACCGAATCGGAAGAACAAAAATGCGTGGATGATCCTGCAGAAATTGAACAAATTAGGCTACAAAACTCTACCTCACCCAGCTTACTCAACAGACCTCTCTTCGTCTGATTAATACTTTATCAAGCATTTTGACCACTTCTCTCAGAGTAAGATCTTCAACAACCAAGCAGCAGCTCAATATACCTTTAAAGAATTCATTGAATCCAGGACCCTTGGAAATTATGTTTCCAGAATAAATGGACTTGTTAATTATTACAAAGGTTCTTATTTCAATTAATAACTTTCATTCTAAGCTGAGATATACTGCTTTGAAGTCAATGGTAAAAAACTGCAATTATTTTGGCACCAACCTGATAGTTCAATGTATTCATTCATGTATGTAGTGATAAGAGATTCTGTTTTCTGCCAAATTATGTCAAGTTTAGGCTATTTTAGCAGACTCTCTAATATGTGGAGAACCAGTTTGAATTCTCTACTTTATGCCGTGCACTGTAAGAGCATAATGTAATTATTACATCACTGCTTTGTGTGTGTGTGTGTGTGTGTGCATGTGTGTGTTTTTCAATTAGAAACAGTCATCGAAACTGTCAACAAAGGTTCCTTCAATTCTTTCGCTGGTTCGCCTGGTTGGCTCTGTATGTACTTCACACATACACAGCCGCACCAATGGAGCTAGAAGACTGAAAATTCAAACATTTACTCATTACTATGTCTAGAAAAAAAAATTTTTTTTTTTTTGTTTTTTGACAATTCACTCTGATTTTAGTGGGGGGTTCAATTTGCAACGGAGGTTTATGCTAAATCAATCCCTTAGTTTATGTCCGGCGACATTCATGCTTGTATTTTTTTTGGACTTCATTATTAACCACTGCCCCTTCTGAAAGCAAGACAAGTAACTTATTCGTTGATCACTCCCAACACGGCATGCTGCCAAAAGATGTTGATCACATAAGGGTCTCTACTGAGTGACTAACCAGACCTGTTTTTACATATTTTTTAGACGAATTTAGCACAAAGCCATACTAATGGAATATTTAGAGAAGAAAAACTCACTAACAATGGTTCACAAGATACTAGCCTACTATGCATCATTAAAGACAAATGGCTGGCTGGCTGGCTGGCTGGCTGGTTTTTAAATGCGTAAAGTATGTAAATACAAAACTAAAAATGACAAGCCTGGCTGCTGAACGGTCAAACTCCACTTCTACGTCTATTCTGACAGAAGATGATTGCTGCAACTTTGATATTGTATATATAATGAATAAAAAATTATGAAAATATATTTTTTGTAAAAATGTATTTATTTATTTGAATGAAATAAGCCCTTGCCTACCTGTAAAGTGAATTTTGTAGATACATAAGACACATCACTTAAGTTCAGTCGGTAAGACATCTGTCTACTGATCAGATGGTTGTGATTTCAAATCACAGTAGGGAAATGTTAATTATAATTTAATAGATGTACTCTTGTATTAGAATCAAATAAACCCTTGCATATCTCTAACATAAATTTTGATGTACGTATATGACTTGTCAATTTAGTTCAGCCGGTAGTAGACAGGACTAACAATCAGGCCGTTGTGATTTCATATCACAGAGGGGGAATGTTCATTTTTACTCCCTGGAATTGGGTGAGTTTTGTTACGGTAGAAAAACAAAATCAACTCCAGGTTTGGGATGGGAGTTTGACAAAATTATGAATAAAACACAAAACAATGATAACCTTTAAAAACTAAATTTATTTCATTTTTTTTTTAAATTCATTTTTCTTTTATTACAAAAAAAGGTACAACTAGAATCTGCAGTACCACATTTGTGTTAGGAATGAAATCAAATCATCTGCATTTCATTTTTACCTCAAAAATTTCAAGCAATTCTTACAGACAAGCCTTCTTTAATAAAGAAACAACAAAAGTATTGTACAAAATTCTCTAAAGCGAAACAAAATAGACATCTTAAAACAGGACTTTCTCACAAATTTCTAAATAATTCAGGAATTTTCTTATGCTTATGTATGATTGATGTCATATTGCAAAAATCATATCTTAAATTGTTGACTTTATCAATCCATCAACTGCGAATGATTGAAATTTCAATCATTGCCGTAATAGTAATGACTATTACTCTTCATCACCTGTTGCAGTCGATGGGTTAACCTTTTTCTACATCAGAGAAAATATCTTTAAAATGTACACCAATCAGAGTAAGAGAACAAAAAAACGCACGATCCTAGTGGATGCTTCCATGGGCATCTACCCGACCCCAGATCAGCATTCCTCACTGAGGGCGAGGGGATTTGAAAGTTGGAACCTTATAGGGGCTAGGGTCAATGGGTCACAATGAAGAGTGACAGCTTGGACACTCTCTAGTCCTTTACCTAATGAACAATACCTGGATATATCCTTTTGACCCTCCCTCAGAAAGCGGCAGCAGATGCCCATCGATGCTTCCAACAGAAAGGATGTTGGATCAGTTCATAAAACATAAAAATGATTTTCACATTTCCATTTCAAGAGAGAGTTTACGAAGTAGTTTTTATTATCATTATATATCTACATATGTTATAAAGAAATGGATAAATGATCCAACAGAATGGTAATAAATTGTGTTATATAATATAAAAACTTTTATTTGAAGTGATCACCCGTTATTATACGGTAAATGTACCATTTGGCCCAGAGAGTGTAAATAGAATAAACAATTAAAGAAAGTGGGGCTGTTACAGGAATTGAACCTGCAACTAATACGGTAGCCACTTAAACGTAGCGCTGCTTTTACCATTGAGCTAAACATCCGCCAGTAATGCAAAGGCCCAAATAACTGTCTCTAGTCAAAATTCTCATCTTGCTCATTCACGCTCTCTATCTGCTCTATTTGTTCCCTTCAATGTGATATCCGTCGTGTAATAATGGGTGATCATTTCAAAAAAGAGTTTCTATATGATATAACGCAATTTATAATCATATATGAATATATATTTGTTCTCAGCTAGAGCATAATTTTAATCTGATCGGTAGTATTGAGAGGATACCTATTTTGCAATATGAAAGAAAAAAAAAAAATCAAACATCAAGTACTGAAAAAAATGAAGAAAAACATTGAATAAATAAACAGTATCCTAATTGAAGGTGGAAACAATCTCTCAATGTTGGTATATTAACTGAAGAAAACATTGTACCAATTAGTCACTATTAAAAAGCAATCAAATGAAAACAGTAATAACAAAAGATTAGCAAATAAATTCACTCAATACGAAAAAAAAAAAATAATCCAATAAACTATTACATACATACATTTTCTTATGGTCAAATCATGCTGAAAGCATTGGTTCTCGGATCACCGAAGTTAAGCAGCATTGAGCATGATCAGTAATTAGATGGGTGACTGCTTAGGTGCTGTAAGCATGAGCTGCCCACATATGTGTGTGTGGGCCCCTCCAACATTAAATCGACCTTGGGTCACATTCTGCCCTCATGGGGAAATTAGTAAATACCTACATACACACACAAGTATATATACAAAACATTTGAAACAAATAGATTTTGAAATTTCTAAAAAATGAAAATGAAAAAACCCTCAAAGGTTGATCAAGCAAAAAACTAAAAAAGACAAAATGGTAAAATGTTAGTTTGAATCATTTTCTTTCTTTCTCAGAGAATAGAGCAATTTAATTTGAGCTGTGGTAAAACACAAGGAGCAACAGGAAGCAATGAAAAGTGAAACAGATATCATTTGATACCGGTAACAATTGCACTAATCAACAAATACCCATAACCCTGCCCTTATCCCAAAATTCTTGAATTAACCATGACAAATCTCCTTAAAAAAAGTTTGTTTTTTTTTATTACATTTCCCTTACTTCTCATAATTTCAAAGTGACATAAAGACCATACTGTTAAAATCCTATTGAAAACAATTAAATTTTATTAAAATCATCAACATTTCATTCCAAAAACTAAGAACATTACAAATTGTAAAAATGTTTTGTGTGTAAAATTGATTTCACATTTTCACTTTATGGTAATATTCATGTCACTCCTTCATTACTAACCCATTTTGTCATTACCACTTCAATTTGTTTCCTTTGAGATGATCTGAAATGTCTTGACTGGGCAAAACCAGGTTAACCAACACATCCAAGGAAGAACTATTATCTGTTCTTTACCAACCGTGAAACCTTATCTACTATTTTCATTGATGGAACCTTTCTTTCCTTTCAACTTTAATCTTTTTAAGCAATAAATGCCTGGTTACCTCTAAGAGCCCAAAATTGTTTTTCAGAGGTTCCAGGAATTTCTTTCATTATAATCTCATTTTTTTTGCACTAAAAATTTCACTTTACAAAAGCAAGAGAGAAAGAGAGATTTTGAAAGAAGAAAAAAAATTCATGAAAAGTCAAAATTAGAAATGAAATGACTTAACACAAACAATAGAAATTTCAGTTAAAAAGATTAGTTGGAAAAGAAACCTTTATTTGTAAGTGTGTGCATATATCTACAAATATATAAACACGCGTGTGTATACCCACATAAATAAACATGCATACCCAACATTCATTTACCGATACTTAGTCATATGTATTTATACATACAGGACGTCCCAAAAGTGATGACTGACTTGGAACAGTCTATGTAAACATATTACATGACACGATGCTATTTTTAGTAACTTATTGGATTGATCTGTGAAATACTAGGGTATGTAACTAATGAAATATTTAATCTATTTTAGATCCTCGCTACTGAGAACTGTACAGCACATTGCTGCAAATTGGGTGTTTCTTTTGGGAAATCCTGTACTTAAATATTAGGGTGTTCAGAAAGTAATTATGTATTTTTCTTGTTCAGGAAATAACGTATTTTCAAAAAAGAGATTATAAAAAAACAAATCTTGAGAAATTTAATCAAGTACTATTTATCAATAATCTAATCACCATCATTATCAATGACAGCAGTCCAACAGGAAGACAAACTTTCAATTCTGCGTTGGAAAAAGTTTTTTTTCATTTTTTTTAATTCTGCATTGATTTTTGCTTTTCAAATTTCCTATCCTCAATGGGGTTAAACTTTACCTTACATTATAAATGACCCACTTCCAAATAGAAAAGATGATCAACTAAATCCAGACAGTGTTTTGTACCATTTAACTCTGGTCTTGCCTTAGTATGTTGGCTTATAATTTATAGCAGTGAAATATATAATTATTTTCCGAACACCCAATAAACACACATGCACAAATACACTGCCAGACATATATACATATCACTCTGTATATTACATATATATATTCATACATATAACTGTGCACATTATATATTCATACATATACGTATTACACACACACACACACGCACCAATCCATAGTTGATTAACTTTTATTAATGTTATCATGTTCATCATCAATAACAGTAGGATATAAATATGGTTGACTCGAGAAAGTGAAGTTGGCTCCTCACTGTACAGCAAAGGATATAAATTCTGCTCAGTGGTATTTAGACAGATGCGGTCTTGCAAAGGCAATCTACAGACATTAATGATATACGTTACACAAATACAATTGTTCACAGATACAACGTACAATCAATGACATTAACAGATATTACACAGAATTGTAACATTCTTACAATGATCTTATTACAATACTTAATTTCATGAGACTTTTATTCTTCACTTGTTGACTTATGGACAATTCATAATTGTAAAATGTAAATAAACCCAGCAGTTCTAGCTCCAATAACCATGTTAAGGGATGCTGAGGTCAGTGAAACATTGCTTGTTATTGAAGAGCTGTAAATTCAAAGCCTGGAAAATGATTTTTTTTTTTAAAAAGATCTGACAAATAACAAAACTGGGCTGCCAGATGTCCTCTGCTGCAGAAGACCAAATTTTTTTGGTTTCTGGACCAAATAAAGCAGCTTCAGTATCAAAATAATAAAAACAACTCAAAAAATCCATCATCAGACTAGGTGTGCAGGAAAAAATGGATTAAAATACGTATTTCTTTAAAAATCTATTGTTCATCTATATTTATGTCGTATCATATCATTGCTGCAGAAGGGATTATTATCTTTTGTAAATTTTCCTTCAGTATGAAATCTTTATTTCAAGAGCCAAAAAGCTTTGCTCAATACCGAATTTGCCCGATTTTAGTCTTGAAAAATATCAAATGGCAACCCTGTAATCAACCCAAGGAAAATTTCACTCCCTGAAAATACTGGCCAGTAATACATCACCTCACATTCAAAGAGATATCATTGCAAAAACTGAAACAAACAACTTGATGATCACCAGGAGAAAAGAAGTCTAAAATCCTGAAAAAAGTTCTACGAGAGACTGGAACATACAAAGCTAATAGAAAGAGAGTGACTGCTGGCTTCCTGAGAGGGACGTTTCTTAGTAGAAAGGACTGAGTCACTCTGGATAGAGCCCCCCCATCCCTGAACATAAGCCACATTCTGTCTGGCAGCTCACTGGGGCCCACGTGTAGACCTGAAGTGAGCAAGGGAAAGATATGATGATGAAGACTCAGTTTGAGCCTTAATGGGATCTCCAAGAATTTAATTTGGGGGTTCCCAACATTCAAGCTCCCTTGTGGGATGTTTCAAGCATTTTTGAGGGCCCTCTGGCGGCCAAAAGATTGCAAGCAGCCATCTAGTTTGCTTATGCATTAGGCAGGCTCTGTGATGATGACTCAAGAAATTCAACAATGCTTACAGCAAAAAATACGAGAAATCCTAATCAGATTTTTATACTAATAAGAGCAATTAGATCAATGAAATTTAATTGACAACTAGAAGTTGATTCAGCAAGGGTTTTTTTCTGTTGTTTCACCAACATATACAGGAACTGGTGTGTTGTGCTAGAGAGATGCAAGCCCAGAGAGACTATAAAAGGAAACCTATTTCATAGTTGTAATCTTTAAATTCCCAACAATACAATCAGTATATTCCCCAATCACCATCAGATTATCAGGATATATAGAGGAACATTGGTTACCCAAACGAAATGGGCAGGGGAGTTTTTTGTTCAGATAAATGATTATTCAGATAACTGATACAATAATAAGAAAAGGAAAGCCATACTACAGGACTTCAAAATCTTGTTCAGATAACCAACGTCACTCTGCAGTGAATTTGCTCCAAGTATTTCAACTTAAATCATAATTAATAATTTCTGACAACCCTTATCTTGATTTTTTTAGTTGCTTTTTTTTATTACTACTCAACTTGGGCAGTAACTCTACTGCAGTGAATAAACAGTGATTATATCAGAAATAAAAATAATATACATACATGTTGTTTAATCAATGCCGTAGAATGAAGGTCTGAGTTATCAGATTAATAATTATGATTTACAAAACTTCATCTGATGAAATAATTTTTTTTTTCAACTCAAGTTAGTCAAAGTTGATAACAGTTCTTTTTTAACAATCTTATGATACAAGCTACAGTAGAGGTACACTAAAAATGATATAAAATATTAAATAAAGTATTTTGTTTTTTTTTAGTATTTGAAAAAAAAAAAAAAAAAAAAATTATTTGTCCACTACCCCTGAATATAACAATTAAGTCTTTTTGGCATACCATCTATTAATCTCACCTACTAATATCATTTTCACCGATTCACAAACTAGGTTTTATCAATACAGGTATACTTTGATTAATATGGTTAACCAGTTTCAAAATTTTCTGTACTGTTTAAAAATCACACTGTTCAAGATCTGATCATAATTAAAGGTGCTCCCCCCCCTCCAAGCTTATACTTAGTTACATTAATTTGTACAGTAATACCTTGAATGTACTACATCAAAACACATATAAATCAAAACTGTACTATTCAAGGTATGCCTGGAGAATCAGATGAAATATTTTAAAAGTTGAAAAATTAATCATTTTTTCTCTTTTGAAGGCCATATGCTATAGTTTTTCGAAAAAAAATCAAGTCTGGTCTATTCATGCCATCTTTTTCTACAATTTCTCATATTCATTACTTTTTTTATAGAAACTAAACCTCTAGGCCAACCGTTATTAGATCAGGTTCTAAAAATGTACATCGTGTACAGTATAAGGCCTTAAAGAAAAATGAAAGAATTTCAATACACCAAAACAGAAAAATAAAAGATACTGTTTATAGTTTAAAGAAGAGTCATTAACATTCAAAGAGTTTTTCCAGACGATCAAGCTCCGATGTGGCTTACGCTATTCAACAGAGACAAGGTACGGAAATCCAGGCCTAATAAGGGAAGAGGAAGAGATCGAGCTATCATTGGAAACATTCTGTTTACCATCATCACATTTTGATATTACATCTGAAGAAGGCCGGAGAATGAATCAGCCGAAACTGTGTTTATAGCACAAACAGCAGGAAGGAGTTCTATTGTCTGAAAAAACTCTCTGAAAGAAAAATCTAAAGTTATAGATAAATATAGAGGTATTCATATACTTACCATGGGATCATATAGAGAGCCTTATCATGGCAATCCCATTAATCCTCCTAGGAGACCAATTTCTACACCACGCTAAATAAAACAAGCCATAGGGCAAAAACATTCCTTCCCCCCCCACCTCCAAATCCTTTGACTGGCCTGGCTATATTATCGGAGGTAACAAGATATGAACGAATATACTTACCATGATGATGATGGGGTTTATAGAGGATATTTGAACATATACATCTATTGTCTAAGTCTTTGATAAGAGTGATTAATATACTCACTTTTGTTCTGTTTGATAATGTTTTGTTTGCTTGGCCACACAGGAGAAAGAGACAAATAAAATAGTCTCTTAATTTATGGATATTGCATATTACACCCAAAGAAGGCCATAGAATGAATTGGCCGAAATGTGTTAACATCAAAGATGAGAAGAAGAAGAAATTGGATTGTCTTAACAAAAGTTGCCATATACATCTACACATACATACATGTGCGATCATCTTTATTTTCTTTGGACTGTCAAACTCAGGACAAAACTTTCATATTTCGTTTTGAGAAAAACAGATAGTTCTTTTCTGTGCAAGCCCATGATATATACAGGCAGTTTGTCTTGCTCCTGTATTCAAGTGAGTTTAAAGAAAATTTCCCCTTTTAAGTACATGCATGTGGACATTAACAGAATCAGCCACACCATTTTGTCTATACAAAATTAAACATATTTCCCTGCATCATATCAAATAAGAAAAATAGTAAAGGGTCAAGATTCAGATAACCCTTAAACGGCAAAAATCATATTAAAATTTTTTTCTCAAGTAAATTTTCTGTGCTTTTAATCCACGAGACCTTTGTTAGATTTGGGAAATTGTAAGTTCTGAAAGAAAAACAAAAAAATTCTAGGTTTTTCTTGGGGGGGGGGGGTCTATTTTACCATGTAACTATAATGCCGAACTGGACCCTCATTTTCCACAGTGTACGAAACTACAGCTTTGGAGTATTTCTCATGTACTCTGGTTTTTGTTTAACAGGAAACATGTAAGTTGATATTCCTGCCTATTAAAATTAAACAATTTGCTCAATAGAACTCAAGAAATATAATTCTAAGAGTACAGCTAGCAAGTATTCATGCCATTGGGTATTACACAGATTACAATAAATACAAGACTTTGGTGGGCATGGAGAGTGAAAGGCTTGCTTAAGGTCTAGATGCAAACAAGGCGTAACTAGAGATTTGGAGGGGGATTTGTTATAGTATGATCTCAGTAGAAATGCAGTCGGTGAACTACTATCTATGAAGCTTTTTGCCCCTCCCTCTCAAATGAGAGGCCCAGGGGCGTTTTCAAATATTCCCCCCTCCTCAGCTATGCCTCTGATGCAAACACAATCCGACTGGTTAAAGAACCAAGCTCTTGAATAGCTGAGCCCCAAGCCCTCCTCAGTAGTAATAAAGATTGTGACAGAACTAATGAAACAATAAATAAAATGAATGTTTTCTCTTGCTCACTTGACAAACTTAGACGTAACTTCATAGACATGACGATATGTGCACATAAGTAAATCCATATCAATATAATATATACACATGAATACACATCCACAGAAACAACAGAATAAAAGATATCTTTTTGCTTTATCCTTAAAAATACCAAACATCTGACCTTGAATCACAAGCACTCTTTCTTTGATTGAAATACAAGTTAATTTATGATATACCTATGATGACATGCAATTAGAACCTAAGACATCAAAGATATGATTTTCATTTCATACTAAAGACATATTCATCTCTTGATATAGTGGGTACCAGCAATACCATCAAATGCTATACAAAAAAAAGAGTCCAAATACTGCATATGTTTTGCGATAATATGTATCAAATATGATACACGCCTCTAATAATGACTATGAAATCTTGGGAAAAAAATATCCCTTGTTTATAATATGCACCGGTTTTTACAGAATTCGAAGTGTCTAGATTTAACCATACGCTCAACTTTTTACCTGGCTCGTATAAACTAAAAATAAGATTTTATATAATTCATACTACATTTTGAGACACTAAGCTAACACAGTATTTAGAGATGAAAACTCTTTGTTACACATCAGTTAGCTTGCACAATGACATAACTTACTTTCAGTCTTGCCATCCTGAGTCATGTACTTGTTCTGGGGGAAGGGGGAGGGGATATCAATTTAGTTCCCATGTATAATACGCACCCCAATGTTTGAGGTTTAAAAATCTGGAAAAAAAAGTCCAAATTATACATGAATATAAAGTGGTAAATCCATTCATTATCCAGAGTTAGAAAATAATTACGCCATTTCAATCCAATCAAGATCAGGACTAATCAAACTTTTTTCACTCATGACCCCTTTGAATCAGACCAATTTTTTTATACCCCCCTCCTCAATAGCATAAAAGTAGTAGGTACTAAAACTGTATATAATTAGTCATAACGTACTAACAATTAAATAACTTTATACTCATGTATAATTAAACGAATAAAGGCTAAAGAAAACTTGGTGCTATTGTGTTTTAGTTGCCATTAATCTTGAAAAAGTCGTTTCACCTAGAAATCTGGTAACAGAGGTCAGAAGAGCTACCACCATTAACTATGACGTTTCTGTGACTGCCAATAATCTTCGAGTGGGGGTGGGGATGGTTGTGACCCCTCGTTTGTAAAGCTCTGCCCGAGGTAACATTCCCTCTAAGCTGTGTTTTGCAAACAGTGCACAAAGGAAAGTAATGAGTGCATAAATGATTTCAAATTCTGTAGGTAGCATACTGACTTTTTATTGAAAAAATATCAATTCACTGTGTCGAATTCCAAAGTGAAAACAATTTTGTCACAGGAAAAAAATTTGCACAATGTAAAATTTTTTTGCGCACACTGACAACAAAAATCAGAGGGAACATTGCCCACAGAGTGTAATAAGAGACTTGCCAAAAGGTGTAAACTAAAAACGTCATCAGTAAGTGAACTTTTCAGGCGTTGAATCAATGGCTAAATCAGTGGTTCTCAAACAATGAACTGTGGCACCATAGTGTACTGCAATTATCTCCCCTTTTCCAAATATGCAAATATCTATTTCAAGCCTAGGACATGCACAACTATCCCACTAACAGAGTTGCCAATCTAATGGTTCTATCGCTAGATTTTGAGAAATCTCGAAAGAAGAAAAAGAGTATCGAGTATGTATATCAGTGTGCTGATACAAGAATTATTTATGAATGCACCATATCACTTGAAACATTTTTTGAAATGACCTCGCATTGTTACACAGAGAATGAGTCACTCAGTCCAGACAGCGTAAATAGATTGAACAAACTAAGAAAAATCGAACCTACGACAGAGGAGATAGCCGCTTGAATGTAGCGTAGCTCTTAACCATTGAAAAGATATAAGAGTTTCATTCATTGACTCGGGTCCTAATCATTTCACTTTTACAGTTGGTGTGCCCAATAAGTCAAATATCAAACTCTGGTCCAAACCTGGAGTCGACTTTGTTTTCCTACCACAACAATCCTCACCAAATTTAAGGGTAGTAAAAATTAACATTCCCCCTACCGTGATTTGAAATTGAGAGAGTGGTAGCCGGCTTTCTCACTAACTGAACCAAACAGCCGAGTCTTATATATCTACAAAATTCATCTTACAGATATGCAATGGCTTATCTCATTCTAATAAATAAATACATTTATACAAAAAATATATATTTTTATAATATTTTATTCATTATATTTACAATACAAAAGTTGCAGTAATCATTTTCAATTGGAATAGAAGTAGGAATGGAGTTGACCCCACAGCCAGGCTCGTATTTCTTAGTGTGCCATCATACAATGAGTTTGAGAACCACTGGGCTAAATACTGAAACACTACTCTTAAAAACTAACAGAGGGTTTACAGGTATTGAAAAATTCCAGGAGTTATATTCGAGATACATACTGGAGATGGCCGAGAACATGTTATTGAAATGTGATAAAATTGACAGAGATGACAATGTTGATTTTCATAAATAACCACATGCTGGACCGGCCCAAGGGTTCCTGGCACACGGGGCAAGCCGAACTTAAATGCCCTTCAAAGTATAGTATCATCTTATTTATTAAAGTTTTACGGCAAAAAAAATAAACACATACAAGTGAAAAATCATGAGAATTTCCTTTACCAATGGTTTTTCTTAGCTTCACAACAGAAAGTACTTAACTGTCAGTTATTCCTGAAAAATATGACTTCACATCAAGAAATTTTTTTTTTGTTTTTATTCTGTTCAATTTATACATTTTCCCCTTTTGTATTTGAAAAGTCCTATTTTCTCAGATACACCAGAGTGGCCCTCTAGCACTTTGCACCCTAGGTGACTGCCTGTGATATCAATTCCAAGAGCCAGCCCTGACTGTACGGGACAGTACACGTCTCACAAACAGACTAATCTAATACCATCATAGGAGGAAAAATAAATAAAATGGATGTTTTGTTTTATTTTGTTATTTTCAGTATCGTCTTTACTAAAGAAATATATTGTGCGACTCGTAGCAGGTAGTGGTCAGTTAATGTCCAGTAATTTGGTCAAATTCAAACAAAAATTCCATTCAAATGATTCTGATATGCAAGTATTACTTTTAACCACTGGCTGCAGTTTTAAGATATTTCTGGGATACAGAAAACTGCCTTTTCTTGCAAACAATGCCATCCAAGGTCACAATATATCAATTTTGAAAAAAAATTTAACCAGTAAAATAATCTATATGTTAAAAAAAAAACTATCAACAAGAGCTACAAATGTTTTTCAAAAGATAACATTTCAACAAATTGGCAAAAGTATTCATAAAATATTCTATATATTTGAATATTTAAAATTCATCTACATGAATAATAAATCTTTAAATAAAATTGAATGATTCTAGTGAAAATTGACTTCATATCAATGGAATTGAATCTAATTTGAAATAAGAATTATAAAGTTAATTCTAAACAATAAGGGATTTTTAATCACATAGAATAAAATACAGTAAACTCTCGTTCTAACTAAGTGCTATTTAATTTCACACGCGTTTTAACAGTATGTTTATTTTTATATTCTTGCAAGACTTTTACCAAGTAAATTAGAAAGTAAATTTGCTTGCTGCATTTTTTACTTTGCATACCATATTTTTCATTATCCACCCATTATAACGGCACTTCCAGAAAGGTGCCATAATAACGAGAGTCTACTGTAATTTGAAATGAGAATCATGAAAATTTATTCAAAAACAATAAGAGATTAATTATCAATTATGATGAACATAAAACTAGCTCTGTCTCATAATAGTTGTTACATTATGAAATTTGTAAGCAAATCATGGGACAGAGTTAGTATACCATAACTACAATGATTACATAAATTCAACCATATCAAACATATTTTAGAAATTTGATTATTGAAATGCTTTATTCAAATCCTTCAAAAAGGACAAATCTTTTAAGAAATCTCCCCAAAATTGGTAACACAGGTCTTCATTGCCATACAGCGATTTAAAAACACCTGAAAAGGTTGCCAGACAGAAATATCACAGGACTGTAAGCAGATCCATAAAAAAACTGAAAGGGAATATTTGTAAAATGAGATAAAAAATACCATCACAATTGCTCTGACAGTCACTGAGCTACAGAGAGATTTTAAATAGTTTTTTAAAAATTTTTTAAAAAATTTATTCCCTTACTATCCATTCTGTCGAAGAGAGAAGAAAGCTCATCCTGGGGAAATTTAATAACTATACCCTAGAGTACCATTACAGATTTTACAAGTACACCAATAAGTATATGATGTGAAGATTTGCCTAACATCTGGATGCATGGTTGCCGGATCGGGCAGGCTACAAAGGGAGATAATCCGGACTTTATCTCCGAAATTAACCCAACAGAGGCATTGGAATAGCATTGAATTTGGAAATCAAGAGAGTCTGGAGGTGGAAGTTCAATACCAGCGTCAAGGCTTTCCAAATTTAACACTTTTCAAGCACCTGTGTTGGGTAAGTATCGGAGGTAAAGTTCCAATTATCTCCCCTTGTACCCCATTCTGATAATCCTACCTGGATGATCACAGGCACTAACTCAGCTTGTTTATACAGACATAAGTTCAAGATGAACCGCCATGACATCCATTTCTTGTTGGAAAGTCATTAGTTTTTGGTAATTCCTTTTTTTTTCATTTGATTTTTTATATTTTTGTCTGTTTTGATTGTTTTCTTAACAAGGAAAAATAGTGATATCTTTTATTCTGTCTAACAAGGTTGGTATGCCAATACAAAGTGTGTAACATTGAGATACCATTTCTGTTTTTGTTAGAGCTTTTTAAAAAATTTTATTCTAATTTCTTTTTTCAATTTTTAGGTTTCAAAAAAATGTATTTGTATATCCTTAAATAAAAAAGACCCGCCTGAATTTGTATCTGTTTTTTTTTTGTCATGTTGATAAAAACAACAACAACAACAACTGCAATTGTTCTAAGGTGCCCAGACCCAGGGCAAAGGGTAACATAGGTAAAGAATTCACTTTCTCCCATAGTTCCTTCCGGAATGTTACAACTTGATTTTGCCCTCACAAATTTCCTTGTAGGCTTCTGGTGTCACAGGCTTATATTTTCCGGATCGAACATCCATATAATAGATTTTGTCATTAACTTTTGTAACATCAAAGCTTTCTTTCTTCAAATCCACCTTTCGGATTTTGAATGTTCCTGGAAGAAGAAAAGAAAAAAAAAAGGAATGAATGTTAGACATGTTTCCAGAGATTTCATAGACTTATGTTTTTATAATACCATAAGAAAATCCATCTTATAGGAGGAATTTTCAGCCAGTTCCTACAGGAGGCCTACATAAGAGATCAAAACTGTTTCTTTAGGGTGGGGGAGTACCTTAATCCAATACCTCCGGCTAAAATTTTGGTGACCTAGAGGTCACATACAGATAAATGGAATCAGAGACTTTTAGTACTATATACATGGAAATCAAATCATTATTATTGGGGTCTACATTTATGCTCACTTCAAAGTATTATATATTTTAAAACCTAATCTGCTAGAAATATGCCTCAGGGTCCCACTAGTACACACAGAAAATTTCATGAGGATAATTTGCATCATTCTTGAGTTATGCTGTCACATACAGACTGACAAATATTTGGTGAATTGGAAATAGAGAATTCAACTAGCAGGAGAGATCCTCTCATTCAGCCACATAGAAATATGATTCCCCTTTATACTTTTTCGCACATTGTATTGTGGTAATAGTAGTTGAATCACTGATTTAAACAGTAGACTTATCATGAACTCAAAAAGAAAACATGGAAAAAATCCTGTCAATTATTAGATAAGTAGTGAAAATTTTACTAAAATCAAATGAATAGCTTATTTTCTGTAATTCAAAAATATCTAGGTGTGTTTGTGCAATGTGATTTTTGCAACTTTGTAATGAAAAATTACCGCAACTGTAGACACCTCATTTGTTTATTCACAAAATTTTAGCCAAGATTAAGGTGTTGATCGTATAAAATTCAAGTTTATAGTCAAAATCCTCATCTCATTAGTAAGAACAAAGATTGGAGAGAAATCTGAGAAAAGATTATGTGTGTATGCTCTGAATTGAAGATATTGAGGAAAAAAAAAAATCAATGAACATAGACGGCCATTATTATTGATTTTTGACAAGAATTTTAGTCAAACTTCCACTATTGAGTAGTGACTTGATTTTCGTATGTAACAATGGATGACAATGACCAGACCAAAAACCAATGACGTCAAGCATGAATAACAGTGAAATATGCAAAAACTGATGATGAATTCACTCCCAATTCAGGTTGACTTATAATAAAGATTGCAAATTGCATTTACAGGGACTACTGATAAAGGAATTGAAATGGGACAAAGTTTTGGAATAATATTGTACGGAGAAGTGACTTGTTCTTTTTACTTTTAGGACTAATAATTTTTCTAATTTAATTCAAGAAATTTTAGGGATTTCAAATAGGTAAATTAAGTAGGTCCCCTGCTTTAGACTATCTGAAGAAAATATTTTATTCTATTTATGTTGTCTAGGCAAAATGATACTTTCACTGTGTAATAACAGGAGATCATCAACTATCTCAATTACATTATTTCTTATGCATCAACTTATGCATAGGAACAACTTTGAAAATAAAGATAAAAAACCTGAAGAGTAGTTTTGGAAAAGGGACTAATAATTTTTTTTATAAGAACTAGAGATTTAGAGTAGAAATTAGTAGAAATTAAGCAAGTAGGTCCCCCTGCTTTAAACTATCTGAAGAAAATATTGTGGGATGGAGTTACAAAAGAGCAAAAATTTAAAAAAAAACAACCCAAAACAACTTATTTCTATATGAATATTTCAAAATAAAAAATTAATTAAAATTGATATGGGAAATGAAAAGTTGGTTAGTCTGGTTTTTAATTTTGAAATTGAACCAAGACATTTTCAAAAAATCATTTTGGTGATAAAACATATCAAAAATAATATCTACCATTCCACTCAAACAGCGAATTTAAACTGCTGTTTTACTAAAAAGTTAACCTAATTAAAACAAGGATGCCACAATCAAACTTTAATTTTATCAAACAAGGATGAAATGTAGAATTTAGATCCTTTCAACTATTCATAAAAAGTATATTGTGAAGAAACAGTATAACAAAACTGGAAAAAAAACTTTAATCAAAACAAGGATTGTGTAATGAAATAAATCACTTCCGGTGAAGACAGAAAAATGGATCTTTTGGGCAGACCAAATTCAGGTCCCAGTAAAACCATTATTGAGCCAATGCATATTCAAGTATAAAAACTACCAAACTTACCAGTTGTCTCTACAGCCTTCAATTGCCGAATAAACATTGGTCGAGCATATGGGGGTAGGACCATGGCCAGATTTTCACTAAGGGAATCCAAGTTGAGGTTTTCATGTTCATCGACAATTGCAGCCATTCCTGCACGTCCTTCAACACCTGAAAGATAAAAAAAAAAAAATGTCAATATTAAGGTTACATCTATGAACATATGTTATATTAACACACATTTATATACTGAACTGGAAGATTTTAAAAACTCTAAAGTAGATTCTAAGCCAATGAATCATGGTAAAAAGAAAAAAAAATTCCAAGAATATTTGGTTATAATTTGAAAAAAATTTGTGTATTTGTCATCTAAACTTTCTCATGTTGAACATAAGATGTGTTAAGAATGTTGTGTAATATTTTAATGGTTTTGTTTGGCCTGTGAAGATGAATTCTTTGAGAAATATTTCTTTGTAGAAATTAAGTAGTTTAGATCACCACTGAAATTAAGAGTCGTTGGTAGAGAAATGCATACATAAATTTTCAGAACTGTTTGTACATAAACTTTAGTCAAATAAAACAACAGAATATGTGTGTAGGAAATATAAGCAGGGCAGATATTTTTCTATAAAAATATGCACACCCAATTATAAACAAAACAGTATTTATGAAATAAAAGGAACGTGCGTGTTACAGAACATCAATAATACAAAATGATTGATAAAACAATAATGAACATATGTAATTAATACGTATTGAATGGAAAGAGATGATGAAAAAGTGCACAATGAGAATTTAGCTTTGAAGCAAATTTGAAGTAATTCAAGATGGGAATTCTACATCTGCATAATACTGATGGATTAGTCTGCATTAGGACATTTGTGGGCTGTCTTTTATACACAAGGTGGGGACTTGACGAAGCAAAAAGCAATCAGCTAAAATGGCTAGCTATCTGTATTAGTTTTATATTATAGAGCTTATTTTGAGAGCTATCTTCTAATTTTGTGGAAAGGAATGTCTATGCTTATACGAAATTCATTGTCGATTTCTCATTTCTGAACTCAATGATAAATATATAAAATCTTATTTTTCTTTAATTTGGACTCAGTAAAAAGTTGTCAACAAGTGTAAAACAATTACAGATTTCTTTAAAAAATTTTCCAAATCTCCGGTCAAAACTTGATAAATGCATGACAAATATTGTTCATAATTCTCTAGAACACAGAAAAGAATCTCTTTGGTTGTAATCTGTCAATTCTTTTCTATCAGGGAAGCTTAAAATTTTTTAAAAATGTGAGTAGCTCCAAAACAAATGTTAAAAAGTAATTCAAAAGGTATATTGCCATACTGTAAAAATTAAACATTACTGTGAATTTAACAGAAAAAGTATGAGTTGCTAACTGCTATTTTCTTTCCAAGAGTTTTTGGGACTATTGAACTCCATATTGTTTATGTTTTCAAAACAACGTTTCAGCCAATCCATTCAATGGCCTCCTCATGGGGAAATTCTATTCACCACCATCACATTTTGATAGTACACCAGAAAAAAGCCATAGAATGGATCGACCAAAACTTGGTCTTCACAACACAAACAGGAAAAACTTCTTGAACGTTATTGACCCTTTTCCAAACTATAGACAGAAACTATTTTCTTGTACTGCAAAAAAGATAAATAAAATAAGACTGGCTGCTTCAGAGTTAAACTACACAGGAGGGCAACCATTTCGGCCACTAAACTGAATTTTAAATGAAAAAAAAAAAGAAAAAAAAATGTTTTCCCTACTCATTGAAGGGAGAGAGCACAGAAAATTTAAAGTTTGTACTATGGACAGTTATGGCTGAGAAAAGTAGTGAAGAAAGAAAAAGAATAGAATTATAGTAAAGATTAAAAAAAAAAAAATAGAAATTCTATTCTGTTTAGCGACACCAGATAATTCAATTTGACTTCCATTTTCCCTCTCTTTTTCCTTTCTTTCTCCCTTTTGTTGATTGATGATGTGGGAATAGAATCTCACTTTTACATTCTCGCCCTATCCATTTAAATTTTATAACCTTTGCACTTTTTAGTCCTAACCAGAAGTCTGAACTTGTCATTGTTGTTAGGTTAGGAAAATAATGTCAACTCAGCAGGAGTTTGACAATAAAATCCCAATCAACCACAACAGATGAAAAAAAATGCAAATTGGAAAAAACAAACAAAAAAACAAAACAAAAAATACAACAAAAAAACAAAAAAACAACCAAAAAGCACACACACAACAAAGGCATAAAACCTACCAGGGACTTCAACACCATAAACAACAACATCTTTCAGCTTGAGAATGTTACTGATCACCCCTTCAACTTCAGATGTGGAAACATTTTCTCCTTTCCAACGGAATGTATCTCCAGTTCTGTCACGAAAGTACATGTAACCAAACTTGTCCATGACTAATACATCACCTGTAAATGAAGGAATAAAAATGGTTTATACAAATGAATAAATAAGATCAAACACACAATAAGATTTTGTCCGAATTTTCCCACCAAAGAACAACTATTACATAATAAACAAGAATGCAAAGGGGGTAACTTGGTCAAACCAATTGTGTTCGGAAACTATATTACAAATCTTTGTTCAGAAACTACTAAATTGTGTCTGTCTCCATAGTTTTCTAACCCCGAGTCCCGGCTTATTCTCACTGCTTATCAAGGTGTGAAAGATTTTCCACCCACTCCTGCTAATTCTAACCACATGCAGCAATTAAACACCCAAGACTTTTCAGAATTTGGAGTTGCAGTCTTTTTTCTACCCATGATGCATTGAAAAAAACTATTAACTAGTACATAGACAGCAAACTGTGCAAGAAATTTGGATGTATTGTATGAATGTGAATCACAGTTTCTTGCATGTTACCAGACAATTATCATAATGTATTTAGGGCTATTCCACTGGAAATTTTGTGCCAGCAACAATTTAAAAATATATGATGTCACTGTTGAGCCTCAAGAAGATAGAATGGATTAATGCAGTGTATATCATCTGGTAGTTACTTTTCAGAGCTGGTGAAATATCACCAGGTGTTGGTGTATATTGCTACAGTCAGTCGTTTCAACGCAACGAGAATATAGACAATTCGAGAGTTACCTCCCTTGGATCTCTGGCTATTTTACTATCTACTTATAAGACAATTAATTTAAAATATCATATAAATGTACTTAAAATGCTTTTTTCAAGTGTATTTTTCCAATGCAATCTTATATCAAAATGAACTTTCTGGAATAAGATCTAATCTTAGTTCTTACCTGTCAGGAAAGCCATGTCACCTCTTCGGAAAACATTGGTAACAACTTTTTTGGACGTTTCTTTCTGGTTAAGATAACCATCAAATTCTCTAGCAGGGTCTCCTCGGACAATTTTGCCAACTAGCTGCCCAGGTTCACCTGATGATAAAAATCAATCAACCAAACAAATTATTTTATGAATGATAAAATAAAAACGACGATTGAAGAAAAATTTGTTTTGCTTTTTTGAGACAAAAAATTCATGACTTTTCAAAGATATTTTTTTCTTTCAACTCAATTTAAACAGGTTTTCAAGAAGAAGTGTAAAGAATTCATAGATCATTACACACAAATATATAATCAAGAGAGTTACACTTTTTATGTCTGTAAGGGATGAAATTCCTTAATGTAAATCTATTCAAGGTGGTGTTTTTAAACATGCCAGACGTAAATAGAAATTTAATGTTTATTCTGAAATAAAACGTTGAATAAAAATATTTTTCCTATCAAAATGCAAAGGTTAGCTCAAGAGTTGCTTCCCTTAGATTGGCAGACATATGAAGTATAACCATAATCAAGGTAACTGCAGTAGAGCAGTAGTTTCAAAATTTTCGAAACTTGAGGACCTTTTCTATTAAAAGGAAATATTCTGGCAGACCCCTATTTCTAGAATTTATTTTTTAGACAGTAAGTAACAGACTACTATAATGGGCAAACCTGACCTTTAAAAATCATTTTATTCTAAATGGATAATATTTATTCAAATCCTGATATATAGTACAGGACTGTACACAATAATTATGTTTTTCGATAGCCGTTTGATGAATGATGTTTCTCAGCCATAAGATTCACGATCTTAGGTTTGATATTTGACATTAAATATGAAGTCACTCTTAACATTAAGTTAGTTTCATTGCTTTCATTCTATACATATATATATATATATATCACTTATTGTCAAGCTTAGATATCCTAATTCTAATATTCATGGTATTAATTTTGTTTTGAATTTTTAATTGCGGACAACCATTATCTGACAGAATCTAAGGAGTTCATGAACTAGATTCAAAACCATCGCAATATAGTATTATCAACTATTTTTTTTTATGATCCAGAAAAGCACAGATTGAAGTCTCCAACTACTCTTTATCAAATCAAAATGTACTGATTGTTTTTAAGTATATGGCATATTTGAGAACAAATTTAGTAAGAAAACTTGTCTAGTTGAACATCAGCACCTAAAATTTGAATAAAGTCATTTTTTCTTCTGTAAACAGAACTTGAAATGTTGAAATGTATTTATAAAGATAATTTGATTTGTTATTAAAAATTAGACCACACAATTGACAAAATTGTCACCTTTCACAGTTGAGGTGGGTGAGTATATTTTTTTGCTAGGTGCTACTTTTTATGACAGCCACATCTGCCAGCAAAACCCTTGATGAAAAAGAGATATGTGATGAGTAAAACAGAGTATTAGTCTATATCTCTGAAATCAGCAGAATCACACACACACTTGCTAGCTATGCTTTCTCAGCAATTCTACCACTACTATCAGCCATGGTTATTACTATGGACTCCCATTGTTTACATTCATTTTGAAAGTAAGTAATTAGTTTAATAATAAAAATGATAAAGTCTGGTTGATTTGAGGTAATCAAAGAAATCAGATATAATTAGACTTGACTAATTTAATTCCATCTTGTTTCAAGGTGTTTTTGAGGTTTTTTTTCGAATACAGCAATTTCCGATTCTTTTTTTTTTTAAATTTAGCTTAAAAATTTCCCATTCATGATTTTATGACTGTGATAAATACTTCTTACAATAAACATAATTCTTATAAAGTTCTATAACGGTTTATTCCTCCAGGTATACCTTTTTCTTCAAGGGTTCGCTTGCAGGAGGTGGCTGTATAAAAAGATCCCCCATTTTTCTTCTATAATTCACATAGAAATCACAAGAAGAAATGTTTTGAAAAAAAAAAGATTCATTGTCAGCAAATGTTTATTCCAATCTCTACTAACACTTGGAAGTAATGGTAAACGGCTGAATAAACTTCAAGGCATTTATATGAAACAGTTCTATGACATGAATACTGCAGTAATATTTTGGTTAGCACTCTAGATATGTTCCTAAAGGACACAGCATTAATGAAATCAGACTACACAGGGTCATCATGGCATAGCAGAAGTAGAAATTGTGCCAGCTATCGTTTTAAAATATATGATAACACTGATGAGTTTCAAGATGATGGAACGGATTTAGTGTCATGTATCTCATCTGGTGTCTACTTTCCAGAGCGGGTGAAATATTATTAGGCATTGATACATATTACTACAAGATAATTTATTGTATATATGTGTGTGCATGTATATGTGTATGTGTTTATTCTCCTCTACGAGGTAGTATATAGTATAGAGTTATTTCAGAGACTATATTCATGATACTATCCTATTTATTTCAGAAATTTAACATTATTTACTGTGAAAATTATCTGAAAAAGAGTCCTATAGCAGATCAGCACTAAATGGGGCAGAACAATATTACTGTATTCAAAAGTGACAAGGGCTCAGAGAAGTTTGAAGAAGTACCAATAGAAAATAAATTACCTGGCTTGGCATGAACACACATTCCGTATCTATCTCGGACTGGTTCTCCTGTACATTCATCAACCTTGATGAGAGAGACTGGGTACAATGCTGGTAAAATTCGTGTCGTGAAACCCACGGCCCCCGGCGTGTTGTCCATGTTAACTGAAATGTACAGACATCAAAATAGTACGAATAATTGAAGGAGAAATAACTTTACAATCATTGTGCTGATTATCTCCCTTTTTCTCTGCATCTTGGGATTTTAGCGTCAGTACCAGATAAATGATTGGATTATTTTTGATGGTTAGAACAGTGGCTCTCAACCCAGGGTGCATGCATTTTTAAGTGGTGTGTAGGGTAAATTTGAAAGGTGCAAGAAGAGGGTGGCAAACAAACTTTTTTCTTCGTTTTATTGCTTCTGTTCTTTCTTCATGTTTTTCCTAGTAAAATCTTGCTAGAGACTTGATTTTAAGATTTGATAAATTTTGACATTTTGTTATTTCACACTTTTCAATATTAACTTTGCCAATTTTGACTTCTATAAATTCAATTTTCTAGCCTAAAGATTGAAGAGTGCAATGAAAATTTTGAATAATCCATGGAAGCCATATTTGTTGAAAGAGGTCAAGAATTGCTGAGTTAGGACCAAATTCTGAGAGGGTTCAACTAATTGGGGTTTTTTTTTGTCAATGGAGTATTTTTGAATACAGTGAAAATAAAGTGATCAATGAATAATTATATGACGAATAACACTTGAATATTATTTAATATTATTAAGTCAATACTAAGATAAATATATTTCAAACTTAATATCATTTTATGTATATCAAACAAAAATATTTATACTATATGTATAATAGTTGGAAAAAAAAAAATTGCACATCAGAAATGTTTCAATTAGAATGCCAGCCTACTTACTCAGACTACAGTTGCCTTCAGTAGCACCATAAAATTCACCAATCTGTTCGATACAGAATCTCTTCTGGAATTTCTCCCAAATCTGTGGTCTGAGCCCATTTCCAAACATAAGCCGGATTTTGTGCTGGGTTTCCGATGGCCGATTCGGCTGGACAAGTAGATATCGGCAAATCTCACCAATGTACTGGGAAACCTATTTATAAACAAATCAAATTCAATTATGCTTAAAATGAAACAAAAACCTAAAGAATGACATGAAAGTACTGTATATAATAATTCAAAAATGACTAACTACAAACATGATTTCTAGAAGATGGATTATTATGCAAGGAGTCCCCAAAATAATGCCTGATTTATCTCAGAAGTATTGCCAATTCTAAAGGGAAATAACTATTCAATGTTACGTTCAGTACTCGTTTATAGATTGACAAATGGATCTTCATTTGGTAACTTATAATAAAGATAATTCATTTATTACATTAGTTACATGTTTAATAAGTAATTAATACGATATAAATTATTTACAAGATTATAATTAAGGTTTAGGGGGACAGATATTTTTATTTAGAACAAAATACTGATATCCCATTGGTTTAATTATTCACAAATGAATGTAGATCATTATTTTGAAAAAAGCAAAAGAAAATATTTCTGAAAACAATTATTCAAAAAAAATATAAAGGGCTTTTTTCTAAACAACCTATTCACTCTAATACAGATTATTTTAAAACTTTAAGCAGTATATAAATCACTCAATTCGTTCAAGATCAATATAAAAATCTCTAAAAGAAAAGTTTTCACATTGTATATCACCATAAATATTTGTTTGAAAGTTGATCTTATGTTAGAATTTAGAAAAAAAGGAGAAATTTTTTAAAAAAAGATCTGATTAATGGTAGGAAACCTTGGTTTCCCATTTTGTACCAAACACTTCCATCTTCAAGCAAGAGATTAAAACTTCTGTACATAAGAACAGTTTTCCATTGTTTTAATGTTCTTGTTCAAGGGACATCTACAAAATTAAATTCTGGGCAGTTAAAACATCAAACAGATTTATGAATATTCTAGAACAGTGATTCTCACCCTTTTTGGCCCATGTATCCCTATCACTATATTTCAGATTGTCTTTTTTCCCTCAAAAAGTGCCTTCGGAAAAATATGCATATAATAATGAAAACTTCTTTTTTTTTCTACATTAGCACAAATACATATACCTGGATTCTTTTCAAAAAGGAAAATTAATTCAACTAAACTAACATTGCTAAAAGACCAATATTTCAACAGTTTGAATCTGACAATCTTTGGCCTCGATTCCCCTCCTGAAACCCTAAAATCGCCACTGGTTGAAAACCCCTGTTCTAGAGTGATTTCATTCCAAAATGATAAAGGACTAACCGTGCATTTGTACTCAACGCAGTCATCCCAAAATCGGCTAGCAGAAAATTTCTTACGTATCACACACGTTGATCCCCCAACGAGCGTTTGACCAACTCCAAGAATTCCACCTGCTGAGTGATACAGAGGGAGGGTATTGTAGAGGATATCACTGTTTCGTACTTGAAGGCAGGACTTTATTCCATAGGCCATGAAAAAATACCTGTGGTATTTAGGGGGAGAAAAAAAAAAAGAAAAAAAAAAAAGAAAAAGAAAGAAAGAAAGATCAACAATCCATCAAACTAAAATATTAACAAGCCTGCCCGCTGCAGATTAAAAACTACTCTAACATCTATTCTGACTGAAGACAATTACTGAAACTTTTGTATTGTATATGGCAGGCGGAGTTATTGACTTTGGGCTGGTTGGTCTGGATTATTTGGCCCAGAGGAGTCGCAGGAGGATATTTTGGTAACAAATTTTTCTACCCCGGACAATTTGACAATGTTTTGTTTTCAAAGGCAAAGATTGATATCCTTCTGCAAATTATCTGGATCAAACCATCCAGACTAGCTGGTCCAGAGCCAATATATCTGCGATTCATTGTATATGCAATGAATAAAGGAAGTTATAAAAATGTTTTTTTTGTAAAATTGAATTCATTTCATTCCTATTCACTTCAGTAGATGAAGTATAATTAATCATTTTTATCAATTTTTTTTGCAACAATTTACCTTCATCTTAATTGTTGTTGCTTTTTATTGCAACTAAACTCAGGCTGGGTACTCTTCAGCAGTTATTCCATAAATCAACAGTGCGGAACAGAATAAAGAATAAGTTCAAATAAAGCAAAAAAGCAACAACAATTAAGATAAAGTTAAATAATAGCAAAAAAATTAATAATAACGATGTATTTATTTATCTGTGCGTATCTGTATGATAAATTTTCATTAATTTCTGAGATTTATCAATTTAGCTCAGTCATTACAACAGCCGGCTGGCAACCATGAATACAAACAACGGTAGGGAATGTTGAGTTTACATATCAGCTTACGCCCCTGATCTTGGTGAGGGTTGTTTTTGTTACTACGGTAGGAAAATGAAGTCCACTCTGAATTTTGAAGTGGAGTTCAACCAAATAGGAAAAGGAAAAGACATGTACCTCTCCATGTTGTGCATCAATATTTAATTTTGTCAATGGTTAAAATTCGCACTTTCCTAAGGCTTATCGTCATAATTCTCACTCACAAATGTTGTTTACCAACACCCTTTCTTTACCTTCCTCTCTAAATCCCTCTTTTCCTTCTGCCGTTTTTGGACTTCAAACCAATCAACCATTTTACATCTCTAAAGCCAGGCCTTGGCTTACTGGCCTTTCTTTCTCATTTGTTGAGGGCAATATATGTATATTCACAATGACCCCAATGAGTCATTCATAATGACATGTAAGTTTTATTAGCAAAACATCCCATCACGTCTATCCATGTACATGATGTTTGTTATTAACCATTTTGCTGCAGCTTACATTATCTGATCTTCAAAAACAAAAACCAAAATTTTTCAAGACACTGATGTTGAATAGCACTCACATAGAAATCGAATCATGATGCATTTTAATGGTTGCCAGCCATCTGTTTCAAAGAAACCTGCAGCGGTGCAGAGAAAGCTGTATGCCGTTTACATGTTTGAGATCGAGGAAAGAAAATGGGGATATTTCTGTGTCGTGGTTTGTTTAGGAGGAGTGGGAGGAGAGTATCTGTATCGGTGATGGTCAAGTTTGATCTGGAATAAGAACAGTCTCTGAGAGGAGAGGGTCAGAGGGTGTTCGTGTCTGTGAGTGTTGGGCTTGTCTTAAATAAGAGGGGGCAGTGAGAGGAGTGTCAGGAAGATGATGATCAGTTCTCGAACATGCAAACAGTATACAGCTTACTCTACCCTGCTGCAAGTTTCTGAAAAAGATGGCTGACAACCATCAAAATGCATCAAAACATGCTCATGTGATTAAGATTTGAGGAGTAACACCTGCCTCTCTCTCAAATTTTTTCCCTTCACCTTCGAATAGTCACTTTTATATACATTAAAAAAAAACAAAAAAACACACACACAATTATTACCCTACACTCAATAGTGCTATAAGGAAGACTTAACTGTCTATTGGTAATAAATGAATAAGGCTTTGTCTCTCATAAGCCTAGAAAATGTAAAATGGCAAATATTACGAACCTCGAATGGGTTATTACAGCAGCTTTAGGTAGACCTGTGGTTCCAGACGTGTATATAAACATCAACTTATCTGCAAAAAATTAACAGAAAGAATTAATAAGTAAACCAGATGAAAAAACAAAGTCAAATAATACAAAATATAATTAACATAAAGCAATCATAATTTAGATTTATCCTTATTTGAACAGCACACATTCATGCATTCTGATGGCGTGTGTTTTATCATATGCTCACAAAAATATTGTCAGAGATTAACTAGCAGCAAATGTAGATTTCAGTGCATTATTTTGAAATCTAAAACCCTTAAATAATGCTGTCTAAAGTAACATAGAGCATTAGTCTGTGAAAGGGTAATAAAGAGTCTTTTCTGTGTGTACTGGGGTCAGGCATAACTTGAGAAGCGAAATGTCTATGCATAGTAATCCCTTGATGAAGTTTTATTTCATATGGTTCCTGATTTGTGTTGAATCAACGTAGCCCCACAAATGGTCCACCTGACCAACCAATTAAATAGGCTACAGATTCTTCTCTTTACACGTCTGTCTATATCTGGGAACTTCTGGTCACATTTAGGGGACTGCAACCTTGAAAATTTGCATGAGTACACCACTAAGCACCATCTAAAACCTTTTTGTTTTTGTTTTTTTTTAACTATGGCCATTTTGGACAAACAATGCCCAAATCTTATACTGGTACTTTTTTAAAAACTATTCCAGATAAAAGATCTATTTTTCAAGATAATTTTAGAAAATTTTCAGGTAATTAGTTCTGGAACAGGTGCGAGCAATGGTGATTCATTTATATGAGGTATAGATATTTTATAATTTAAATAATGTGCATCTAAAATTTGTTTCAAAATGGTTTTATGAAACACTATAGTACTACATGTTACAATAAATAAGATTTATAACAAATTATTAGTGCATATTTGATTAATATGAATTAAATTAGGACAGCAATGTTCAATACATAATTAAATGTATCAATCAAGGTTCGTTAAATATGCATAGCACCAATTTAACTATGAAGCAAAAGGCACAGATGCTAAGTGCCCCACATTAAATGCTTGCAAGCTATCAATTCTGATTCACTGATCTCGTACTTCCATTACAGTAGTAATATACTTTCTTCAATGGGTCCTTTAGTCGGTTATCAAATTATCAGTAATTGGAGTAATTTTAATACAGTAATTAATAAGAGTGCAGTATCTATATGATACATATATGATGTATGAATACAAAGGCATTCAAAACTGAAGTTATAGCCACTGTACAAAACGAATAATATTAACGATATATCAGACATATTTATTGTATTATCAGGCTATATGGCAAATGAAGAAAAAAAATTACTATACAATTGAATAAAAAACCATGTTCTAATATGTGTATTTATTTTTCAAATTTAAGACCACTTTATAACAGATGCTACAAGCCCTGTACAAGATTAATCTGTGCTAAATATGTACGTATTTATAAATGTATGTTCTGCTTTCTCATAACCTGTTCTAAAGTGGTGTTTACCTCTAAAGCTTTGTGGTATAGAGACAATTCCTTCACGTTGGTCCTTTTCCAGAGCTTGATCCAGATTGATAGCACTGAGGTGGGTTTTGTCATTTCCACTGATGTAATAGCAGATTCCACTGTTGAGTTCGGCAGCAACATTTTCAACGGCTGGAAAATAGAAGGAAAAGAAAGATCAGAAGAGAGAAATCAATATATTCTAATATTAAAAATCCATAATGCCCTTCAAAAGTAAATAAATAAATGAATCTATTGTGACATATTGCCAACCTAGATGATCAAATTGGTTCTGTAAGTTTATACATAAATCGTACCTTGCAATCATTTAGGTTTCAAGGGGTAAATTGTTCAATGCTGTCTTGGTTACATAGCTAAGATACAAATAAATAAATTTTCCATTACTTTTTCAAATCCCTTCATTATTTTGCATTTGGACCCACAATAGCAATAATGGTAATGGGTGCAATTGTGATCCACAGCTTGCATACAGCCCTTCTCTGTCTCTATTGATTACTGAGGGTCCCCCCTACAACGCATGCCTGGGCAAAGCATATTGAGATACTACGATGACCCTCTCTGCATTGCTGATGTAGACCAGAGGAAAATAGAGAGCGATACATTTGGCATCAGCTTGGCCGCAGAAGTTACCATGAGGGTATCGATTCCAGTATCGAACCAACTTAAGAGAGCTTGACTCCCTGGTTTTGTAATCAGAGTTGCTCTTCACCAAGACTGGGTGCTTTCCCCAAGGCTAGAGAACCCAATCTGACCTGCTATATTCAGCTATTAACTGGGAACAGTATGTATACTTTTAGTAATATCAACCAGATTTCAGAGGCAGTAGAGAGGAAAGTTGTGAGTTCAAAACTCACTGGGAGCTTATCCTCTATTTTCAATCTGTACTGTTTATTAATGACCGTAGACTGACAGCCAGAGTAGTTGCAAGGAAAAGTAACTAGAATCTAGAAATAAGAGTAAAACAAATATTGACAGATGGCACATATAGTTGTTTGATACTAAATTCTAAGAATTGAATGAATTGACTGATTCCCAGTCTACTGCTCTATCTAGTCAGTTGATTACTCCTAACACAACTCAGAATAGAGGTGATAAATTGCCAGCCAATGAACATCATCTGTATTCAGTTTTAAAACCTCAGATCCTATATAATTTCAATATACAGATTGACCATGCTGAACCTTGAAGCACAACTAGATGAGTGGATTTTTCCAATCTTGGGAGAGAAAACAAGTCAATTTCAACCATATTTCTTTTTAGCTGAGATGACACACATGTATTGTTAATAATTCAGTCAACATTTTCCAATTTTTATGCTAGTTTTTACAAAGCTACCAAATCTCGACATGATACTTAAACGTTGTGCTACATG
Source organism: Thysanoteuthis rhombus (assembly GCA_963457665.1). Taxonomy (NCBI): domain Eukaryota; kingdom Metazoa; phylum Mollusca; class Cephalopoda; order Oegopsida; family Thysanoteuthidae; genus Thysanoteuthis; species Thysanoteuthis major. The sequence continues at coordinate 30,772,251 of OY735206.1, forward strand.
AAGAACTCCATCAAAATGAGTGCAGTTTCTAAAACCTTTATTCACCCAGGATCAGTTCAAGATTGTCATCAAGTTCTGTCTTGTGCTCCAATGGCAAATTCAATTTTGTCCTCTTTTATCCTTTCCACATTTTGCTGAATCTCCATTTCCATCTCAGAATGTTGTTAAACTCTACTCCAAACTAGGAGTTGACTTTGTTTTTCAACTGTGACAAGGACAATCCTCACCAAATTTGGTGGAGTGAAAATTAACATTCCCCTACCATGATTTGAAGTCATAACCAACTGATTAATAGATGTGTCTCTTACCAACTGAACTAAATTGATAAATCTTACATATTTATCAAAACTGATGCTAGAAATACGCACAGACTTATTTCGTTCTAAAAAAAAAAAAATAAATACATCAATAGTTTACCCATGAATATGATGGCAGTATTTAAATAATTTTGCACTTGCATTGTACTTGAAGAACCAAAAGTTCAATGACGTGTAAACAGTAAAGTTCAAACGTCATTATAGCCAGATGACTAGATCCAGAGTGAAAGATAATCTTGGGTAAAAATCATCTTATCAAGGAACACGTTTCTATCAAGTTTCAAGTAAATCTGGGTTAAAACAGTTGAGAAAATAGATTTTAAAACTAAGTTTAAACGCCATCGACAGATCATGTTTGTTTATTTATTTCATTTGTTTATTTTCATGGCTTGAGTGAGGCTTCAGCTCTATCTTGGGCACGCGGCGATAAAGCACGTAATCTAGATCCTAATCAAAGGGCCTTTTCCCATAAAAGGAAAAACATGCAGATACTAGTCTGAATAAATCAACAACTCCTCCAAAATACTTGTGTTTATTCCATCTGATTTATTCAATTCAAATGACATTTTGACATTATGCAGGAGAGATGAAGATATCAATTTATCTTTATGCTTTACAAACTTTGTGCACCCACTGTTGACAGCAGAAAAAGAAATAAATCAGAAATTTAAAAAATGACTAAGCTTTGACACACACAGCATCATTCCATTATCCAGCCTGAACCAACCGAGGCCACCAGTTAAGGTCAAGAAGGTACCTGCCGACCCCAAATGGAACGGAGTACTGTACTGATTTATGACCTAGACTTGTGTGTGTGTGCATGTGTGTGTGTGCGTGCGTATGTTTTGTTTTCCAAATAAAGCAATGGCTGATTTCAGAAAACAACAAGACCAGGGGTGGGGGGAGTCAGGGTGTCAGGGATGGAGAGAGAAGTATTGTCAAGAAAATCATCAGTTCAAGAACAATGTATGATAACGGGCCCCAAATGGAAAAGACAGTAATTCAGTCAGACAGACAGCAGCTGTCAAATATTATTGTTGTTGCAATTGTTGATTATGTTTTTAAATAGGAGTGCAAAGAGGCAAGTGTGGTTATTTGTGAGTTGAAAAAGGATTTCATTTAAACAAATGGAGAAAAAATGTGGGCAGTCGGTTTATGAACAGAAAAGAATGAATTTATCAAAAAAAAACTAGTATATTAACCGTTAAAAATGACCAAATAATTTGTATGGATCTATGCACTTCTGCCAGCAATCAAAGTGTTGCTTCCCCAAGAATAGGTGTGTTCATTGAAAAATGTTATGCACACACAGAAAAAATTCATGAATTACTTTGCTTTTTACATATGTAGATTATTGGAACCAAGAGAAATAAATTTACTTATTTTTTTCAAATTCTTTTATATGGCTGTTGGTGGCTCCTTGGCAGAGTAACTAATTGGAAACAGGTTTCAGACAGTTTCTGAGAGTCCTGAACTCCTACAAGTTGTCAATCTGGTTGCAGAAACGTTGGTTTTTAACCTTTATTGTCATTGAAAATGGCAAGTAGTTTTTCCAGTAATTTGTACACATATTTGTCCTACAACAATGTCCTTTTGACCTGGATTTTTCTTACCATCCATGTTAGAATCAGGAATGATTCTCTGTGTAGTAAGGTAATTTGTGAATCAGGCTGTTGAAAGTGTTAGTCTAGACCAGTGCTTCTAAACTATTTCAATATGATTCACATCTTTATCTATCATTTCATTCACCTGTAACTAGATTTTTTTATGTCGCTGAATATTTTCATTTTATTCTCCCTTGAGCAGTCAAGGACTTCGCCTAAAATTTATACCAGGAAAACATGTAATAAGATCCATCAAATTCTAAAATTTAGCAAAAAGGAATCAAATATTTTGCACATCTCACAATAATAATCAATCCTCCGGCATCACTCATTGTATCTCAATTCCTATTAGTCAATTCTTGTCGTAATGTTGCTCATTTTTTAATAAAGATACATACAATTTAAAATTTAATGCGTTCTATCAGGTAACTTACATGTTGCAGCTCACTTTACAAAGCTGAAAATTTTGGATTCAATTATAATGACAAACGATCATATCCCCCCCCCCAAACAAAATGATCATTCAGTATGATGAAACATGCTTCAGTGAGCAAAAAGAAAATTGCAAAATAAACCTTTTTCTAAACAAACATATCCTTCCATAAAAAAGGGCCCAAATAAAAGGGTCCCACTAAGAGATTTTCTGGTATACAAGCGGGCCAGTCCCCTACTAGGTTAATTTATAATTTTATACACATTTTATTTTGTATCTTGGGCATAAATTAACTAATTTCTGTAGTGTTCATTTTATCCATGTTTTCTCAACACCCTAAAAATACATGATGAAAACCAGGAGTAAAACATTGTGCCATAAAGAGGGTTGAAGTTTGTTTTTGTTTTTTTTGTTTATTTGTTTCACAGCACCTGGTGTTTTTAAAATTTTCTATTCAGCCTTGACAAGAAAAGAAATTTCATTTTCTTTCCATAAACTGATTGTTTGGATCTTCACAAAATGCTTCCAAACAAAAGGATTGATTCATGTATTTTATGCAATGAATTATACACAAATGACCTATATAAGAGGTAGCAACTGTTCCAAGTTATCCTGATGTTTTCTGCTAAGAGCTAAATAAAAATTTTTAAAAATGACCTCAAAACACACGCATCTTAGTAATGACTGAAACCCGCTCGGCAACTAATAAAAATAGATCACCTGCTGTCAGAAGAATGATCACATCTGTAACAATCTATATACCACGACAAGTCTGATTCCGTATAGCTGTGACCTCCAAGTAGATGAAAGTCCATTGTAGCCAGATATATTGAATTAAGTAACCCTTTAAATGTGTTAAGAATGCAAAAAAATCCGGGTGATTTGCAACCTAATAATACTAATGTGTGGTCAGAGTTTGTGCTCAACCTATCTCTATTATAATGACTGATTTGTTGAAGGAGATAACTATCAAACTAATTATAGAGTAGTATCCCTTATTGATTTATTAGAAAATGTATGAAAGATCCAGGTTCATTCTGGTCACTTCATATTGGACCGATTTCCCCACAAAAGGCCACCAGGTTGGCATTTCATTAGGCTTATATATACTCAAGGCATCATAAAATGTCATAAGCAAACCTAGAAAATATTTCCGCACTGTCTCTTTCAGTATTTTCTCCAAAGGAATAATATTATAGCAAGTCCAAATTAAGGGGAAGTAATTCTAATTAGTAAGAGAAATGATAACTGTTTGTCAGAAATGCATGTTAAAAAAATAACTATTCAGCACAACTTCAATATGCCCATAACACTTCCAGAGTCAAAGTGCATACAATGTACAAAGTTTTATATCAATCCATCCAAAATTTGTATCATTTACATAGTGTATGTTTACACACATTGTTCTTCCTTTTAGAGTTATAGTTCTTTAAAGTGGTGGTGAGGCTTTAAATATCACTAAACTGTTGAAGTAATGTTAGATATATATATATTTCTTTCGAGTAATAAGTTGCTTGACTTAGACAATTAGAAAATGTACCCACATCTCTTGACATCAAGATCATTTTTTTGTTAGTTACCTCCCTTTATAGTAACAATGGATGAATAAATTGCATTGATATGTAAAGCCAGCTATAACCCTGAAAGCCCGAACAATTACAAAACCTAGTGGTTTAAAATCTAGAAAATTGAAATACCTAAAAACAACTTGTGATACAGAATAGCCCTTTCTTTCATACTGTATTACCCCCTCCAACCAGAAAAAAAAAAAAAAAGAAGATTTTTTCTTATCATCATTGATAATTGGTTTTTATTCATTTTCTTAAATTACTCCCATGGGTAGATTCAATACTTACGGTAATTAATCTATTAAATAAAAACAATTTCAGTGAATTCACTCACATATTTTTATAGATTATCAGAGAATTGAATCAATTTTAAAGAAATATTCATTAAGACATTCAGGCTAGAGTAAAAAAAAAAAAAAAAAAAAAAAAAAAAAAAAAATCAGGATTATGGACCAAACCCATGAATAAGAACGTTAAATGAACGTTAATGAAATTATAGAAAAGCTTTTAAGGAATTTTGCATTATGAAAAACGGAGAAAGATTTCAAGATTTAGAAATAAAAATTTTAAAAAGAGACAACTCAAGAGAGAAAAAAATTTGAAAAAAGTGAAAATTTTTTTATTAAAACAAACATTTTCAAAGGGAAAGAAAAGGAATAAAGAAACAATGGGAAAGGGCTAAAACCAAAGAAAAAGTCGACCATACAGTTTTAATGAATCATTCAAACGGATTACCAGAATACTAACATCCAGACTTTTCATAAGATTTTCAAAGAATGAATATCTATATGATTTGCACAACTAAACTTGAAAAAATTTGTAAATAAGACTTTCAAGTACACCAGATTCTAAAAAGCAATCAACTGCAGAATCCAGATCCTAAAATTGATTAGAGTGAAAAGAGCAAATTTTCAGATTACACCAGAATCAAAATTTAATTCAATCAATGAATTTTCTCAAATTTTGTGATACTATTTCTTCACAATATTTTTTTATGTAGTGAAGGGTTTTGAATTCTACATTTCATCCTTGTTTTTATTAAATCAAATTAAATTTGGATTATGGTGAAATCTGAAAATTTGCACCTTTGACTTGAAGCAATTTTGAGGTCCAGATTCTACATTTCTATAGTAACCCGCAAAACAGATTTGATCCTGGTTATCTGAAATTTGCATGATTGTGAAATGTGTATAGTTCTCAAAATTTATATCCACAAGAAATCTTTTTTTTTTAATGTAAGAACAGGTTTAGAAACATTGTCTTTACTGTCATGATGAAATTATGATGCTTAACTTATAATACAAACATAGGTATTATAATTTGCAACACATCAGTCTGTCAGTGACATCAACAGAAAGAGAGGAAAGGGGTAATGCAAACACGAACACAGTTCTGCTGTATGTATGTTCGCTGACTGCTGATTAAAAAAAGTACTACTGCCACTACAGTGTCAATTTTTCCCCAAATGAATACAACAATTTTATCTAACAATACCTTGCATAAATCTCTCAAAAATACTGTGCAAACATACTGACATAGAACACAGCTTTAGGTATACAGTTAGTAAGATTTAGCTGAAGGCCAAGAATTTAATTATATAAATGTGAATGAGAAGTGGTTCTTTTTGCGACAGAATAAATATTTAAATTTCTCTTCTTATAGTAAGGAGGACATCAAATTTTTCTTTTTTTTTTCTGTCGGGTGGGGCTTGGAGTTGAATTACCAAATAAAATTGGTCAGCATTGACTAATGTTATCTCTTAGTTCAAATACATTACAGCTACAAGATGAAAAGAAATTATATTCAGCTGAAATAAAATGTCAATGTTAATTAAGACCAGTGAAAGAAAAGGTTTTCCTCATCAACTTATATAATTCACAACGTGATTAGCTATATTTTCTGTCTGAAACACTTGTCATTTTTCAAGGTAACTATTAAATGCTAATTCAAGAGTAATCCCCCTTATTTTTTTAGTTTGTTTTTTTTTGAAAAAGTGTAAAAACCATAACATAAACTAGAGTATTTAGAGCATTTGTTTATGATGTTTTTTCAAGTATTGTGTACCAGCAAAATTATTCAAATACTACCATCTTTTTTTAAAAAAACACGAGTAAACTAGTAATTCCAGCCATAGGCCAGTGTTATATATGGGGAGAGCTTACCCTGTAACACTAACCCCTGATATGTTGGGGGGGGGGGAGAAATAGATTAATGCCTTTCCAAAGGGCATAAGTGTGAAGTGAACACAAACTGTCACAGCCAGAGTTTGAACTCAGGCTCATCGATCCCATTCTCCAAGCCATTTGTAGACCTCCCCCCGCCCTATTCATTACATTTCACTAAAAAGACTTGCACAATAAGAATCTTCCTTGCCATTATTTCAAGGCTACGGGTGTACGTATTAGAATCCCAAGGACAGGAAGTCACTAATTTTCCAATCCATTTGGCACAAAACAAAAACAAAAGAAAATGATCCCAAGTACGAAGCGAAGTCGCCTAATGGATAAGGAAAGTTGTAGTGGAACTGAGCGGGCATTTTGCCCAATGCAACACATTTGAAAGGAAGTCTATTTTTAAGTGTTCTATCATTCTAATCAGCACTTATGGAATGAAAGCAATGAACATTAAAGCCAATAGCTAACATCACAAACAACAGGTGTGTTCTTAGTCACTTTTAACAACATTTCTAGCAAAAGGTAAGTAGTGCCCTTATGCTGGCCACAGTTTCAGCCGTTCCTGCTGGGGTTTCACATAGATTGCTTCTCACCTGGCCCATTTGCAATATGTGACTTCAATTTAAACTTCACTTCGTGCTATTTTACTCATAGCTGGGAGGAAGGGACGGATTCATGCCTTTCCCAAGGGTATCAGTGCAAAGTGCACACAAACTGTCCCAGCTGGACTTTGAATGACTCACTGAATCCATTCTCCAAGCAGTTACCAGATCAGCTACCCTGCACCTCCCTGTTGGATTGTTTATAATGATAAGGTTCATCTTATGCAACATGCTTAAGATCTAATAGCCCGAACTTTCAAGTAGGATGAAAGACCTTTTCAAAAGTAGATTTGCTATGAAATTAAGTTGAATAAAACCTGGGGGAGAAAACTGACTTTTAATACGTACAAGAATTCAATCACATGTGTTCAAAAATCGAACCTATTTTCCCCAGGAGAGCTTGACAAAATACTTACATACAAAAATAGAATCTTACAGATCTGGTTAGTAACTGAATAGAAACTGTTACATGACCGATATCTTTTGGCAACAATTAAAAAATTGGAAAAAGGCGTAATCAATAAATAAGTTACTTCTTTTTTGTTGGATGTTGATCACTAAGAAAAAGTAGAACCCCCCCCCAAAACAAAAAAAAACAACCATGAATGATAGCGGATACCAACTAAGGGACCAATTCAGCATAAGCTTACATTGTAAATAAATAATGTTCTAGACATAATGAGTAAATGTCTAAATTTACAGCCTCTAGCTCAATTGGTGCAGCCTCTGTATCAAACTGACAGATAGCCAGCCAGGCAGAATCATCTCAACCTCCAACGACTCAGTCTAACATACCGTCACCATTTTTTTGGTCTGGGAACACATATGAATCTTTCCCATATCAAGTAACGGTAATTACAAGAGTTTTTATAGTGATTCTCGACAAAGTTAACCTTCGAGCATGGGTGTCCGTTGTCATTTTTCCAGGGAGGGAGAAAAAGATAGTCTAGGGGAGCTGGGGGGGGATATCCAGATGTTGGTTGTCAGGAAAGGGACTATGGAGTACCTGGGCTGTGACTCATCCTAAGCTGTCACTGCTCTTAGTGAACCCTTGATCTCTGCCTCCTACAAGGTTCCCCGTCTGCATCCCCCCCCCCAGCAGACGCCCATGCCTATGACGCTACTATTGATTATAAGGATAACTTCAAGAATAATACAATAATAGTCATCATAACTATCCCAATCAATATACTGCCATTAGATTGATGGAGGGGAAGAGAAAAGATCTTTTTTCCAAAGCAAGGAAGTAAGTCCATGACTCCGAAGTCAGCCATGATAGGTTTTTTTTTCCATTCTAGAGGCAAAATTTTCAATTAGCCCAGAGATGAGAATTACTATCATTCTCAAATTAATGTATAATCTGATCTGTTAAGTGAAGTTCCTTTTTATCGGCAGCTTTTTGCAATATCATCTCTTGAAATTTCAATTATTTCTCATGAACTTCACTGGTATTTTTTTCACTGGTATGCTCATGCATTGAATTTCCATCTCGGTGAGACTAAACCTCATGAAAAACTGTATCAGCTCAAAGAATGTAGACTGATAATTTTAGAAACAGAAAAAAAAATCCTATATTAAAAGGATCTTGCTAAACAGTTTGAAAGGATTAACAGGGATTAAGAGATCACTAAAAACAGTGACGGATTAGGAGTTTATTTAATCAAAATAAGGATATAAAACAACTTTTTAATGATTAGAAGTTTATGTAAATAAATGTGTAATCAAACATTTTTTTTAATTACCCCCCCCCCACAAAAAATAAAGTAAATCTCTCTAATTATGCAAATTCACTGATTTGACATAACATATATATCTTGGTAATATCAGTTATTATTGGAACAGCAGTTTATTCAGTGGCATAAAATATATATTTCTACAAATGCAGCTGGTAATTAGATGAGACATAAAAATTGAAGAAAAAAAAACAAAAAAAAACCAGCACGTTTATCACTAGCGAGCAAAATAAATGGTTATGAGAATTTAAATGTTATAATATTTAAAACATTGTAATTAGGATCTTTAACATTTAACTACAATCTCTGCATTGAAATATAACATTACTCAGAGTTAAAATTAGCATTCCAACTCCAATATTAGAAGTTTGAGACGAGATAACTAGTGATCTATTAACATAACACATGTGAAAAAGATTTTCAGTTCAGCAATTCTGAATATAGAACACATTTATAAAATCCCAGTCACAAATAAATGTAAAGTAATGAGTAAACAGACATTCCAGTAATAGTTATTCCCTGTTCACGAAATAAAACTTCAAGTCCTGACACAAAAATATTACTTGTACTCATTCCCAGTGATGAAGTGATGTAAGTGTTATAAGTAGAAGAAATCTCTGAAGAATTCCAGAATTTCCAAATCATTTTCATCACTCTACTAAACTAAGAACAAAATCATTGTCATATGCAGACAATTTATGGACCACAAGCTGAGAGCAGCTAATCATTAAAAAAAAAAAAAAAAAGAAAACCAGATTCTTCTTGGATCTTCACCAAACTATCATGTCAGCTATCTAAAAATCTATGACTTTGTTTACAAACTGTATTTTGTTTTTGTTGATTTTATCTCTAATGAACTTTCGTCATAAATGCCTTAGATAAGCGATCATCAGACGTTGTGGATCTTAGCCAGGTTTCAACTCTCCTTAAAAAAAAATAAAGATTTTTTTTGATTCTCAATCTGTGCTTTTCCAGAAAATACATTAGTTAGGGAACTACAATCCATGGAAAATGTTAACCTGAACACCTTAATCAGAAATAAAAAGTAAGTCTTTGCCAGATATATATCTTTTTGTGCCCCCCACCCGAAATATATACTTTTGTGCCCCCCCCCATCCCCAGGGAAAAGTGGCTCCCAATGCCCATGTTTATAACATGCAATATGAATAACTTCTATTAACAATACTTTTCATTTTTAGTAGACAAAAAGATTAAATGTTGATTTCCTGGAATAGAGCACATTTTGGGGTAATCTTCGAACTCAAAGCACTCGACGTGATCCAGGAATTATAAAGGTTGAGTAACTCATTCATTATAAGCTATGTTTGTTCTGTTACAGAGTAATTAATGCCACTCAATTATTGTAATGTCAAGCCTGTTGCCAGTACACTGGACTTCTGTGGATCAGCAATGCCTGTTTCCTTCTGTTTCTTCAAGCTCTTTACTTTTCCTGATAGATTATAGGAAGTGGGTTTTATGACATTGCATACACTTAAAAGTGGTGGCAGAAGATATTTTCTGACAGCCCCAATCTACTGATCTCAAAGTCGATCAATTGAATGACCTATCAATGTAACTGTTTGTTATATTGCCTCATGTATGCACTTATTACATTGCCTTGTGTAAACATTTATTGTATTGTACATCGTCATATGTATTCTTTTTCATCCTTACCATTTTTTGTTTGCTAATAGACCAGTTTACTATATCCTGTCTCAAGTGTGAATAATGGGATAAAACATTTATTCTGTCTGTCCAGGTTTATGTATGAATTGAGAATAGCAAAATGTTTTTCATTTGCATTGACATAACTAGAAGTGCTGTTTGTTGAAAAATCAATCCAGTATTGATTTGCTTGGATGGAGTCGAAGCCACATTTTTAGAACACAAAGCATAAAAGTACTGAAACATACATGATGTTTATTTTATGTAAAAATAGCTTAGTTGAATAGAACAGAATTATAGATGAAGTCTGAGGTTCTATCTCAAGTATCAGGTCCATTCACTGCCAGAAACCTGGTCAGAAGAATGAACATCTCAAATTAATGTTAGAAAAACAACAACAAAAAACAAATAAATAAATAATACTCCCAATAAGTACCTTGAGCAGGTGAATTATCAATTATAGAGTAGATAAGTATTTACTTAACTTTGCTTAGTCTGGCTCACGGCAATTCAATCAATTCAGCATAACAGATATATACATATATCTTTTTTGATGCTTTCATGTGTATGGTTATGAACAGAATGTACACATAAATAGAACATTAGATTTTAATGAAGTAGTGCCTCTATGCAGAGCTGTCTTATAGGATGGGCACATTGGGCACTTGTCCAAGGGCTTTATGATTCTGGAGACCCCGAAATCCTAATTGAAAAATAAAAATCAAGGTTAACATTATTAAATAGTAGACATAGAGAATCTTCTCTAAATGTATGTTTACATTCATGTTCAACTCAATTCTTGACTCCATGTATCAAATCAGGGTCTACACAATGGCCCATAGGCTAAATCCAGTATGTTGTTTTGCCAAGGGTCTTGTCCTTACCCTGACAATGGCTTCAGTTGTCACTACCAACGTGTCACAAGTTTTCCCTCAGCTCTGGTTTTCAATATGTGAAATAGTCTTATAGGTGACAAGCACCCTAAATGGCATTCACCCAGCACTATTTTACCCATAGCTGGAGGGGGTATTGGATTCATGCCTTTTCCAAAGGCATTAGTGCAGAGTGAACACAAACTGTCTCAGCCAGAGTTTGAACTGGGCTTGTGAAGTCCATTCTTTCTGCTGATTCAACTTGATGCCCTGACACCTCCCTGAGAGAGATCAGCACAAATGATTCAGATGAACTAAGTTTCTTAGTCCCTCCTGTCTGGGAATTTTCAGTAGAAACTAGGTTGGCAGTTGAGGCACATCCATACTTTTTACATACATCAAGGATTTCATGCTAATGACATCTGCTATGTTTGAATCCAGAGTGAACAAAGTATCTTCCTAATGTCAGTCTTTTTTTTCTTAATTTCTTTATTACTCTTCAATTTTTGTGTTTCAAACTCTTACAAGTCATTTAACTCTCATTGCTTTTTTTAGTCATTTTTAGTCTTCATTTTAACCAGCTCATATCTTAGTGCTTCCATTATACAATATTAACGATTACTTTTTTCTTTTTTTTACAGTTTTAATTCACTGGCATAAATAACTTGCTCCTTACATACACTTTTTTGGGTCCGAGAGGCCTTGCTTAAAGTGACCAAAAGTAAACAACAACAAAAAATTCAATAGTCTTCATCTCAAAATAGTGAACACTGTAAAGATAACCTCCCAGAGGTATTAAAAGTAATATGAGAGAGGAAAAAAATGAGAACATTCAATTATCCAAGAAGAAGAAGAAGAAGAAGAAGAAGAAGAAGAAGAGTGCTGTTTCAACTTTGAATAGTTCTCTTTATTTTGTCTACTTGAGACCTTTTAAGCTTCATGGTAGGTTTTCAGGAACAAAATGTCAATGTTCAGTGGGTGAAGACTGAAGAAGATGAAATTTTTCTAGATAAGCTGATATGATAGAAGGGAGAAGGCTGGATCAGATATATGATTAGAGAAATAGCACTAGAGTGGGGATGGGGGAGAAAAACGAAGTGAATGCGGGTAATGAGAGAGATAGAGAGACATCAAATTGAAGAGGAAGAAAAGGTAGGGAATAAGAAAGATAGACTGACAGTGAGTAATTGTGGAAAAGATGAATAATGATAGTTGAGAAACGTGGTGGGACGCAGGATGGGAGGAGAGAGAGATAGGGACGACGAAGAGGCTGGAGGACAAAGGGATAGAGAGGGATAGGGATGACGAAGAAGCGGAAGGACAGAGAGAGAGAGAGGGGGGACGACAAAGAGGCGGGAAGACAGAGAGATAGAGAGGGATAGGGATGACGAAGAGGCGGGAGGACAGAGAGAGAGAGAGGGACGACGAAGAGGCGGGAGGACAGAGAGAGAGAGGGACGACGAAGAGGCGGGAGGACAGAAAGAGAGGGACGACGAAGAGGCGGGAGGACAGAAAGAGAGGGACGACGAAGAGGCGGGAGGACAGAAAGAGAGGGACGACGAAGAGGCGGGAGGACAGAGAGAGAGAGGGACGACGAAGGGGCGGGAGGACAGAGAGAGAGAGAGGGACGACAAAGAGGCGGGAGGACAGAGAGAGAGAGAGAGAGAGACAGGGACGACGAAGAGGCGGGAGGACAGAGAGAGAGAGGGGGACGACGAAGAGGCGGGAGGACAGAAAGAGAGAGAGAGGGACGACGAAGAGGCGGGAGGACAGAGAGAGAGAGAGGGACGACGAAGAGGCGGGAGGACAGAGAGAGAGAGAGAGAGAGAGGGACGACGAAGAGGCGGGAGGACAGAGAGAGAGAGAGAGAGAGAGGGACGACGAAGAGGCGGGAGGACAGAGAGAGAGAGAGGGACAACAAAGAGGCGGGAGGAAAGAGAGAGAGAGAGAGACAGGGACGACGAAGAGGCGGGAGGACAGAGAGAGAGAGAGAGGGGGACGACGAAGAGGCGGGAGGACAGAGAGGGACGACGAACAGGCGGGAAGACAGAGAGACAGATAGGGACGACGAACAGGCGGGAAGACAGAGAGACAGATAGGGACGACGAACAGGCGGGAAGACAGAGAGACAGATAGGGACGACGAAGAGGCGGGAAGACAGAGAGAGACGACGAACAGGCGGGAAGACAGAGAGACAGAGAGGGACAACGAACAGGCGGGAAGACAGAGAGACAGAGAGGGACGACGAACAGGCGGGAAGACAGAGAGACAGAGAGGGACGACGAACAGGCGGGAAGACAGAGAGACAGAGAGGGACGACGAACAGGCGGGAAGACAGAGAGACAGAGAGGGACGACGAACAGGCGGGAAGACAGAGAAACAGATAGGGACGACGAACAGGCGGGAAGACAGAGAGACGAAAAGACGGACAAAAAGAGAGGGAGAGGTAGGGGGAGAGACACAGAGAAAAGAGAGAGAGAGTGGAAGATAGATATAAATAGAAGATACACAGGGAGGATAATAAAAATGAAAAGATATATTGAGATTCAGTCCATGTGTGACAGTAGTGAATTACATTCAACAGAGAATGAAAGAAACCCTAAGTTCAAAGGAAAGATAAAAAAATAAAAAATAGAAATGAATGGGGGGGGGAGCTTCTTTCCAAGTATTATGAAATGTTTACATTGAATACGCTTGCAAGAAGGAGAGGAAAAAACAACTAACCTAACAACGTATCTATTTTGCTTAAGCTCTTCCACGTTCTTTCTTATCTCGAGGAATGAGTAATTGATTCTTTATGTAACAGTCTCGCCACCAACACTGACTTCGACGACTATAATTACAGCCATTAAAGAACTAGAAATATGAAGATTATAAACTTAATCCTTACGAGTAATGTAAACAGTAAATACACTATGACTTAAAAAACGCTTTTTTATTCATCTGTCATCTGCACTTCTTGTTTTTATCCGGTGATGTGTTTAGTAATGTTTGTTACGTGACCTGAGGTCCCTGGGTAAACAAGAAGGACATTGATTGTAAGGTTTCTCCCAATCTACTTATTATAATGATACATCATTTGTATGTCTATTTTTTTTTTTTGTTGGCAACATTTGTCAAGGTAAATAACAATTAAATGTTAATTATAGAGTAGCCCCCACCCTTTTTTGCTTATGCATAAAAAAAAAAAATCCGTGTTTTTTCTGGTTGAACATCAGCAAAAAAAAACCCCAAAAAGAATGATTGATATTTTTTTCAAGTACAATGCAATTGCAAAATTATTCAAATGCTGCCATTTTTTTTTTCATTTGGACAACATGCACAAACAAGTTTTACATAACACCCCCAGCAAGAAATATGAAACTGTTCACTCAGTTTTATATATTGCCATAGAGACACCTGACTGGCACAAAGTTATCTAATCTCACTAAATCACATGCTAGTGTAGTGCAGTTGATCTTCACTCGTGAGCCTCTATACGGGAGTAAGCTAGGCCTCGATATAAAGGCCAGTTAGGTGGCGGAGATAGTTGTGTATTTATCACCCATGCCAGTAGTCGGCATTCAAGCCCAGGCGGTGGAAAAGGACAGGATTTTAAAAAGCAGGCAGATTCTCCCAACTTGAAAGTTTGGTGCAATACAGTCTTTCTACCCCAATTCCATCCTATGTAGTGATTGTTTGCAATCACATCATTTGATGCATTGCCCAATCACACAAAAGTGATGACAATCAAAATTATTGCACTGTCAGCATTTTTGTGAACCTTCAGGTTGAAACAATCAATGTAAAACCAAGATTGATGGACTTCTTGACAGATTATTGAAGATAATTAAATCTGATGGATATATATCACAAGCTTAGTCTGGGATCAGTAACCCAATAGTTCAGTTTTTAGTAACAATGACACTTGCAGTGAAAAATATCATTTGCAGATTTTCAGGCATTAATGGTTATTCACATCTAAAGTGTGTATACACCTTAACGGACACTCTGCGCATACAAGTTTGGTTGCTGAAAATTGCTGTGTTTACTTCCTGAAATATATTTTATTAACTAAACGATAAATCCAAAATGGACAAGAAACTTTTACAAAAATCTTTTCCCTTTGACAATAGTAACTTAATTTTCTGCTTTAACTCTAAAATCAGTTTTTAGGTTTGACTAATATTTACCACTTATAATGCTAAGTAGCTCAAGATGTTATTGAAAACGTGTTCCAGATTTTTCAAGACAATCAAACTCCCTGTTATTTTTCCATACCAGGACTTCCTTACTATGTCAGTAGATCTGAACGGTGATTACCACATGAAGTTTACACGATGAAATATGATGAAATTCTTACCTTGTGTTAATTCTCCACCAAAAATGATCGCCCTGGGTTTGGCAGCAGCAATACAATGCAAGAGCGGCTTGTCCCGCAGATTGAAATTGATAAGAGCAGTAATGACTCCAATTTTGGAGAGCCCTAACCAGAAGCATACAAATTCAGGACGGCTTTCCATATAAAGAGCGATTGTATCTCCAGGCTGGTAGCCAGCCTTTTGGAAATAATGAGCAACAGAATTGGAGTGCTCCTCCACCTGTCGGAACGTCCATATTTTGTCCTCTATGCGAAAAGCAATCTTTTCTGGATGTCGATCAACAACTTTCTTGAACAAGGATGCAATAGTCTCATGATTTTTGGTATATCTCCAGAGATTCAATCTGAGTTTTATGAGGTTGTATAATGCCCTGGAAATAAAAATAAAATTGAATTATAATTTAATGACACATCATCATATAAATGGGTCATTTTTTTCCCTTAGTGGCGAAACGAATTTGTAACAAAAGAGTTGAAAAATCAAAGATCACTTAACTACTAGACACAAACATGTAAACAGCTACCATTTTTTGCATCGCTCAGTGCTTTCAAAAAAACTGACACAAGTTCAGCGAAATGCATCAAGCCAATCTTTAATGACAATAAAAAGTTTTGAGATATAACACCCTTGTTCTCAAATTTTTCCACTTCTACATCATAAAACTAATACCATCATTTTATCAATTACCTTACATCCACACAAACATAGTAGAGTTAATAAACAATGGTTTTATTACAAATAAAACTATCAACTTTACTGGTCAGCAGACAAGGCAAAAAAACTTTTATTCCATAATAACAAGGTCAAAATATGAAGAATAAAGTAACAAATCTGGTTGGTTACTCAATAGAAACCGCCATGAGACAAACTACTCTTGACAGCAGGCTATGTTGGGGGTGATCAATGAATGAGATACTTCACAAGCCTTTTATTGGGCAGTGATCATTAGATAAGTCCGAATTTAAGATTAAAAAAACTAAGGGCCCAAGTTAGCATTAACTTACATTGTAAATTGAACCTCCCACTAAAAACTGATTAAAAGGACAGATTTGAAAACATAAATAAGAAAAGAAAATTTTCAGCCTTCTAGCTCCATTGGTTTGGCCTGTACGTTTGATAAATACATAGCCAGCCAGACCAACTTAAAAGCTGAAGAAACCCATGTTGACAGTTTTTACTATGTATCATTAAAAGAAGATTAGGTTATTACACAAAAATGTATCATTTAACCCTTTCAAGACTCCTGGGACAAATTTCAAAGTTTTCTATGGCTACTAGGATATATATGTCCTGTAGTTCTATTTTAGAAGTCTATAGGAATATATGTGTCACAAAAAATGAACTAAATGAGATTTTCTTGGCTCTCTACAACTGCAAATAATGATGTGATCATGGTATGAAAACCCACGCAGAAATTAGTTCACATTAGATGACTGAACAGGAAAGACATACAGGCTAGGTGATCTGCTGATTCTGTGTTTTTTAATCTGCCTCAGAATCATCTGATGAGACAAATGTATCCAATCATGATTTTGGTTTTCAAAACATAGAAAATTTTCATTTGATAAAGGAATAGCTTTCTTTGTTTTAAATGAAAATGAAAAAAACTTTCTAGATTTTATATGGTGATCAGCGACAGTAGGAGTCAAGGTATTTCTTGATGTTTTGTGCTTCAACTTTAGAAATAGAATAGAAAATAGCAAAATAGTACATAAAAATTTTGCGCTTGTAACATTTAATTCCTGTTAACACTGGGGATCCATTTTCTAGACCAAATCTCCCCATTGTATTTAAAAGTTAAAAGAAAAAAAAGAAAAAAAAAAAAAAAAAAAGAGTCAAGGTATTTCTTGATGCTTTGTGCTTCAACTTCAGAAATCACAAGATTTACTGAAAGCTCAAGATAAAATCAACCTGGTGTCATTTTGTATATTTACATGGTAATGCAGTTAAATATTCACATTACAAATTCATTGTGTAATCAACAGAGATGACAACCAAGTTTCACTTAAGATTAATTTTATTGTAAATGTATTAAATCATTTACTCAGTGAAAAGTTTTTGTCAGAGTGCTCTATCGGTAAAAGATTCTTAACTAAAGTTACTTTTCATAAACAGAAGAAATTAGTTATTCTATTACTTAACGACTATTTTGGGTAAAAAAGTTTATTGACCAATTAAACCCATCAACTAATCATTGTTCTACTCATCTATGATGGTACCATGATTATTTATCTAACGACAGTTTTTCAAAAATGCAAAATACCATCATGCCATATACACTGAATATGTTTGTCTATTTTGCATGTTTGATGAAAAGTCATGCTACAATACATGACGCACATGTCAACCCCACTCCTGTAAGAGGGAGTGTCAGCCAATACCGATTTTCGGTCATGGGCCAATAGGTTAAAAACTATAACTATATTACTTATCAGAATTTGAAGTTGACCGGTAAAGAACTTGATAATCTAAACACATCCATAGGAGACTTAATGGCAAGAGGTTAAAAACTAAAACAATATTGGCCAAGAGGTTAAAAACTATAACACAGTATATTCAATGGAGTATTATTGTAAATATAATGCAACTTCTGTTTTTTTTTGTTGCTGAATAAAAGAAAATTTTTAAAAGTTATATATATTACACCAAATCTTGACCTTTGAAAAAAATTGAATAGAAAAAAAAAAATACTTAGTTTTAATCTGATCAAAAGTTCATTTAATCAAAACAAGGATATAAAACAACTATCCTCTTTACAATCAAAAGTAAGTGAAAACAAATTTTTTTCATAAAGATAAGAAAATATGTAGTTTTAATTTGATCAAGATCAAGAATTTATTTAATCAAAACAAGGATATAAAACAACTATCCTCTTTACAATCAAAAGTAAGTGAAAACAAATTTTTTCATAGAAATAAGAAAATATGTAGTTTTAATTTGATCAAGATCAAGAATTCATTTAATCAAAACAAGGATATAAAACAATTATTTTCCATAAAAAGTTTTAATAATCGATGAGGAAGAAAAAAAAGAAAAGGCAAACAAAACAATCAAATAAGTAAATTTCATTGATTTGGCATAACATACACGTAACAATTCTTTCAAACACTGAAGTATAATACTATCCCCCAATCTTGATCCTCATTTTTTCTTTCATCATAAACGAGTGACCACTTGGTTGTTGAATAGTGAAGAACAATTGATAATCCGAACAAACTGTAAAGCTGTATTTAGGTCTAGGTTTGGTGAGGGACTTCAAAATGCTCTATCAGAGATGGCCAAAGTGAACCAGAGCAGGTCAGGGGCCATAAAGTACTCTTCAGAGAACGCATACATCTGCCGACACCATTATCATTGAAAACTCACTAAAAATCAATTCACAAATAGTTACGATGCAGGAGGAAGTAACAGTAAAAAATTCCCCTAAAATTCAATCAGTTCATTCTCAACCCACTTTCACGAAATGATATTGAAATTTATTGAGAACTTTTGGAGATACCGTGTGGCCAACCAAAGTGGATACATGAATGTATGAAGAGAGAAAAAAAATCTATCGATCGAAATAAATCCTAGATCCACCCCAAAATTCGACCAATTCTAACTCACGCTATGACCCACCCTTCAAGAAAATTTCATTGAAATCCATCAATAAATTTTGAAGATATTGTGTTGACATAAAGCTACGATGCAGGAAAGGTAACTGCAAAAGTTTCATGGATCTGCCCACCTCTCCAACAAAATTTTGTTGAAATTCATTCAGAACTTTCGGGGTATTGTGTGGTGTAGTCAGATAGCAACAATGCAGGTGAAGG
This sequence comes from Thysanoteuthis rhombus, assembly GCA_963457665.1. NCBI lineage: Eukaryota > Metazoa > Mollusca > Cephalopoda > Oegopsida > Thysanoteuthidae > Thysanoteuthis > Thysanoteuthis major. Next base: position 30,791,392 of record OY735206.1, read on the forward strand.
CAAAAAAAATATTTCTGATCCACCCAAAAATTCAATTACTTCTTCAATAGCCCATTGTTCACCCTTCCACAAAATGTCATTGAAATTCATCGAGAACTTATGTGTGGACAAACAGACAAACACATATATCTCTTCCAATATTATCAAGTCTTCCACCAGCAAAAATCAAATGATATAGTGATTATGACTTAGAAATTAGCTGCATGGTGTCCAAGAATAATGCTAGCTTGTTTTTTTATAATGGTACAATGAATGTATTATCTATTTATTCTCAAATGTACACAAATATATAATTTACAAGGAAGTTATACATAAACATATAAAAGATATAACAACTGGGATTTTGTAAGATTACTCATAATTGTCAAGGAAATAAGAATTTTCTAATAAACTTCCTTTCCACAAATAGAATAGATTAAAAAAAAAAAAAATTGTAGTCATCAAGCTTCAAGTGTAAGAAGATTGTTATTTCATTTCTGAGAAATCAACCTCCAATACATACGAAAATAAAAGCGGAGGCATAAATTGACCAAAATAATTTATCAATTTTCCAAATACCGATAACAGCAATGTCCAAATTTAACCACTTTCTCTGCAGAATAATAAAAAATATCTCTTAACCGAAAACAAATTCCAGGATCCGACCACAAACTTAATCAATTCTCCGATAAACCATGGTCCACCCTTGTCTTGTTTGATTTGTTTTATTTATATTTAAGAGAGTAAACCTTTCATTTTTTGTGCACATAATCCTGAAAATATGTACGCATAAAATGGTGTAATTTGCTATTAGTTCATCTCAACTAGATAGCCAACAAATACATTACGAATTTTAGCAATGATCAAAAACGTTTTTTTATAAAAATTGTAAAATGCAGAAATTTAAACATCTTCAAAGTTTTAATTTTTGTTTTATTTGTAAGAAAATAGCACACAGATAGTTGTGAAAAAAAAAAAATTACCTTTGTGTACTTAAAGCAAGTTTCCGACTGTTCTTAATGACATTATTTTGTCATCCAAAATTAACTTTGATTACATAATGATTGATGTTTGCCAACAGAAAAAAAATTCAACTCTCTAATTAAAAAACTTCCCAAAATGAAGTAGCTATTATAGAAAAATAATACTCAACCAAAAATAGTTTATTTGGTGAGTACTCAACAGGATCTTAAAAAAAAAAAAAAAAAAAAAATTACTTATTACTCCATATCTAGAAGAAATCTAAAAATTACTGCAGATGTCAGTTACCTGTCAACTCAGTTCAAAGGTAGTGGGTGTCAGCTTTTCTAACCCATAAATGATAAAAGCCAGCTTAAAGTTTACAAGCTGAAGTATGGATGACCAAAAATGACATAATCTGATATCATACGGTATAGTAAAAGTATATTCCCAACATTAAAACACTGTGATGGGCAACACTTACACAGTTGATTAATTATTTTAGTTATAAAAAATTAAAGATGCCTCAATGCCAATTTAATCACATCCAAATATGGAACCGTGAACAGATTCTTGAAGAACAGTGGTCCTCAACCTTTTTGCTTCATACCCCTGCTAGAGAGTCAAAAAAAAAAAATAAATAATTTGATGTCCCCCTTACAATAAAAAAATAAATAAATACATATCATTTAACAAATTCTTAGTACAAACAATACTGATGTATAAATATCAGGGCACAAACTAAAATTTTTGTAATTTCTTTGTGTGAACTTTAGTAACCACAATGCAATTAACTCATCACTTCTATACTTCAAAGTTAATATAGCAAGTTAAACATTGGTTACTAGGGACTCGATAGTAAAATCAATAATAAATGGTATTGGATAATTAAGAATTGATCAGTCAAGTTTCAACACAACTCAGGTTTTGAGCTACAAAATGCTTTATGCTTTTACCACCCTAATTCCAAATTACCCCCATTATATTCAAATGGCCTCATTGGGGGGCATGCACCCCAAATCCAGAATCAATGTTCTAGAAGAATTTAAAACGATTCTCGAGTTATTCATTTTATGTGCGTATAAGTATAAGAGCACACACACATACACACACATGCACACACACACACAGAAAGAGCAATTAACAGGCTTCTTCATGATATTGTTTGTATGTTCTACTTACAAAATAAATGCCCTGGGGGTGGGTGTTGACACATTAGTTCTTGGCAGTAAAATCCTGCAAGATTATCCCACTCCCCACCCAACAATGCTTGTAAGCTAAATGCGTTGACAACAGTCAGCACAGAAATGTGGAACATTTTTGCAAAGTACGTGGTAGCTGTGACTACTCCTTGGACAATTGATTCTTTACAAAATCTCTTTGGCAGTGATGCCAACAACAAAATGTTCAGAATAATGTCAGAATAGCTACTTATAGTGATACTAGTATCAAGACAATTGGTTTGAATTTTTGAAATGAAGAATCATCACTATACACAGCTTTTTTGGACCATAGGGGTCATCTTCCTTTTTTTTTTAACACAAGGTTTTAGTTGTTGTATACTTTAGCCTTCCTCAGGCAGATTTTGTGAATATTGGGGGAGGGAGTAATATTTGAATGGTAAACATTTGCAAAAATAAACATCATTGACACCATAGCCTGGCAAAAGAGTCCACCAAACATAGATAATGGAATGTGAATATTCTGCAGCCCCCTACACATCAAGGCAGCTACCATCCTATTATTCCAACTTAACCTGCCACTTTTCATGACCCTTACCTGCGGAAGGACAGTGTACAACAGCCAAAATATTGTATTAAAAAGAACAACCAAGATGAGAATAATAGTCTGAAAAGATCTATATATGATGACAATTACTTATCTCAAAAACATTTTCTAATATCAAAATTAAGCATCTCTATAAAAAATGGATTCACAAAACACATCTTTAACCCATTAACTGTGGACAATGGAAATTTCCATCATAGCAGTTCGATGGCTATCCCAATAAAATTTCCATTTTATTGCTATCAACTCATATGGTAACTCAGTTCTATCAGCAAATCATGGCTTTTATCTTACAATGAATAACTTGCGACGAATTATCTTGCAGTGGACAAGGGCTTTTATCTTATAATATAAAACTATTGCTCTTTGCCGCCTGCCACAGTTAATGGGTTAATCATTCAACACGTCTGAAGATTCACTGAAGTCTAAAAAGGACACTGGTAATTATCCCTAAATGACAAGAGTCATAGGTAAAGAGTACAGAGACAAGCAATTACTCTCAAAGTAGTTTAAATAAACTCTTCTCCTGACACTTGAACACCAAAGCAATGTCTTAGAGGAAGAAAGATAAGCCTGAATGATACCCAAGTCATTTTCCATTATATTGGGACAAACATGCATTTTTAATTACAGAGAAATATATATATATATATATATATATATATATATATATATATATATATATATATATAAAAATAAAAATTTTAAATATACATAATGCAATTTGGGAACTTCTAATTCTGGTTCCCTAAATAAAAGTACACTTGGTTTATAAGCGACAACACATTTTTGGAACCATAAATGGGGCCAGACTCATTAACCCACATTTTGCAACCAATTAATTCGATACATCAAGCTAAATCAGTGGTGGGGGCCTGGTGTAACAGTAACCGGCATGGAAAACAGAATCGGCAAACTGAGTTTTCATTTTAGCTGAGGCTGCTTGTGTTCCCTTCGCACTAATACCCTTGGGAAAGGTGGGAATCCACTTTCCAACTGCTATGGGTAAATAGCAAGGACGTCAGAGCCAGATATGTAGAAAGACATGGGCAAAAGCTGACGCAAAATTTCCTCTGGTTTATGATACGTCAATTGATACTTATGTTCTCCGCCCCAGGATATAGCACAACTGGCGAGGACCCTTGCTATATCACCGGCTGGAGCACTTTGGCACACCGAGGCAGCCCAATGTGAGGTTTAGTAAAGGAGGAGGGTTGAGAATAGGGTTAACAGCCCTGTACAACCAACTTGCTATAGAAACCAAAGCAGCATCACACCCAGTAATCGTTCGACTGAATGTATTGCTGGGCTGGCATGGTCTGGTTGCAGGTCTACACTTCCCAACGAGTCAACAGGAATAAACAAGACAAAATCATTTCAGCCTGCATCAGTGATATTTGATGAATGAGAACACAGAATGAAGCAGCAGCAGCAGCAAAGAATGAAAGAATAAAAAAAGCTAAATAAGAGGGTAATTATTAATGTTAAATGAGAAAGGAAATCATTAATATATGCATACCTCCCATAAATGAATCACCATAGCTCACTTGTATACCAGAACTAATTATCTGGATAATTATTGAAAAAAATGAAAAAACTGCGCAAGATTTGGGTATTATTGGCCCAAAATGAATATAGACCAGAAAAAAAGAAGCAAAAAGGTTTTTAGATGGTGCTTAGTGGTGTACTCATACAAACTTTCAAGGTTGTAGCCTCCAAAACCTGACCAGGACTAACTGGAGCCACGCACAAGCAAAGAATCTGTAACCTACTTGGATGATTGGTCGGCTGGGCCAATGGTAGGGCTACGGTGTTCGGACAGAAATGGTGGAGTAGTGCTGTGGAAACATCATCCCCTCACTTTCTATGTACAACTAAAAATTCTCTACTTGAATAATTCACTGATGAGGAAGCTCAGCCAGTATGTCCAAACACTCATCCCATATGACCTCGAAACACCTCTGAAATCAGTTAAATTTTTCAAGAATTTTCTTAGACTTAAGCCCCCCACATCGCCAAGAACAGAGCACTCTGTGTTCCCACGTTTTGGGGTTTTTTGTTTTTTTTTTAAGCACTACACCACTTGGCAGATAGAAGGGTTTGATTTTTTCTCAGCTCTGGGAGGAGAAAAATCAAGAGAATGATTTTGAGAATAAATTTTCAAATAAACAAATCTGAGAAAAGGTCGTGTAGAGGAGGAGGGTTGAGAATAGGGTTAACAACACCACCCTGCTCAACCAACCTGCTACAGAAACCAAGGCAGCATCACACCCAGCAATCGTTTGATTGAATTTTTCCGCTGGGCTGGCATGGTCTTTACTCAACCTTTTCTCAGATTTTCTTTCTTTTTTTTATTTTGAAACTATATTTTAGAAATCATTCTCTTACTTTTTTTTTTACCCAGGCCTACACTTTCCCTCATGTGTCTATAGGAATAAAGAAGACAAAATCATTTCAGCCTGCATCAGTGATATTTGATGAATGAGAACATAGAATGAACCAGCAGCAAAAAAAACAACAAAAAAAACTGAAAAAGAGGGTAATTATTAATGTTAAATGAGAGAGGAAATTATTAATATAAGCATACCTCCCATTAATGAATCACCACGTACCAGAACTAATTATCTCAAAAGAAGCTAAATGAGAACAACTTCTAAAATTTGATTGATTTAACTATCAAATCCAAGTTCTCCTTGGTCTCAATGAAACAGCAAGCATTGGAGAAATCGTCTAAGAAATATGGGAAGGATTTTACAAGCATCATTTTTAGTATGCAGGATTTTGTCGACACTGTTTTTACAGAAGACAGAGAATAAATGAGTGAAATGTTTTTCTAGCCAGGTAGATAAGAGAAAACTACCATGATTCAAGCCACAGAAACAGCATTCCATTGACGTCCATTAATCAACTGCTCATATACTTCCAAAGGGCTTGTTCGGGCGTTTCCTTTAATGATTGGATAAACATGCACATGAAAGCTTGCCTTCTCAACAATTTGATTTTTTTTTTCATGAAAAACTAAGACATAAGGAGTAAATGTTTACATTTTCAGCCCTCTAGCTCCATTGGTGCGGTCTGTATGCGTGATACATAGCCAGACAGACAAAATAGCTTAAAAACTGAGGAAATCTTTTTCGACAGTTTTAGTTGGCATTTTTAATACAAGTCTGAAAGATTTCAGGGCAGTTTTTTTTTGTGTGTGTGTGTATTCTGATACTTGTGGTTAGTCAATCAGACGGAATCTTAATCATTCTAATTTTCCTGAATTTGTTGAGTATAGAGATCTTGCAGTGAATATTATAAGAGATCAATTTTTGGTACATAAAGTAAACCTAGGGATTTGGAAGAATTCATTTCAAAGGAATAAAAGTTTTTGAATATTTCCTCAGGTAGTATGTAATGAGTTTTGTGGATTGGACATAGATTTAGAATAAGTCAACCGACAGAAACAAAGCACTGATGCAGAAATGTTTGGAAATGCAGATAAAAAGTTGCAATAGCTGATAACGAAGCCCAAGTGAATTTGAATACTAATCAGATGAATAAGAATACGAACAAGATATGAATACAAACCAGACAGATATAAATTAACCTATTAACTGCGGTAGGAGCAACGCAGTTGCCATGTTCTAAATGTGGCGGTAACTTTGATTGTACAGGGTGACACAAAATAAGTCAAACGTTTTGTTCTCTGTTTGTTTGACTGATGGAAACTTCAGCCATTCGCAGTTGAGCTATTGGTTAGACTAGGATTGAGGAAACAGACTGGTAGTCAGATATTAGTGGAAATTAGAGAAAATATCTGTACCTTCACTGCACATTTACCAGAACTAATTACATAAAATTAACGCAAAAAATTACAAGCACGCAATTTGGACATGGTTGGTCAAAAATTACCGTAGAGACTCATAAAAGATTTTTTGGGAGGGAAAAAAAAAGATTTTTTTATGTTGCCTAGTTGTGTACTCATGCAAACTTTCAAGGTTGTTGCCCCTAAAATATGACCAAAGCGCCTGGAGACACAAACACACACACACACACACACACACACAGATAAGCAAAGAGAGAATCTGTAGCTGACTTGGCTGGTTGGTCAGGTGGGCCATTCGAGGGCCTATGGTGATTCAATATAAGTGCCTGCGACATAGCACGAGTTTCTACAGATGTAAATCAAAATATTTCATAAAATTGATTTTAAATGATTTCATTCCTAGAGACCAAATGATCTTTAGGAACTAAATTTACAAAATTGGAATTCAGAAGGGAAAAAAATCAAGATGTATAATCTTGGAAATTTCAGAATTGAAGAATGAATGGTAGAAAAACTCGAGAAAGAAAGACAAATCAGATTTTTTAAAAAGGTAGTTATGAGAAGGTAAGCAATGAATATCTTTTAGAACACAAGGAATGAAAGAAGATAAGCGAAGAAAGAAACACAAAATACAGTGCATTCCCGTTATTACACCACCATCGGAGATTTAAGAGGGCCATCGTAACAGGTGGATTTTATACAACAAGGTGTATTAATAATGAGAAACCATAAAGTAATGAAAAATTAATTTTTACTACTCTTTCCTCGTCTGATGCCCAATAAAGGGATTAAAAGTCTGCAAATAATATGAATGGATCAGAAAGTTTTTAAGAATTTGCACTGATATCTCCATGTGCTGTTGCTACAAATTAATCTCCGACAACAGTCTGGCAAGAATACAGAAACAAACATGCCATTTGAATGCAGGTCTCATTGAATAGTGCTATTAGTGCAGTTACCAAGTGAGTTTAATGAATCTTGAATGAAAACAAAACGTCTTGTGTATAAGGACAAGAATAGATCAAATGTTCAAAGAGTTTTTCAGACAATTGTACTCCTCGTTGCTGTCTGTGTTGTTAAAACAAGGTTTCAACTAATCCAATCTATAGCCATCTTCAGGCACAGTATTCAAACGTGATGGGGACAAACAATTTCTCTCCAATGGTAGCAATGCTTATAATGTCGAATTTGGACGATGTCTTTTCCTTGTCAGGCCTGCATTTTCATACATTGTCCCACACCATCACTTTCGGATAGTACACCTGAGGAAGGCCGTCATGGTAACAACACAATAAGAAGGAGTTCAATCATTTGAGAAACTCTTTGAATGTATAATGACCCTTCTCAAAACAATAGACTGTTTGAAATGTGCTGAGAGTGTCTGCAGTCTTATTTATTTTGCCTGATCAACCAAAGCAGAAAATAAGAAAGGAAAACAGGATTTTACATTCAAATGTCAGATGGGGAAGAAAAGAGAATCAAGGGAGAAGAAAGTCAATGAAAATTGCATCACTGATTGTATCACCATCTGTGGGGAAATAGAGAGATGAAAGCTATTTCGATCGATATCTGTGAATGGACTGGTCAAGAGGGGGGCAGTCCGAACCCAGGAGTAGACAGACAGATGAGATGGATCAATGGTTTCTCTTGCTTGCTATTCTCCCAACAAAACCAATCCCACATGCAAACACTATTATGCATACTAATATCTGACTCTTTGTTTGTTTATTTGTGCCTCTTTTCTGCAGAAACTACAATGCCTATTAACCTAATATTCTGCATGTAGACTGTGGAGAGGACAACTTGAATTATAGACTGTGAGATTGATCTTGGAGGTCACCAGAGGTCTCTTATTTTCAGAGTTGCGAGCTACAGTTTTGCACCTATGATGCAGAGATCAGTCTGTGTGATGTTGGCTTCCGAGGTTGTTTAAGGTCACAACAGGTCATCCCTAGTAATTTTAAAACAATTTTCCGAGTTATTTTGTCATTATCTAACACCTATGAATAGAGGCACATCTCTCCGTGCCGAAGGTCATATGCATTCCATCTATAGCTTTCAAGATTCAAAACAATACATCCCCATTCCCCGCCTCCACACACACACACACTGAAAATTTGGATTAAATAAGAATTAGTTTGGGGCTATCTGCACACAACATCAACAATCACTTCAATGATAACCTCTTTTGACCCCTGAAAGAATCCCCCCCTCCAACTGATTAAAACAACTGTAAAATGATGCCTTACTAAAAGATAAAATGTAATAGATATATTGAAAGAACCGGACAAAGGAACACTTTAAATTGGATTCACTATGGAAGACCCTTTCATTCACCATCTCCCTCTCTGACAAGGACCAAACAGTTGAAACTAGCCCAGAAAATACACTGTAAGAAAATGGGGGGGGGGGATTCCCACTCATACCTATGTGTCTTCCATATGCCCCTCTCTCTCTCTCTTTTATATATTATATTTATATATATATATATATGTATGAGAGAGATATATATACATACACATTAGTGTAGTGCTTGAAGTAAAATAAAAATTATAATAAAAATGTTTTAAAAATCAACCAAAAAAAAAAAAAAAGAAAAGAAAAAAGAAAGCTTGATATAGTAGCTACGATGTACCAGTTTGAGGGTCAAATAAGAATGAGATTTCTCATAATGTATAGATAGAAACAGCTTCTCCATCATTACTACTACCAAACAAAGTATGCATCCACTGTGCCCACAGCATTATACCAATCTGTGTGCATATATTATATATATATATATATATATATATATATATATATATATTATACATACACATTTCAAAAAAAATTACAAAATAACACAGTTTAGGAACTATTCAGGATACGTACAAATGGATAAAAATAAATACAAATCTTTTAAGCCCAAGAATAAGAACTCCTGGAAGATCTGACCCTCTAGGTATATCAGAAAATTGGCACATTCAGGTCAAATTCTCTAAAAAATATCCTCATCCACTTTCTAAAAGCTGCTCTCTTCCTTTATCCCTTCTTGGCATTATTCTAAAAGAAAAAAAAAAAAAATATATATATATATATATATATATATATATATATATATATATATATATATATATATATTGCAGGGTTGCTGTATGTTTCTTGCTGCACAAAACCAACTTTGTATGGTCTTGGGACCAAATTAAGTAACTTCAGAACCAAAATAACTGGACAACTTGAAAATCCATCATCAGACGGAGCCTGCAGGAAAAATGGATTAAAATACATCTTTTTTCATCTGTTATTCTTCTACATTTATGTCATCACAGTGCCAAATGTTTATTCTCAGGATTAAGTCTCTTTGTTCAATACCAAATTTGCCCAATTTTGGTCTTGAAAAATACCAAATGGCAAGTCTGATTTATTGCATAGCATTGAAAACATATCTTAGTATAAAATCTCGTATTTATCTCCAGACAATGAGATTAAAAGAAAAAAAATTAAGGGAGGGGGGGGGGGTAATGGTTATTATTTTATGTTTTTTTTTTCTAGTAATTAACTGCATTTTTCAAGAGATAATAGAACATCTTTAAATACAGCCAAAGCCACATATCATGATAACTTTGGGACAGGGTCTTTTAGACAACAATAACTGGCTGATGATATTAAGCAAAGGATAAGACATGCCTTTTCTGTTCAATCAGCAAACACATGGAACTCTCTGCCGGAACATGATACAACTAAGACAATGAACACATTTAAAAACCACCAGGATATATTTTGGGGAAATCAGGAGATTTTGGATGACAATTAAGAGGCAGAAATTGAAATAAAGTTTCATCACATCTTTAGTTTCAACAAATGAAATTTCAGTTCAAAATCTCAATGAAATGTAACTTATTCCAAATTTTCCTTGTGTGTATTTTTTCAGCACATACAGTAACTGACACATCAAAATATTAATCACAAAGGACTTACTACAACCTGTTGCCTCCAATTTCTTCTCCAAGCTACTTAGCAGCAATCTTCTTCTCTGATTACTACCGAGTAAGTACTATCTTTATCTAAAGAGCTCCACAAGTTCCAGTTTACTGAATGTATTAAAGCACAGAGTACACTACTAAACTACTAAACCCTCAGAGAGCGCACACCTCTGCTTACTCTATTGTCATGGTAACGATAGAAAAAAAAATTCCTGGACACCTACCCAGGTTGCTCAGGCTCTATAATGCCTAGTGTATCAAATAGGTCTGCCTTGTCAGATTCATCATGAATTAGTTCCAATATTAACTCTTATAGAATGCTTATCATTGTAAATGTCACAAACTCTCAACACTTAGCTTATCCTCTCTCGCTGTCAAGTTTGTAGGTCAAATTGCTTCTTTTTAATACTAAGTATAATCTTTGGCTTTAAAAGTCTTTGTTTTAGTTTCTGAAAGCAACAAATACTGACTAGACAAACCACGCCCAAACACATACACACATTCTTCTACACATACATGTAGTTGAAGTTCTATGCACACTATACACAATTTATATGTACGCAGTTAATTTTACTTGTTTGAAGAGAACTTCCTCTTCAAAGAGACCCTTCCCAAATTATGGAGTTTAAGTGCCCAATGGCAAAGTGGCTATTGTGCTGATCTAACAAACCAATAAGTTCTTTGTTTGCTGGTTAGTAGTTCTTCAAAGTATTAAATGGTTTTTATACCAATCATAGAATCCATAAAAAATCTTAAATGGCGGTGGGCTGGCTATGTTGCAAGAATGGCAGACAATCGATGGACATCACGACTCACAACGTGGATTCCCCGAGACCACATGCGCAACCGAGGCCGGCAAAATGTTAGATGGAGAGACAAGCTAGACAGGTTCAGGAAGTACTGGCTCCGTGACGCCCATGACAGAGAAGTGTGGCAAATCCTGGGGAAGGTCTATGCCCAACGACGGACGCTAAAAGACTGATGATGATACCAATACGTAGCGAATGATCAAATCACAAAGAATGAAGAGTTTTTAATGGATTTCACTCCGTTTTTCTAACAACACTAACAATCCTCACCTAATTTAGGGTAGTAAATTCTTCACTGTTTTGTCTGACCTGTCACATTAAACTAAACTGACATATAAAATCAACGTTTCCCCACTGTGATTTGAAATCACAACCAAGTGATTGGTGTGCAGCTCTCTCATCATATGAGCCAAAACTGACAACTCTTACATATCAACGAAAATTTATGTTAAAAAATATGCAAGGGCTTATTTCCTTCAAATAAATAGATACATATATACTAAAAAATATATTTTTAATAATAACTCTCTTTAATAATACTTTTATACAAAAGTCATAGTAATCATCTTCAGTCAGAATAGAAGTCAGAGTGGAGTTCAGTTCTACAGCAGGCTACCTTCTTTGATGTTCTGCTTCAATGAGGATTATATAGTACTGGACTATTTATTCAGCTTCCAGAGAACCGGCTTTTTTTGAAAGTGCATGGTTTTGAATTTGGCAGATTTCGTAACAGTTTGCTACTCTGTGTTCTAATTATTTCATGGCGTGGTTAAATTCTTCAGACGAAGATTAGTAGATTAATATTGATTAAACCGTCCTCATTTTTGAAGTGGATTAATTTGTATATGTTATAAACAGATTCGTTCTTGTTTTTTTTTCCCCTATTTACTTTTCATTGTATACTTTATATTATTTCAAGAATTTCAAGAGGATTAATAAAGATTAAACACACCCAACTATTTTAAATGTATACATTGAGACCTGGTCCAGAAATATGGAAAATCCAAAGGAGTCATGTCCAATCCCAAACTGGGAAGATGAATGGTCTGATAGTGTATGAAAAGCTCTGCAGTTAGAGTGCAAATAGTTTTTTTTTCTTTGACTGGATTACTTCAGATTTTGCTTTTAATTCACAAGCACACAAATCAAATTACAAGTGATAAAATTATTAAGTAATGTTTCAAATTAGATTTCAATTTGGAATGAATTAACAATTTATATATCCACTGGCCTCTAACATGCAGTTTTAAAGAGATTAATAGTTATTTGAATCAGCTCTAAAATGGTTTACAAATATGCAATTGTACACATGATCGAGGAAGAAAAACAAGAGGGAGAAAGAGAGAGGAAGAGAGATATACATTTAACAACAAAAAAAATAAATACATTTCTATATCATAAGTAATCATAGTATGATTAGTCCATTATCTGCTTACACAGTCACAGTGCATACAATTCACGTAGAGAGATAAATACCAGTATACATAACAAAAATAATAGTAATTCTAATAATATGTTACATATACCAGAAGGCAAACAAATGCAGTAATCTTAGGAACAATGATATTGGTTAATGTATGTACAATTGAACTGCTAAAAGTTGGAATCTTCCAATCACCCATATGGGTTTGATTTTTTCATCCAGAATGAAATTTTTCAAATTCTTCAAAAACCCAGAATTTCAGCTTCTATCGTTTGTTCCACAGAAAAAATCCATTAATGACGAGGGAGAGAAGCTGAAAAATAAAGAGATGAGAGCGGGGAGCAGTGGGAGACCAAGGTTGGGTTGAAAGGTGGAGGGTGGAGGGGGTAGCCCGCCACCAATGGAAGGGGTGACACCAAGATGACTGTCTAGAAATTTTTCATATGGTTTCTTGGTAATCCTTTTTTTCAATTGTAGCATCTGTCTTTCCGCACAATATCTTCGAAAGTATTGAATGGATTTGAATAAAATTTTGTGGAAGGGTAGACAATATAGAGAGTGATAGAATTTTGGGCAGATCCATGCACAATTACTTTCCCTCCACCATAGTCATAAGTCCACACTACGCTAAAAGTTCAAGTATATCCACACAATATCTCCAAAAGTTCTCAATGTAAATTTGTGGAAGGGTGGACAATAGGCCATGGAAGAACTGATTGAATTTTGGGACCGAATCATGCATAATTACTTCCCCTGACAATGACATTAGCAAGTCATGAGCTCTCTGAGTGCTTTCAAGTTTTATCATATAGTTTTTTTTTCAAAGATACTGAATAAAATCATTTTCATGGTACCCATGCTTACTTTCTTCATATAATTTCACTAATTCAGAACTGAAAAATTGAAAACCAAAGATGAATAGAATTGTTAGTAAAAGTAGGTTTATGCCACAATATTGAATAAAATGGGAGAATCATGATGAATAATGAAAAGTATAAGGACAAAAAGATCACCAAAATTCTAGATCTCCAGGGAAGAGAGCAAGTTCTGGAAAGTTGGGGGATTAACAGTATGAGTTACCGCCCCGGGTGACACCAAACAAAGGACCACTATTAGTAGGGAGGACCCCAGTACAGCTATGTCAACTTGACAGTTTTAGTGCTCGCAGGTAGTACCAAGTATTGTTTTTTTCTTGTTCTTAAGCGATGCACATTTTTTTCATATTAAATGGAATGTTGAAAATATACCAATTTTCTGTTATGGCTTTTTTTCCCCCCCTATCGTCTCGACACTGTAACATTTATTTTTCTTGTCTGGCATTTTAGCAATTTTCAGCCATAATCTAGCCAAGGTAGCTATATCATTATGTGTATTAAAGATTGTGAAGAAATACATCAAAGGACAAAAAAGTCTAGGCACAATTCATTTTAAATCAAAATAAAATTTTGATTTATTCAATTTATAGAGATAGAATAATATTTTGATAAAAAAAAATTAACTTTTCAAATTAAATGATGACAATAAATATCAAAAATATATTGAAAATATAATTTCATTATTATAAATTAAAAGAAATTAAAATATTACACATCTTATCAAAAGATCACTTATTTCATTACTATGAATCAGATGAATAAAAAAAAAATGACATTTTTCTTATCTTGAAGCCGAAGTCATGACTTTTTTCAAAGCGCACATGATTTTTTTTTTCCACAACTCTTTTCCTACCCCCCCCCCCGTGTTGACAACTATAGATGGTGAGTGGGGAAATTCTTTTTTCTTTTGAATGATGTTGAACTGGGAACAGCCTATTTTTTGACCTTTCTGATATAGCATCCTTAGTGTACAAGCACTGACTGTATTGTGAGTTCTCAACTACACTATTGGTATGAGGTAAGCACACCTTTATACACTATTATGAAGTGTTTGCGTACACACAGAGGTTATATTACGTGAAATGTGTGTGTGCATGCGTATAACATACACACGAAGACACCAACACACACATATATCCATCTGACAGATACAAGAGAAATTTTCTTAACCTTTTAACACCTTCAAATTCCTCCCCCCCATTGCTAGAGACTTGAACAAACTGGCATTCCAAGGGAAATTATGAATCAACACCCACATATGCTGCTTTTCACCTTGTGAATTAAGCAGTGGTGGTGGTGGTGGTGGTAGGATTGAGTTACCTTGATGAAAATACAACTAGTATGGTTTGAATTATAAATTGATGATTTCAAAAATAAGGACACAAACAAGGGTACCAATTTGGCATAAAATTTCATTGTAAATTGAACCTCTAATGGAAATCTATTCAGGGTGATAATTTCCCAAAACAAAAACATCTTCCCAACTCACTGAAGGGTGTGTGTGTGAAAAATTTCTAAAAGGTTTCTACAATGAACAGTTACAGCTGACCAAAGCCCAGATAGATACTTAGATACGTCAGAACGCAACAGTGATTGAACCGGTCTGTTGTGGGTAGCGGTGATTAATAATGAGGTGGTCTGGGGGTTATATTACAAGCATCAACTTTGTGAAGCTTGTTGAAATCATTTCACTGAAAAGGAAAAGGAAAAAAAAGGGGGGGATTCCAAACAAGATTATTATTTCAAGAGTTATTCGGGACTACTGAAGTGATCTTTGTGCAGTTTTTGCTTTTACCACATTTCATTACAAAAGCAACATAAAGAATTAGTCCAATGTTCTGAACAGCTCACTAAAACAAAGAGGCAAATTGTCCTTTGCTTTAGTGGCCAGCTTTATTATATGATTTGTATGCCAGTAATATGAATCCCAGTGTATTAAAAAACATAACACGTATACTACAATAAATTGGGTAGAGCAGTTCTGATTTTGGTGGGTTCTGATGAAGTATTGTTGTACGAACAAATGAAACTGAGTATGAGCTGAAATAAAACTTTGAGTCCCTTGAGTGAGCAATCAAAAAAGCATCAGTCGAAGCAACAACACTGTAGTACAAATATTTTAACTGAACGCGAACTAAGTTAATCAGTATTTTTTCGTAACTTTAAAAGAAAATGTTTTGTGATTTTTATTATTCATACTTCAGTATTGTCCTTTTGAAGCCTTTTGACCAAACACAATTGTAAATTACAGTAGTCCATATTACACAGATGCCTTTTGACCGGGATTCATAGCTGCACACCTAGATGAAGAAACACTACAATGCAAAGTGAAGAATCTTTTTGTAAAGTAGTATAAGATCCAGACACTTTTTACATTCACCATGAAACTGCAACTTAAAATATGAAGATTATGAGAACAACGACATCAAAGGGAACTTATAAACAAGGGAAATATTTAGGGAGGGGAAAAGAGAACTAGAAAACGTTCATAGAGTGTACACCTCAGCCATCACCATTGTCAATAAAAGTCGAATGAAAATCAATTTACGGATAGCTATGACGCAGAGGAGATAACCATCAGGTTTCTGCTGTCACTCTTTTTGTGGGGCGGGGACTAAAGGATATACTTGGAATATATTTTATTAGCAACCCTGTAAACAACAAAGAATAATACCATCTTTTGATATGGGTACATTGAGTTGGGGTTACATAAGACAATAGTACAGCAACATTATCCTTTATAGACTATAAGGTTCCAACTTCCGAACTGACGGCTTGATAACAAAAGAGTTGAGGGTTGATGCCCCATTCGCCCATCCCAGAGGACGCTCATGGACATAACTAACAAATTCCTGGATCCCTCCCCCAATTCAATCAATCCTTCCTCAGGCCACAAAATGTCATTGAAATTCATTGAGAGACAGAGACAGAGAGAGTATGCATTCACAGTATGTGAGTAAGAGAGAGAGAGAAAGAGAGCAAGCATGTGTGCAATAGCTAGAGTCACCATGAACCGAGAACTTAATTTCTCCTTTTCCTAACTAAAATAAATAGCCAATTAGTGCACACATACGGATATAATGGTAGACGATGAGGAAGCAGCTTGTCGGTAATTTTCAAACGGAAGCACTCAATGAATGGCACAAACTGCAAAAGGTAGTTTAGTCATAAAAGGAAGAGAAAATGATCTTTTTGCAATGTTATCTTCCACTTTCCTTTCATGAAAATTCTTGTATGTGCACACACCTTGTCAAGCAGCTTTTAGTTGGCTGACTTTTGTCCGATATACAAAAACATTGAATAAAAATTTCACAGATCTCAATTCGGGGGTTCTCAAGCCATTTCTCTTCGCACGGCCCATTCGTCCTGTCGGACAATGTTGGCTTTTTTCTTGTAAATGATATAGCATAAAATGTATGAATACAATTGAACAGACGGTAGACATGTAGTATTAGTCAGTAATTTCATTTAATTCATATTTTTAATGAGATGGATGAGCCTGGCTCTTTCCAACACGCAACTCAAATCTAGGCACAGTTCCAGAGAGACACACCCAAATATCCATTATCAATTGACAGTCTTGCATGAAATTTGTTTTTGTTTATTCACATTGTGAGAAAAACATTGTTCACTACTCACAGGAGTTGTATTAGTGGATTGTGATTACTTTGAAATTCTAGGATTTTTAAAAACCTTTCTTATTCCTTTAATTTCTATTGTGTAAATCAGTCCAAATTGAATAATAGACACTTTTTTTTTTAAAAGCCTGGTTAGGATTTTTCAAAAAGAATAAATAATTCTGATAGGATCCGTACAATTTCATACCATGTTTATGCATGTCAGACAAGAACGCAGTGCGGATTAAGTGGGAGTGTGAAATGGCATAGAAGTTACTGGAATGGAACACGGAATCGGAGAACAGGAATTCGAGTTTCCACCTAGGCTACGTACATTCACTTCAGACTGATGCCCCTGGGAAAAACAGGATTTCCCTGTAGTTCTGGTTAAAATAGCAAGGCGATGAGACAGTCCATCCTAGCTTGGCAGTTGCCTTAGTTGGTTCAAATTCTCATCAAGTAATGTGACCAGTTGGGGTTCAAGCCAGTAACCCCACCCCATAAAAACCTACAATTGCTACATCAAAAAGACAAAAAAAAAAATTTCGCCCAATATGTCTTGACTGATGGAAGGACCTATTATTCATTGCTGACTTTGTTATCTAATCTTATTTCTGAATATTTTGCTCTTTTTGGGCAAGGCGGATCTTTTGTTTTGTTTTTTTGTCATTTTCAACTCAGCAATGTTCCTGCTCAGACAGCTCTACAGCAATCAAGAGGGTCTCATGCTACAGCCCTCAATTTGCTGCACACCCCTCCAAGATTTCCAATTGGTCATATTATTATATTTTTTTATCAATGAGGATTAAATTCATCATCACTGCTTTGCTGGGCTGACAAACTAACCATAGTGCAATGAAAAAGTGCATCATATTACCACGAATAAGAGATATAATTAAAGTACAGATTCCAAACTCCTTTCCCTTCATTTTTCCTAAATTGTTTAGTTTCACATACGTATGAACATGAACAGAATATTTCTTAGCATTCATTTGTGTTTAGGAGAGAAAGAAAAACATGGAGGAAATAAATTAATATATATATATAAAATGAATAGTGGGAGAGGGAGAGGGGAAGATAGAGAGAGAAATGAACATATACAGAAATACAGTAAGAGAATATGAAAATTGCAACACCCTGAAGGGCGTTGCAATTTCATTCTCCATCATGTACTCACAAGAGACATTCACAAATAGACTCACAGAGAAGTACGAATAGACACACCAAGTAGAACATTTACACATACACGCAATCAGCTCATTAAATAAGACAGTGAAGCTCCAATCAGGAACTTTAAAATCAATCACAGCAAAAAACCAGGAAATCAAATAAAGCAAGATATATTTTCCTAATTTGGTCTTCGAATGATTTGGTAATATTCTCATAACACCAAATTTGGTCTTTGAATAATTTGGTAACGTTCTCATAACACACAATTTGCAGATATTTTTGCTATAACATCATCTTCAATATTTCAGGTTTTTATGGATCAGATTTCTCAAATAATTCAATAAAAGATAATTACTCCAGTATCTACATAAATATTTGGCTGAGGATGAAGATTAAATTGTGTATGAGTGTTTATGTACATAGATATAGACAGACAAATAGAAAAACTGGATTTATTAAATGAAAAAGAAAAAAAAAGAAAGAATAAGACAAGCATGTCTGTTGCAAGGTCAAAGACCACTCAAACTTCTATTTTGACTGAAGACGAATAACGCAACTTCTGTATTGCATATTTAATACATAAAAAGATGATAAAAATATACATTTTTTGGTGAAGATGTATTTGTTTTTTACAATGGAAAGTCTGTACAATAAATTTCTATCAATATCTAAGACTTGTCAATTTAGCTTAGTCGGTAAGTGGCAATTGCTTGGTTCTGAGTCGGTGGAATGTTTTGGTGGAATGTGGGTTTTACACATCGGTTTACATCCCTCATTTTGGTGAGGATTGTTCTTGTTACAGTAGGAAAACAAAGTCAACTCTGGACTTGGTACTGAAATTTGACAAAAATAAGGATGAAATAAAGGGTTGTAAGGGTAGGAATTGGTATAAAGTTGATGACCGGGAAAGTTTTAGTTCAAGTCTCTAACTTGACTTCTTGAATAATGGAGATAGAGTTGGGTTAGGGGGAGAACCAGACTATTTTTCAATTCAAGAATAGATATAGTCCGAATAAATTCTATCCATGACATCATAGGTGTCTTCCACTTGAAAACAGCTAAAATAGACTGAAAGAAAGAAAAAAAAAAATCCAAAAAGAATCTAGATGTTATTAATAAACTCATCAAAATGAGGCCCCAAAAATGTAAAAGCTTTTTTCCAAAAATCAAAAACATTCTTAGAAAAAAGTAAACAAACAAACAAAAACAGGCACAAATAAAAAAAAAAGGATAGAACCCCTAACCATCTTTGATAGCTACAGTTGTTCAATTCTGAACCTAGTATATAGTTGTATCCCATAAATAAATTTACAGATGTAGTCTTCCCTTTGAATAATGTGACCAAAAAAAAATATATATATATATATATATATATATATATATATATATATATGAATAGAAATCACTCAGTGAGAATATATCTCTGCCAACCCCATACACTAAATAAAAACTGGATGAAAATGAAAAAAAAAAAAAAAGAAAAATCAGAGAGAACTCAAAAAGTACAAATAAGGATTTAATTAGTGTTTCTCTGAATTTTTGAGATGAGGTATTGTTATTATTTCTATTATTATTATTTGAGGAATAGGCCTTAGGAACATCACCACTAAGGCCAAGCATGTGGCTTCGATACGTAGATGATACCTTCGTACTATGGCCACATTCGGAAGACCCACAGTTACTACTTGACCATGTGAACTCAATCAGAACTCCAATACAGTTCACAATGGAAAAGGAGAGTAACAATAAATTAACCTTCCAGGATGTACTGGTAACAAGATCGAAACAAGGTTTCAATACATCTGTGTATCATGAGCCAACATTCACTGGTCAATATCTCAACTTCGCCTCTAACCATCCATACAGCGTGAAGAAAGGGATCATTCGATGCTTACAGCACCGAGCAAAGCTAATAAGTAGAGACACTGACACATACCTCTGTGAGATGCGTACCATAAGCAAGAATCTCCAGAACAGTGGTTACCCCAAAGGTTTAACTGTCACAACTAGAGAAAAGAGAGTGACAGAGGAGGATGACAATCATAAACCAACTACAGTCTGTCTACCCTACCTTAAGAATGTGTCTGAGAAGATCCAGAAGATCTGCACCCCATATAATATCCGGGCTGTATTCAGAAGTAGATCAACGCTACGCAGCTACCTCTCCCACATCAAACCACCCATTGAGTTATCGAACACCAAGAACTGTGTATACTCAATACCATGCAGCTGTGGTCACGAACACACAGGAGAAACATGTTGCCCCTTGAAGGTTCGGGTGGAAGAACACCAAAAAGCGGTGAGCAAAAGTGAAACTAACAAATTGGGTGTAGCTGATCATGTATGGAGGGAAAAGGGAGACCACCTACCCCTGTGGAACTAGGTTGAAATAATTGATCGGGAAGAACACTGGAAGATTCGAAAATTGAAAGAGTCGGCCCATATGCTAGGCAAGAAAGACCGCCTCAGTAATCCTAGCATTGAAATGGATGCCATATGGGAACCTCTCATAATGAAAGACAGAACACAGTAACATCAAATACCAAAAACTGCCACCTAAGGTCTAAGGCTCCTAAAAATTAGCACCAGTTGTCCACATGGACACATAGCATAGTGGTTAAAGAATCAGATAGAATTACTGCAAGTAATCTAATGGTTCTAGGTTCAATCCCAGGGTGAGACAATAATAATTTCGAAAATACTACTACTGCTAAGAGGGGAGTGCTGTCTATAGTCAGTTAAATAAAGAGATCGGTTCGTAATTTTCTCACACCTACCAGATGATGCCTGATGAAGGCCGAAGAGTACACTGGCCAAAACATTGTATGAAAAACAACCAAGATGAGGATAGTCCGAATAATAATAGAAATAAGGATTTAATTATCTTAAAACTACCTTTTTTTTATTAACTATTCACCTTAAACATCTTTTCCAACAGAATAAAAAATATCTCACAATTAAAAACAAATTCCTGGATTCGCCCCAAAAGGTTATTCACATAGCATAAGGCCAACCCTTCCATGATACATTGAGAACTGTTTGAGATATAAGGTAGACAGAGAGATGGACATTAGTGATAATAAACCTCTCTAAAAAAATTTTTAAAATGGTTTCAGCTTACAACTGACCTTCTATTCCAGTGGTCGTAAAAACCTGGGCGATACTATCCACTATTGGGCAAATTAAGCTTTGGGCGATAGACACATTCTTGGGTTACAAGGTAAGGTATTATGTCTGTCTTACACCTGCCACACAGACAACATTGTAAGTCAACATGCCCAGTTTCCAGGTCACCTGATAACTCGGAACAGCGACTTATTTTCATTATTGTCTTTAATATACTATAAATTTGTTGTATGTTTACTTTGCGGCACCTTTGTACAAGTTTTGGGAGCGTACGAAGTTGCTTAGTTTCCTAGAGATGAAATCCACACAATTTTGGCCTTTCTAGACAAATAGCTACTTGGAGACATTGAAAATGGCTATTGTATAGCTAACTGGATTTTATATATTAGTGGGTGGTACAGAAATTTCACCGTTACAAAAGTTGCATAAGTGGATGCTAGGTATAAAAAGGTTGACAACCATTGCTCTCTTCTATCGTAAACTTCAGATCTTAGTTGCAATTCGAAACCAATTGAGCAACGGCACATTCTCAGTCATCACTACCTATTCCACTGAATTCCTTTCCAGCAAAGTGACAGCTGCAAAGTTAATGGTGGTATTACTCAATAAATGTCTAGTTCTGTACCTCCTTCAAGGCAGCTGCATAAGTAACTGCAAAACATGCCTCAAGAATAACAAGGTGCAACAAAGAAACTCGTCTTATTTAAACAAATAAAAAGCCCAAGTCAAAATTTCATACAAAAAATGCAATCTACTTGTACCAGTTAGAAAAATGCGTACCTGCAACATGTGTTGTAAAGAAAAGAGAAAAAAGGAATTCTGAACAAGAATATTTTAACATAAAATAGACCAAAGATTATTAATGCAGTGGCACAAAATAGCTTTTTATTGAGGTGTGTACCCACATGTAGCTAAACTGTAGAAATAAGATAGTTCAATTTTACCATTGCATTAAAAATCTTTTCCACTATTTTATGGTGGATTCAAATCACCTATCTCTTGAATACAAAATGAACACATTAACCATTAACTGCGCCACAGAGACTAGAAATAATTTATTTTTAAACATGAATCTTCAGTACCTGACTATTGACATCTTTCCCATTTCCAACATTAAAACTGGTTGTTTATTTACAAATTGGAGAATCCTTGTTTTGGGGGTTTTCAGGGGGTTTTTAAAAAATTGAAAAAAAAAAAAAGCATTTGCAGGTTCAAACTATTTGTATATGAAGAGTTTAATTCATTTTTACAGTTTACGCCTACATTGCGTCAATCAATAGTCGATAAGGAGAATTTAAAGGATGTTTTCGAAACTGATACAAGGATAACTGTTTGAGCTCTTGCTTGAAATTTATCGATTTCCAAAACAACGGTAGGATGTCACCGAGTATATTTTTCATGTCATAATCGGCCATTTCAGGTGGGACAACTAAATATAATGAACAGTGTGGTTCCCCCCCCCCTCGTTTCTCTGTCCATAATATCTTCTACTTAAAGGTAATAATTTTGTTGATATGGATATCTCCTACCCATCGACAATTAACCATTTGGAAAAAAAAAAAAAACACTTCCAGTAAAATGAATTCAGTCAAATCTTTTTTCTTACCCCCACCAAATTATTCTCATTATTTTCACATGGATTAACTAGTGATGAAAATCAATCGTTTACACGATTGAAACAATTTTATTACTTTTCAGAGTTACTGGTTGGAAGATAAGGTAAAGATGGAAGAAAACTCGATCAGACAGATGGGTATAGACTGACTGAGGCACATTGAGGAGCAAGAGAACAACCAAGGGAGAGAGACAGATATTGGACACCTAAATATTCCAAGATCCCTTCGAAGGGATCAAGACATTTTGATGTATTTATAAGAGTCATACAGGATTTTTTTTTCAAAGATTTACCTTATCTAAAATCAATTGAAAAAAAAAAAAAAAAAGAAAAAGGGATTTAAATTGGTTTTGATTAACTGAAATAATTGTGTGAACAGGAGGTTCAAATCCAAATGCAGTGTGCTTCCCAGTCCATTTTTTTTTCCTGATTGCATCTTTTGGAAAAAAATTTTTTTTTCAGACTTTTCAATAACACATTGAAAAATTAGACGGTTTCTGGAACATCAAAACATCATTGTTTTGACAAATATTCAATGGAAAAATCCAGATGGATGGAGGTCAGAGATCATATACATATCTATAATTCCACAAGCTGCACCAGCTCCAATCGTCCCCAATTGATCCTACTACAACAATGTGTTCAGTTACATTTTCAATGTTTTTTTTCCTCAAAATAAGAAAACAGAATTAATATTTTTCATGAATTATTTCAAGGTCGCTAAAACAGTAGTTTTGCATCTATTTACAATTCAAAGATAATCTACACATTTTATTTATATATTATAGGCTTACACGTATGCAATTTTATATTAAAATGTGTTTAATGTCATTCGGTCCAACTCGCATGCACTTTTTAAGCACACATCTCGATTGCTTCCCATTCTACCATAGAGATACAAGATCTACAATGAACTATACATCTTAGAGATTCTACAAACCTTAGATGCAAACCTGGCATCTACACAAAAAAAATGTTTCTAATTGGTCCCCGTAACTTTTAAAACCCACTGGGTAAATAAGGTTATTTTTATTTCTTTTTTTCCAGGTCAAAGGGCTATCAAAGGTGTAGCCTGGAACTGAATGGAAATAACTTCATGATTCCAGTAATTACAAAAGATTTTGCAAAAAATTTAATTCAGTAAGCTCAAAGACAACTTGGAGTCTTGCATTATACAAGCAATTTCGAAAGTGAAATTACCCACTGAGCAAAGGTAATCTAATTTTATCTTTTGTGATAGACTTTGTTCAATTTTTTTTTCCTTTGAAGAAACGGTGTTAGACCGATTCGTTGATAGGGAGGTAGAGGAGGGGATCTAAAATTAACCAATTTAAGTTTTTTTTTTTTTCAATTTAATAGAAGTCTTAATTACAGATTTCCTCATAAAACTGATGCAAATTAGAAAGAGAACCATGTCCCCAAAACAGAACCACCCAATAGCCAGGTTTTTTGTTCTTGTTCTTCCTGTTAGGCACAAGTACACTCCAGGCATGTGCACATGTATGCACGTGCAGATCTAATCCCACAAAAACATTTTTCCTACATAATAATGTGCTCTCACAGATACAAATTTTATATACTAGCTGAAAACCCACTCTACAGGCATTATCTTCTGCTAGATATCAACTCAAAATGGTTCAACAAAAAGATGGAGATTCGGTTTAGCTGACCAGACAGACACAAAGTCAGGGTACAGTTTAGCATTATATTTACATTGTAAACTGAACCCTTTAATAGAAACTTTTATTACATTTGGAATTTTCAAAAACTATTATACTATTAACAAGTATTGAGAATTCGTAACCACCGAAAATTTGGTAGGCATAGCTCTAACAGTCCTTGAGTTATGTGAAGACAGATAGACAGACATTCAAATACTTCATGTTCTTTCTTAAGTTCTTTTCCTATCTGCAAAATCCATACTCCACAAATAAGTACCTTAGAGTGATGGAGTGGCTTGTGTATTCCAATGACCCAGAGAACTGAGGAGGGAATTCAATTCTTGGTAAGACCAACCAAGTCAGACAGATCAAAAGAAAGGAATTCAACCAGACCTTATTCACGCCCCCCTACCCGAACTAATATACCCTAATCCTTGGGCCCCAACTTTATTTTCCATTTATTTTGTCCTCGCTCCATCTTAAGCACCAATTTTTCAAATTACCTTTCCCTTATCCTCCCTCCATTTTGGGACTTTGTTATCCCTATATTTTTAAAAAGTAGGGAAACTATATTCTGAATTAAATTTAGAGAAAAACTAAAAATTATGCTATAAGAAACAGCCAACCAAAACTGTGTTCATAAGTCTCTTCGGTTTTTAAATGATTCTGACAGGTTATGTTTGTACGTATGTATGTGCCAAGAGTACAGGCAGCACCGATGGAGTTACAGGGCTGAAAGTTTGAAAATTTACTCATTATGTCAGGAAAATCTTTTTCTTTTTTTCAAATCTCCCTCTACAAGTTTTCAGTGGGAGGGGTTGGGGTCAATTCCCAATAAATTGGTCCCTCACTTTGTGTCCCGCAGCATTCACACTTCAAAATGTAGATGTTTTAGTGATCACCATACAGCAAAAAGGCAAGAGAAGTAACTTATTCGCCAATCACTCCAGCAATTTTTTGATTGATCATTCCCAACACAGAATGCTGCTAAAACACACTGGTCACATGACGGTTTCTATAGAGCGACTAGCCACACCCACTCTAAATTTGCTTTTAGTTTTTGCAAAAAGTCAATGTACATAATGTCATAATTGCAAAAAAAAAAAAAAAAAAAAAAAAAAAAAAAATATTTTTAGTTACTTAACCTCCCGCAGACACACCCAATTTTTTTCAAACTACTGTCAATGTTTACATTTTTATTTGACAACCAAAACATTCGCCTTTTACTCCCACTTATCTAATCAATTGATCTAATGTGCGACTCGCATTAGACTACTTCACTTGAGGCACATGCATATTCCTAGAAATTCAATTCGAAAAATTGGTGAAAAATTTCAACAAATTCACATTCATGAATAAATTCATCCTTTCAACTATTTAGAGCTGAAGCTTTGAATAACACCAATAGTTAGAACCTTCTTTAGAAGAAAACAATTTTATACATGCATAACTACTAATTTAATTCATGTAGCTTGTTACTCTTTGAATTGCTCCCTTAATCTATTGTATAATGGAGTGAGTGACATCACTTCAGGTGCTCGACACCTCTATGTCTATTTAACATATAGCAAACCTCAAGGAACTATTCGAGAGGGAGAGAGACACATGATATATGAAGCCCAGTCAGATATGGCTGATGCTCTAACCAGCATAAGGTCATTAATTTTTTTTACTTCACTTCAGCAATTATTTCTGCAAGTGAAATACATAGTTATCCATTGCAAAATAAAAACCATTGTCCACTGCAAGTTATCGATTGCGAGATAAAATCCCTGACTCACTGATATGAGTGGAGTTGTCATCGATCACAATAAAACAGAAGTATCAAGTTAGCCAGTTAGAAGTGCATTGACAGAAATTTCCGTCATCCGCACATAATGGATTAATAGATCTTTAAAAGCTGAAGGTTAAATGGAGGTCAGCACATTCCAAAATTCAGGTCACTGTGCTTCCCAAAATGGGGACAAGTTTTAAACCAATGTACACATTTTTTAAATCTATAATTTCATTCATGCTGCAGCAAAAAAATGCTGCCAATGAAACCTTCATCAGGGGTCAGGCATGATTTCAGGGCCAAGGCATTACCACATAACCTCAGGTGCCCCAGCAGACCAGATACTAAAAAATTTGATGAGATCCCGTGTATCATACACTAAGTTGTATTTTGGTAGTTTTATATTTATGAATAAATTTCACAGCACAATTTTGTAACACACTTGAATTTAGAGAACAAAAGAAATGTGTGTTATAAAAATATGGTTCTGTGAAATTTACTCATAAATATGAGACTACCAAAATACAGCTTTTTCAGGTTTCAAAATATTTGGATATCTAAGGAAATCAAGTAATTCACCTTTCATGTTCCATTCACTCCATTCATCTTCAAAATAATTTCATTCCTGAGGTTAAGAAGCACTTAAATAGATTGTTGGTATCTTGCATTGATTGGTCTTTCTTTCATTCTTACTCACGTGTGTGAAACTCTCAAACAGCCAACAATCAGACAGAAATTTAATTCTTTACACCATAAAGTCTGGCCCCTTCTAAACATACACCTTCAGGGGAGAAAGAAAAAAAAACAAAAAAAAAACAAAAACAAAAAAAAACAATCGAGGTACTTTTTAACCCTGCCACACATTCAAGAAATGCCTCCTCTAACAACTAGTTCTCAAACGTTGACGAAATGTGTGGCAGGGAGTTTGTTTACATTTGAGAACTAGTAGTATTCGGCATTGGCATAGAGTAGTAGGGATAAAAAGTACTTCCCAAAATCAGACAAAATTATATTCAAATTTGTACACCCACACAATGGAAAAAAGAAGAAAAAAAAACACAGAATAAAACAAAACAAAAAAAAAAAACAACATTTGACCAATTCTTTTTTTTTTTGAGTGGGATGTGTGCGGGGGTGGGGGTGATTTGCAATTTCCATATATTGTCATTAACACAGATTCACACAGAACAGGAACACGCACCCTCCTCCGACACATCCTCTCATTTATCTTGGGCTCCCTTCTTCCCTGCTACCACCACCACCACCACCACAAAACATATCCTGGGGGTGGGGGGATTACAGTGAGGAGGAAGAAATAAGGAGATGGATGTTGCAATCTCTGGAAGGAACAACATAGATTAAAAGGAATGATCAGGGGGGGTAGGGGGCGGGCTTGAGGTGATGGAGGCTGGAAGTGTAGGCAGGGGAAGAAGGATGAAGTAGAAATCAGCTGAGGTGATGATGGCACCAACATTCTGCAAGATGACATCCTGTCTTTTAAGCAGAGGAAGACTAAATAAGTTAGGCTTGAATTGCAACTAAATTGAAGTCAAATTTAATCATGGCTGATGATTCAAGAACTGTAACCAGCTAGGCTTTCAAAGAGAAAAAGAATCAAAAAAAATATTTTGAAAAAAAAAAAAAATTTTTTTTAATTTAAAAAATAGAATTTAAAAAAATGAAATAAAAAAAAATCCAAGAAAAATTATTATCACAGACTTTTAATGAAATTTCAATAAAGTATTGTTTTGTCCTTGTGATGATTTTACAGCTGAATATCCTGGATACTGATCTCACTGCAATTTAAGAAATTAGTATGTAAGGGTGTGATCACGATTACTTGACATATGGCCATTGTTCAAAGTTGTTTGGATCAGCAGTTTGAGAAATCTAATAGAAATAGATAAAAAAATTATAGAGTATAGATCTTTCTTCATAGTTTCTTATCTCCCTTGATTGCCACAAATTTAGATATAAAATATCTAAGCACCTTTGGAACAGACATTGCCCTTGTACTTAAAAGTTAGGGTCAGATTAGGCTAACGTGGGGCTTTTAGCATAAGTTATAAAGGGGTTCCTAATTTTTTAAAGATATACACAAATATTAGAACAAATTTTTTCTACTTGCATAAAGTAAAGTTATTAATTTATTTCATTTTACTGCCAGACAATAAGACAAATGTTTGACTTTTCAATATGATGTTATCAGGAGCTTGAGCAGCATTATGTTTCAATTTGAATTCGTACTTGGAAATTAATCTAACTTCTTAGGGAGTCACCATTGCTTTTAAGTGCTCAAAACCTTCTAATGATAGCAAATTATACATCTATTCACATTGAATCTGCATAGAAATGCAATTACATTAATAAATCTTTCACTTTCAACATTATTATTTATGATGTAAAAACTGACGTTCAAGTGTAACTATAAGTGTAAATATTTAAAGACCAAGAACTGAATCATGGAATTGGAATTGGTAGCTTGAAGCATATAATATGGGGCCCTTGAAAATGCAGGATCTGTAGCATCCGAGAAAAGACAAGAGTTAGAGACATCATAGAATCCATAAAAAATCTCAAATGGCGGTGGGCTGGCTATGTTGCAAGAATGGTAGACAATCGATGGACATCACAACTCACAACACGGATTCCCCGAGACCACATGCGCAACCGAAGCCGGCAAAATGTTAGATGGAGAGACGAGCTAGACAAGTTCAGGAAGTACTGGCTCCGTAATGCCCATGATAGAGAAGTGTGGCAAATCCTAGGAAAGGTCTATGTCAGACGACGGATGCTAAAAGACTGATGATGATGATGATGATGATGATGAAATCTGGCTCATTTTCAAGTTCGGAAAAAGACTACAAAATATTGTTTGTATTATTGATCATTTTGTTTTTTGCTACTACTTCAACATCGCAGTCAATCCATTCTCTGTCCTTCCTCAGGTAGTGAAATTCATAAGGAAAGAGAGTCTCTTTTTACCAGGTAGTGCATACATATCTAGTCTATTATACCATTTGAAAATAGTAAAAAAAAAAAATAAACTAGAAAACATACTCCAGTCAATGCCATTGTGAAGGGAAGTAATTGTGCCTGGATCAACCCAAAGATTTAATCAGTTCATCCGTAGCCCAATGCCCACCATTCCACAAGATTTCATTGAGAACTTTTGAGGATATTGCGTGATCAAACATCTGGGGATATTATGTGGAGAGGAGAACATGACCAAATACAAATACATATATCTCTTATACTTTGTTGGCAGAGTTAACTTAACATCTGAGAAAAGAGGAAAAATGCTTCAGTGAAACTTGATAGCAACCAAAATAAAAGGACTAAGATCAAAAATCCAAACAACACACACACACATTCATATATATATATATATATATATATATATATATAAGCACTTATATTTTATCTATTTGTTTACATAAATAGATAAAACAAACTCTCTCTCTCTCGACAGACACTGCCCATTCATTTTTTCATTCATTCATATACTCTTTCAATCTTGGCATCCATTTCCACATAATTTCATCGAGACACAAGCAAGGATATCAGGCATTACCCAAAGAAAGAAAATAATTGCAAATATAACAAAACAGTAAAAAAAATATGTCCTTCAACATATTTATTATGCAGCACAACAAATAAAGGAAATATTATTTACACACGAAAAAGTAGCTATTACTGGAAATTATTCTGATGCACAAAACAGAACGAATGATGAAGTCCCTCAGTTTGACAGAGCTTCTGGGTTCACGATATTAGTGCTTCTCCCACCAAATGCCAGTATGAAAAAGTTTTGGTCTTTTTTCTTCCCAGAATTTGCATAGTCGCATTAAATCAATTTTTTTAGCCCTTTAAATCTGTTGGGCTGAAAAAAGCTATTATAATTCAAAATCGACCTCTAGTGACCTTCAATGACCTATTCTATCATCTTTTTTGGTCCAAATTAACCTCACACACCAATTTACCTCCAGGAATGTTATTGTTTTCCAAATAATATGAATGCTGCAATGATGTTAAAATGTTTTCAGGGTTATCAAATATAGCTCTTCTCCAAATAGAATCTGCCAGATTCTCTCCTCATCTATTCTAAGGACTTAAGAGTTGCTTCCAAGAGAGATTTCTTTTTGTATTTAAACTCCAAGATAAGAGAATGAACGTTGTTTATGAAAAGAAAAAAAAAAAAAAATTCTTTCTACTTAGAAAGTAGTAATAGCATTGGAAAAAAAAAAAAAATGTCAGTGTGTGTAAAAATGCCCGAATTACATTTTACGGAGAAAAACTAACACACTTTGAAAAGGTCATTAGAAATATCTCAGAGACCAGAAGGATCAACAGATCTTTATTATGCCATACAATATCATATCACATTACTAATGTTAAACTAAGTATATTTCCGCATTCTAACTGTGACCTTAAGATAAGCCAAGATCCCCAATTTCAGTCTGAATTTCATTGTTTCAGCTCAATGTTTAGTTACCAAGTTTTGCATATGGCCCATAGGAAGATCCCATTTCAGAGAGGGGGGAGATTTTTCTTTAGGATGCTTCAAGGGTCATCTTATCTTGAGAAATAGATAGTGATTTAGAAAAATTCATGGATAACTTGATAAGACTAAGGAGTGCAAAAAAAAAAAATATATATATATATATATATATATATATATATATAATTATTTTGTCATCCACAGACAGCTGTTTCATTGTATTACAACTCTTCAGTGTGGCTATAGACTATCCGTTATCCAATTCAGTACCACAAGGTAGGATTGAAACCTTAGCCTCAAACCCAGAGGCTAGTATCCTCCCTCTACTCCACGGAACTGGACGGTCAACAAGGTTGAATTTAAGTGATATATTTATTTATCGTATATATTCATCATCCACCAGAATGCTCCATTCCATATATATATATATATGTATATATATATATATTTGTATAAAATTAAGATCACCACTCTCTTAACTAGAAATTGCGCATCTACAAATTCCACCACGGGAAGGTCACATCAATCAACAACTCATTTACTATATGATTATCCATATGATGAGCAATATGTTTCTCTTTCTGTAACATAGGACACTTCCTCTCAAACGAAACAATTTTGTTAATGAAAATATCTTCTATCCACCATATGAAACAAAGTACTCTTCCATTCTAGGTCAGTTACTTTTAGATAAAAATTCAGATGAAATTGATTAGATATAAACATTTCATGGGTATATACAAGGATGTGCGTGCATGTGCATGAGTGTGCACGTGCATGTGTGTTAATCACCACAAGCCACAACTGACCGATTTAAACACTGTCACTGGGTTTAGGTTAGTCATGTGATCTGACATAAATATATCAATGCAAATTTCACCCAGCCCTTAGTAGAAACTTGAAATCTTGCAAGCGCGAGCACAAGAACACTCACACCCCACCCTCAATTAATAGGGGAAATTTCATTAAGTGGGTCAATATTCCATGAAAGTTTCTGTTAAATTGGTCACTAGTTTGTGCCTGCTTGTTGTTTGAAAATTCAGATCTTTTTTAGTGATCACAGCCACAAAAAGCAAGAGAAGGAACTTATTTATTGATCACCTCTTTTTCCAAGTTTTCAATAGATCATCCCAATATATATGGGCAGCAGCAAGTCATCCACACACCCCTACCCCTGCAATGCGTGTAGATTTTATTTTCTTGGAAAAAAAAAAATCAAAAAATAAGAAAATCATCATAAATTCAAATAAATCCCATAGGGAATAACCGGTTGTTGATAACTAAGGACTAGTACAACATTTATGTTTCTGCATTCAACAAAGAATATTCTTATTTAAAGGAATCCATACAAACAGTAACTTGAAAACTTCCTGTTTACCCTGAATGTGTTTGGTATTCAGTTGTATCATATTACAATGGTTCCATACCAGTTGAGAAGCTCCTTGATTGTGCCATTTTGGTAAATGTAAGATTTTCATTATTATCAATTTTTGACTAGTTTTTCCTAATCTTTAGTAGTATGAAATCAGAATAAAGAAGTAGCCAGAAAAAAAACAAAAACCAACAAACGCAAAACTGGATCAAGCATCCTATATCCCAGAAACTTGTCTCATAAGTCTGACATCTTAACAGATTTGGCAGAGCAGGGACCGAATCCGGTGTTATATTACTACACCTCACTGTAGATTATTCATGCCATGTTATTTTATCACTATCAAATAACAGTATTATTAGTTCTGAATAATCTGAATTCATTTTTTTTTTGCCATAGCCTGTGCCCTTTCCAGGGATTGAACTTGGTATGCCAGTCTAATGTAATAATCCACAAGATGCAGCTCATATCTGATCAAAGTTAAAAAAAATAAACCAGCCAGAATATTGAGTTAAAAGCAGCAAATATAAGGATAGTGATCTACATAAATTGAGTCAACATGATTTTCAAATGTCAAATATCAAAAGAAAATAGCAGTATGTTAGAAGACTCAAAAAAGTTGTTTTAGAGGGTTACTTAAACACGAGTTGGCCATGTTTATACCAATATAGATCATTGAATAACAATTGCCAGTGCAAAGTAATCCTCTACACTATCTATTACACTTTTCTAAACTTTTATTGAACAAAATAGTCAGTGCTGGTAAACACCTTCCAATTACAGAACAGCTTTTTATCAGGCTGTTTAACTGGTTATAAAAACATGTAAGGTGTCCTCTAAAAATAGTAAAACACTCCTGAAAGCAGTACACTTTTCCAACAGAGGGAATAGCTAGGCGTTTGCTAGCAGGTAACAAGTACAGTCATACTTCAACTTAGGTCTGACCAACAACCATCCAATCGCAGATACTTCAGAGGGCAAATAAGAATTTTAAAAATAAACAATAAGATAATTTTACTGTATAAAATTTTTCTAGTTTTAATAGCATTCAAGACACTAGCATCCGGCTTGAAATCACATCCTGCATGGTCTTTTGGTTGTGTGTATCTCGTTGGCTAAGATCGGAAAATATATCCAAGTATATATTTTTATAGATACTGTACAGTAGGCTCTGAGCATCACAGTATGGTGCAATATTATAAAGTAATTACAATTTATTGATTATGGTACTAAAGATGTGTATGTACAATATTGAAGTTTAGGTAAATATGCATGTATCTTGTATTGTGTAATACATGTATTTCACTTCACCCCATAATGGTCAATTCGTGCAAAGGTTGAGTTGCATCTATACTCAGGATGTAATGCGGATGTAAGATGGAAGATTTCCAAGAGAGAAAGCCTTCCTCCACAGGGTAAAATACAGGAAAGAAGAAGCGAACTCCTAAAAAAGAAAATATCAGAACTTCCCAGTAGATGTCATATAACACTGAGGAATCAAAGATAGGTACATACATTTACATAGTTACATCAATAAATCTGAAGCCTAATGATGAAAAGAGGATTTATCAAAGCAAAGAAAAAAAAAATACATATATATTATGTATATATACATATTTATATATATTTTAATTCTGAATATAATCTGCTTCTGTGTCAATGCACTTGACCCGACACTTACAATAATCAAAACAGTGAAAATTTCAGATTTAAGTTCAGCTAATACCAGTGTCAGGCTATGGACTTATTGATTCAACCTTGTATACAGATTCTTTTTTCCAAAGATTGTTAAATTTCTCAAAAAGAAAAATAGAAGCACAGCCAAACAACGACTTCACTAAAATCATTTTCCATAACTCAGATCTAGTTTATGAGATTGATAAGTATTTCTTATAAGAGAACAAATGGTGATTTAAGATTAGTTTATATGATTAATCACAGACTAATGTCTCAAAACATCCTTCAAGATTTCAGCTGCACCTTTACTGTAGACTCCCCATTATACTAAAGAAAAAAAGGGAGGGTTGAGGGTTGCCAGATGCCTTTGTGACACTGGGGATGGCAATTCTAGTTATTGCTCACACATACATGTGCAGGTCTCCGGGTCCCCTCCCCCATGTTGAGCACAACCTCATGGAACATTCGATTCTTGTGGAGAGGTGAATGAATGCTACCATATTTGATGACCTGTAAGTATACCCCTTTGTTCAATCAGGGAATATTAGGAAAAAAATTTCCCCGATTTCTTCTCATTTATCACCTAGTTTCCCCAACTCTTCAAGTTCTGGACAATGTTGCACTGGACAACAGAGGTTATGATCACCTTTTAGGCAAGTTTTCTAGAGAAAAATAATAATCATAATATATATTTGAGAAAAGTGTAAAAAAGGAATGCCAAACTTTTTAGACATGGTTTTGAGGTATAATAGTTTTTAATAAGTGTTAACCAGTTTCATACATGTCTTCAGAAGGCTGATGTGGTTCTGTTCCCAACCTTACCATGTACAAATCATTAGTGTCTTTGGATGAAGACCAGCCTTTGGTGAGGTCAGATGTGATTCATTTCCCTTGCCTCACTATCTTTTGCGTTTTCTATTGTAAAGTATCTATTCTTTATTAGCCATTACACTTTGCTAAAAAAAGAAAAAAAAAAAGCAGAAATATGGATCTGTAGTTCCCCCCACACCCACACACTTGTGTGGAAGTCAAACATCAAAGCAATACAGATAACCAAATTGATGCAAATGATTTTCAATACTTGATTTGAATATTTTGAGCATGCTGGCTATCACCTTCATTGGATAACACTGACCACTCGAGCATATCTTCATTTGATCACTACCAACTTCAACTGGTCTACCCAACCATCATTCAGCAATAATTTCTGTAATGTAATAGGCACATGTGAGGCACAAGGTCAGCAATTCAAGAGCAATATTGTACATCAAAAATATGAGTGTGCACACCTATGATAAATTGGTGATGTGTGTGTAAGTGACAAGAAGATGAAAGGAGCCAGGGGTCAAGAGTAGCTGACCAGTTCCCCAAGATAGCTGGCCAGTGAAGGGATGATTTAGGAATTAGCAACAACAAGGGTGATAAGAGACCAAAGACAGTGTGCGAACTTAAATCTATGTGTTTGTATGTTATGAGTGACATAAGGATAGATATATTAGGAAGCATGTGTGAGTATGGATCAACTCACAAATTGAGAGAGAGCAGAATAGTAGACTTTTAGAGTTAAGAGCATATTTTAGAGTAGCAAGTTCGAGTGGATAGCAGTTTAGCGGGAGCGTTTTGTGTCTCTCAGAAAAGGAGACAGCTTAAACCAAATTTTGCATATCCTTCTCGCAAAATCCACAATGGAAAATGTATCATTCTAGATGTAGGAATCTTTCAGAGCAGTTTCAATTGTTCACACCATCAAGAGACAGGACAAAATAAAACATGGATTATTTTCATGATCACACTCCTCATTCTTGATATGGAACCAGTTTACATCTCTCCACTGATACAGCGTTTTCCTCTCCAGAGATTCTTCAATCATGTTTCTCAGTGACCAGATCTGGACATAACAGGTTTTCGGGAGGATTATTCAAAACTACTACAAAAAGTCTCCATAAAAATCTGATCAAAATTAAGATTAAGATTTAAAAAAAACTTTGCATTCAAGTGATAAGTGACCTGTGAAACTAGCTTTCTTTTGCTCAATGACTAATGCTTATATCTGTCATCGAGTTCATTCTATTTTTGTAGTTAGATAATATCAAGGTTTAGTTTTCACTAATTTAATTCCAAAGGATCACTTTTGATAGAAAATGGGTCAACATTTCTATCAAAAGCATAACTGCCTCCAGCACACACACAAACACAGAGTTTCTTTCCTGAAAAAAAAAAAAAAATCTCAAAGATATTCAATATTCATGAATTTTTTCATGGGTAATAACTAGTTCATTAATGAGGAAAAAGTACAATTTATATGTATTGGAATAGCAATCCAATTGGATTTCCAATAAAAAAGAGTTTTCATAAATTTCAGCACCCAATATTCAAACTGATTGATATTCCGGTACATCACTAGTGCAAACCATTGAGCTATGAGTAATTAAAAATAACCTCCACATATTATGCGACAACCACTAATTAATAAAAATTCCATTGCTCTACAAAGCAAACTGGTCTTTTCCATTGTTTTCACTGACAATAAAGCTGTAACAACTCAAATAGATTCTTAAATTTGTTGATTACCATCTATAAACAGTTCTAGTTTTACACCCTTCATAATTTTTTTTTTTTTTTTTTTTTTTTTTTTTTTTTTTTACACAGCTGGTGCTCCCATACATACGAGCATTGAGCAATTAATCATAGCATCATTATTTTTCCTCATCTTTTTTTAAAGCTAGCACATCTCAGAAGAGCATTGCTGTTTTTCTGGCTGAAACATTTTGGATTGCATACCTGGTCAAAGAATTACAAATATGGTCTAGATAAACGACTTTTAAATCAGAAAAAAAAAAAAAAAAAGAAAGAATCAAGCAGAGGCTATATAAACAGGTCTGGTTAGTCACTCAATAGAAACCATCACATGATCAACAACTATTTGCAGAAAGACCTGTTGGTCATAATCAATTAAAAATGATAAATTTAGTAATTGATAAATAAGTTTCTCATCTCTTACTGGGCTATGCTCACAAAAATAAGGGGAAAAAAAAAAGAAAAGAAAGAAAGAAAGAAAAGACAAATTTTTAAAAATCAAGTAGGGAGGTTGCCAGACACAAACAGAGGGATTCATTTAGCATAAACTTGCACTGTAAAAAAGAATTTAGATGGTGGGGGTTCTCTAGTTCCATTGATGTGGCTTGTTAACACAGCCAGCCAGATCGACTTGAAAGCTGAAGAAATCCATACTGACAGTTTCTAATAAACATTAGAGTCTGTAAATAAGTCTGTCTGAACAGCACAATGGTTACATAAAGGAATTGTAAGCATCATTATTTGATACCGATTTTCTGTTTTGTTAAAGTATCAAAAGCTATCTCAACCTAAACAGTAGATTAGTGAATTCACAAATAAGTAGTTCTCATCTTAATTTTGTTCGATGGGGGTGTTTTAATCACTGAATGCAGGCAAGTGATGCCCCATCTGGGCTAAACAGAATATTTTGCCTCCAAGCTATGAAGCTGAGAGAGCAACATCCCCAGTCAAAAAATTGGCTGCTCAACAGATGGAGGGAAAAAGGGATAATGTTCGTCAATTCATCAACAAGCCCCCAGCCAGCCAGAAAAAAAATCTGAAACGCAAATAATTATTTTATGAAAATTGTGGCTTTGGGATCTGAAAGGTGGTTCAGAGATAAGCTTATATCTCCATTTCTGTTCATTCCTGGGCTATGGCCTTGATTTGACAATAGATCAGTGTGAAATTCTGCTTGTAATAGTATATGACATGATGAGTTCGGGAATTTTTCATTTTTTACTATATCAGAGCACAGCATAAACTGGCCGTTTTGATTTTTCGCCTTGCAATTCTCCAAAAACTAAATAAATTTGGTAATTTTTTTTTTCTTTTCAATCGCTTATTTGGCTCGAGAGCATCAATAAAAACAGTGACCAACTTAATCTGAAATATGACACTACTATCCCCTACCCCTACTTTATGTAGTTTAATCAAACAATTTTCATCGTCTATATTGCTCATTTTTTTTACGTTTTTTTTTCCGACCGCATATTGTCTAGTCTTCTTTGAGTGTTCTTTGTTCTGGGATGTGGAAACTACTTCCCGTGACATATGCTAATAATTCTACCGTACCTGTCATATCATATCCAGACAGGTAAGATATGTTAAGGCAAAGAGCAAGTGTCGCAAGAACTGTTTCCACATTCAAGAACACTCCGAAGGCCAAAATGTGAAAAAAAAAAGAACAAAAAAAACAAGGAAAATAGTCTGACTAAATCACATACAATGATTTATCATTTGAAAAAAAAAAGAAAAAAAAATCCACAATTCACAATAATATTTCAAGCATTTAATATGTATTATCAATATTAGAGATGAGTAATGTTATTTTTTTTTAAAAATTCTGTCAAGTTTTGTTAAGGAAAAATCTATTGTAAGTATGATAGATAGGTTGAGCCAGTTTTATTTCAATTTTTTCAAGGCATATGTATTAGTTAAATTAGGTCAACTTAGGCACAAGGTCAG
Organism: Thysanoteuthis rhombus; assembly: GCA_963457665.1. NCBI lineage: Eukaryota > Metazoa > Mollusca > Cephalopoda > Oegopsida > Thysanoteuthidae > Thysanoteuthis > Thysanoteuthis major. Next base: position 30,830,036 of record OY735206.1, read on the forward strand.
ATTCATGGAGCATAGTAATGAATAAACTCACTGACAAATGGCTTTAAGAGCAGGTACTCTCACCAAGAGATATTTAAGAAGGCCCCCTTTTTCTGTCTCAATAGACAATAGAACAACATGGAAGTGATCCCTCCATAGTGCAAGCCTGGGCAATGTTTATGGAGAATCTTGGGAAGCCCAGTCAACAGAATCCCCCTTTTCTTTGCAAATGTAGTCCAAAGTAAAGCAAAGTGTAATGGGGTTGGCATCAGCTAGGCTTCCCTAGTTCGGAATCAGAGTTGTCCTTTTCCTAGACTGGTTGCCTTGCCAAGGATAGAGAACCCAGTTTATCTAGCTATTTTACCAATAGCTGGGTGTAGAAAAGATAGATTCATGTCTTTTCCAAGCGTAAAGTAAAGGTAAAAAGCCTCAACCGGAGTTTGAACTTGGCTTGCTATTCTACCGTCTATCATGTTAACCACTACGCTAATCACATCTACCACTAAGAGATATATTTCATTCAGATCCAGGAAGTTTCTTTTTACTTCCTGTTTTGTTTGTGTTTGGTGACATTTCAACTGGAATCTGATCCATCTAAAGTGAAACTGAGTGTAACCTCTCTAATGTAGAAGATACAAAAGGATGGGAAACGACTTGTGCTATAAGCATATCCAGTGTTTATTTTCAATGTGGCTCTTTACTACGTGCAAATTATTATCAGTACGTTCTCATTCATGTAATAGTTACTGCCGTGATATTCATCAATTAAACATTCAGTAAACTTCAACCCACACCAAATCATCTCATAACTGAAAAGCATGCCAATTTATTATTTCAAAAACAGATTAAATTCAGATAAATAAAAATCATGGCAAATGATGTCATGTTACTTGTTTAGTTTACCAAATTTTACATTCAGAAATGATCACTTATCTAGTACTCAGCATTGGATATATCCATTAGATATATCCGTTAGCTTTTTTTTAAAATTTCTACGAAGAATAATTAAAGAAACATCAAATATAATGTAAATTCACCATCACAGTCAATAATTAAACAACTGTAGCATCAAACTTTAATGTCATGTAAAAACATTCAATAGAAGAATAGATATGTTCAGAATAAATTCTACTAATCATATCACCAATGTTTTCCACAGGGAAAACATCTAAAATAGAGTGAAAAAAAAAACATCTAGAAATATCTAGATTCTGGAGAATATAGATGTTGAGAATAAACTCTGTGAAAATATTAAAAAATAACCTACACAATATCAACTTTTGTTTCAGATAATCTTCTCCCTATCTTTGGTGTTGTCAAAACAACTTTTCAGCCAATCCATTCTATGGCATATATATATATATATATATATATATATATATATATATATATATATATATATATATATATATATATATATACACACACACACCTGGAGAAGCCCATAGAATGGATCAGCCAGAACATGGTGTTGACAACATCAAAGATAGGAAGAAGATCACATTGTCCGAACCAAGGTTGGAATGTTACAGACTCTTCTCAAAAGGCACAAACAATAACATACACAATTTGAGCTATTTTCAAATTGTTACTCCAAATATTTTACAAATATAAAATCCACTGATGAAAAAACTTTTTCGGAGACACTTCATGTTTTTAAATTTTAGTTCTAATTAGGGCTAGATTTATACAGAATTAGAATCATAACTAACATATTTTCATAGATAAAATAGCAATTCTGATTGGTTAGAATTAACACACTTTTCAAAGATATTAGCCAATCAAAGCTACCCCATTTTGCCTCAGCACACATTCTGATTCCAATTCATAAAACCAACTGACTAGGCTCATGTGCCAGGGATGCCAAATCAACCATTTTCTGGCCAGATCTAGCCAATAAAAATCTGGCCATTTGAAAAATAATCAGCTGATCTTATTTTATTTCATAGGTAATTCAAAATATCTTCAGCCATGAAATTAGGTGAAAGTGGAACGAATCTAAACTATTTCAATGCTTTTTTTTTTAAATCAAAGAAAGGGTTGAGTTCAAGATTATACGTACACTGTAAATAAGTCACCCACTTTAGAGCCAATTCAATCGCTTCCCCTATAAAAGTCACTTTTTCTAAAAAAAAAAAAAAAAATTCCAGAAAGAAACAAAAGGTCAGGGTCAGTCCAAGTAAATCAAACTGCATGTGAAGAGAAAAACTTTTCCCCAATTTATTTTACTCGAGATTGGTAAACCAAATTTTTACCAAAAATATTTTTTTTTGCAAATCCACTACAGATCTGGAAAGTTTAGTAGAAGTAAATGTTCAATTTTTATTAATCATACTTATTTCATGTGAAAATTGAGCTTCAAAGGATTTCATATCATTTTAGCCATATGATTCAGTTAGTCAAAACTGGGAAAGATTTAGCCAATTTTAACCATTTTTTAAAGCATCTTTAACTGGAAAAAATCAAATCAGAGTTGGCAACACTGTTCTGTACCTAGACTCTAGTGTATCACAGATGCCTCAACCTTCCTACTAATTTTTAGTAAATATGTATTCATTTTCAGTTCATATCAATTCAGTGCCTGGATCTACACAAGTCTTCACATTTTCATAAACATGAATGAAACTCAAGTCATGCAAAGGCTTAAAAGACGGGAAATTCTGACAGAAAGTCTAACTTACCTATGAAGAGGATAAATATAACTAGGTTATATTTCAAAAGTGTGCGTTCCTACCAGAATTAGAGAAAAGTACAAAATATTCTAAATAAGATCGAAGACATTATCTTATCAATTTACCAAGGGTCTGTCCATTTGTCTGTCTACTGCAAAACCCATGACCCCAAGAAATTTCCTATGTGAACCAATATGACTCCAGGGGGAGGGTTTAGCTTTTCTTTTTTTTTTTATATATCGAATTGACCAGAAATATAAGTTGAGAGTTCATTTAGGATGTAAATTCATGCTAACATGGAACATCTATTCGTATCCGTTTTTTCACCTGATTTCTCTGACTGCTGATGAGAAACTGCTTATTAGCAGAACGAGTGGGGGAGAATATGAGGGAGATATCTCGCTATCAGTGGGTGGAGGAAGAATGACTTTATTCCAAGCAATGTGTAGTACATTCTAAGAAAAATTCCGAGAGCATTAAAAAAAAAAAAAACCCTCCAAAAGCCAAATATAACTACTTGAGAACGAATTGAATCACTCTCTTATTTCCATCTCTTTTCTTTTCAAAACAATTTCATCCGCCCATTAGGGCGAGTATAAAGTCTGGTTTGGATTCATTTCAAAGAAATGAATCTGCATTCATGGGGGGGGGCGGATCAGTGATGGTAAAAAAGCGGGACTTTCGTTTTTTAATTGGCGCTTTCTTTAGCATTCAGGTTTAAAAGAAAAAAAAATTATGAACGGAAAATGTCGAAGAGTAAAAAAGACGAACAGCATTCTGCTCTAGGATAAATGCGTGGGCTTAGAAATCTCAATCTTATGTAACCATTCCCCCTCTCCTTTGTTGAGAGGGCATTTAAAAAGGGCTTCGGAGGGGGGGTATATTTAGAAATAAGTACTCACTTCGCTATGAAAGTAACTACTCCCCACATTTTTTTTAATAATAATAGCACGAAATGAATTTCCAATATTATAGCTACTAAGACAGTTAAATTGGCCTTAGTCTACTTTCATTTTGGAGAGTTATTTGGCAATCAAAAATGTAACCTTTAAAAAAAAGATGCACGCACGTACACAACAGTACAGGATATTTTTTATGTAATTAAGAGAATTAAGTAATTCTAGCTTTCAACTCCGCGCACCTAAACATCTGGAAATTATTAAGGTTTTGCTTTTCTTGGAAGAGAAAAAAAAAATCCCAATCTCAGAGTCACATTTCTACGCAGCTATTTACTTCCAGTCCTCGGGCATGACTAAAATAGTAAGACTAAGGCAAATGTCTGGAACCTGACCTAATAGGGGTGAGGTTCTATCCCTCAGATTCGGTATCATCCGGCGCCACCAAGTCACAAAAGGTGGGGGGTACACACCGATAACAAAACTAACAGGAAGAGAAAAGCTCTCATCCATCACTTATACAACGCTCTACAGAAAGAGTCGGGAGAACCCAATAATTGTCTTTTTCTCCATGAACTAACGAGGTGAATAATGAACCATTTAGACCGACTCTTATGAAAGATTTTTTTTCATCTTTCAACTTCAGAATTCATTTGGTTTCACTTTCCCAGAAAATGATAGAAGAAATAATAGAAGTAGAGGCTTTGAAAAATCACCCGATTCTTCACTTAAATCACGTGATTCCAGAATGTAGTGAGGAAGTTTTACAAACCATTGACTTAAAACGACTATTGTTAATAGTTCTTTGTCTCTTTTTTTTTTTTTTTTTTTCACGCAAAATAAATTTCGTTAATTGTTCCAACTTATGTTTGTTTTTCTAACAGCGACCTTGAGAAAGAAGTCTACCACAATCAAAAGTTTTTTTAATGCATACACAACGCCAATACAACTTGGCCATATGAGACAGCAGACATGAAGTGGAGAGAAGTTCTTTCAAATAATGTTTTTCAATGTCACGTTAAGTGCTCGAATAGTATATGGTTTTGCTTATGTACACATTTCGAGTTTTAAGGGCGCGGTATTTGACGCTCCGCAACACTGAACACAACGAACATGCCTTCACGGCTAGTATTTTGTGAACCAGCGTACCCTGATCGTCAAGTATGTTTTTGATATCTATTTTAGGACTAGCATGTTAAAACCTGATCGTAAGGAGATTAGGTTTTAACATGCGAGTCTTCACTGACTGCTGGAATGTTTTTTGGTCTAATTCATCCTTACAGTTTATTGTATATAATATTTTACAGTTCATTAATTAATTTGAAGCGTTACGGGCCAAAAAATTAACACACAAATACACGTGTTTCTACATTATTGTTGTAGAAGATTCAAGTCAGAAAAATTGCAATATCCCAGCACCATATACATTACAGTATACAGGGTTTTCCGGCAAGAAGGATCATTATTCTGAGAAATTTGATTTTTGACCTGTCAGTTAGTTGGACGAGAACATCACATCTGGAAAACACACTACACAGTAAGGGGTACCATCAGGCGTATCTGGGGAGTAGGAGCCCAAAGCTTTCTAAATAGTAGTTCACTGCATTCAAGTACCCCCCCACCCCTGTGCCCGACTCGCCTCCGAATCTTTGGCTACGTCTCTGGGTACCATAAATACACTTAAGAAGTGTCACTTTTCACTGGTTATGGGTGACGAAGTGATAAGTCTTTGAATAACGGTGTTGAAAAGAAGTACAAGGTAGCTGATGGGCACTAATTTAACGGAGTTGTTAAAACTTTTTTAATGCACTTTTACTCTAATTCGACAAAAAAAAAAACAAAACATAAGTACCATCAAATTCTAAGCCCAAACATTAAACCACGAAATAAAGAATGAAAATCTTTTAGACAAGTATTTTCTGAACATTCATTATTCTTTAGTTCTTAGTTCGTAAACAAATCGCCCACTAATATCATTTTTCAGCCGAAATTTTACAATTAAATATATACAAAGAGGGTGCAAAGTATCAAGTTTTATTTTTCGTTCTTACGATAGACCAAGTCATTTTCGAAGCGTGAAGAAAGATACCTCATATCATTTATTATTCATGGGGTGGGTGGAATGTGTATCAGATCACGTGATCCGAGTGTCGTAAATAGTTTTGTTCAGAAACTGGAATGGAATCGTCTTCATCATTTACTTCGCTTTGCTAAGCCTCTACTTTCACTTTATAAGTAGTTTTTACTTCTACCTTTCGTCCCTATATGTTGTCCTGCCATGTTCTGTGTTTACAGCTTTGAGCCAGGCAATAGGCGTGTCACAGAAAACAACTTTCATTTCACATTTCGTTTGTTTTCTTCTACTTAAAAAAGATTGTTTCAATTTTATACAAAATTATGGGGGGGGGGAAACAGTGGGAATTGTTTATGAGAATTACAAAATAAAAAATTTCCAAAAAATATTCTAAAATTTATGACGTATTTAGTTCTATCGGCGTGATCAGAAATCATCACATATGCTTTCGTTTGTGTGACACGATCTTCGCATAAGCGACTACTATACACCCGCTTATCAAATGGAGAAATCAAGTAATTAAAGTCATAAAAGTTAATATGTAACTGAAACACATGAGGATATAAACATCCAGAGAAAACAAAAAGGGAGAATAACCGAAATTAAATTTCGAAACAAAATTTACTCCCTTCTCTTCAAAATTGTTCTTCCTGTTTGTTTTCAAATCTGGAAACAAAACCTTCAATTCCGACGATATGGTTTTAGCAGAGTCGATTAGAATTTAACTTGAAATTATATTCAGTATCTTAAAATCTTTGAAAAAAAAAAAAAAAAAAAAATGACCGATTCGCAGATTATTTTTCCAACACGTTGAGATATTTTTTCGTTAGGATTATTGATTTTAATCCTACCTACATAAACAGACTTTTTTTTTTCAGTTTTCAATCCCTTTTCTCTCCTTTAATCACAAAATCCCAAGCTTGATTCATCGTGTTTACTAGTACGAACATTTTTTTACTCAATTGATAAATGACAAAACTATGAGTAAATCGAGAGACGAGTAAATTAAGGCCACTCTTTAAACTTTGAGGCGAAAAAAAATCACTGAAGAGAAAGAAGAAACCTGCTTGAAACAGTATAAGTTTATAGAGTAAATTGTTGAAGAAAGTAAGAAGATTGGCCCAAAATACTCTTAAATGTACTTTAAAAAATAGCAGTCTTTAATAACGGGAAATTTATCAGCCGATACAACATAGCAAAGGTGGGCCCCATTGGAATTCGGCTGACGTCACGTAGTATGCATGCGATCTATCGAAAATTTAATGAAGCGAGGAAAAACAATTTAACACTTTAATTTATTCAAAGCAATAACAAAAAATATGTATTTATCCCGTTCGGTTTTTTGTTTTTTTTTTCATGCATAGTCTTATTTCTCTTTCTAAATGAATCATTTTTGACATCGATTGTGATATTCTCACATTCAGAATCAATTCCAATAGAGACCACAGTGTGTGCCTATAACCTTGAATTACAAAGATTGTTACTGTTAAGGATTTCTTAAAAAGAAAAATATTCAATCTATTGTTGACAATAGCTGTCGTGAATGAATGTGCAACACTTTCCTTTTCATCCCGTCCTAACTTAGTTCGTTGGAAAAGATATTTACATTGAAAAGATCAAAATCATAAGAAAAACAAAATAAACAATTCTTTCCAAGCAAATAGTAGACGGAAGTATAAACAAGAGAAAGTGTTACAACTCTAATTTTTAGAAAATGTTTGTTTAGAGCAACGTTATTGAAATGGACAGTGATTTTCTATTCAATTTGAATTTAGAAACGATGTGTAAAATGTCAAAAACTGAAGAAAAAAAAAAATCAGCGTTTTCAAAAATAAAGAGAAAGTGGAAAATGAAGTAAAACCAAAAGTAACGATACTTCAGTGAATACTGTCACTTTTGGTTTTAATTCGTCTTCCTTGGAATTGGGAGAGCGAAACGAATAATAGATCAACAACAGATATGTGTTAGATGAGAAAATAAAACAATATCTACAGTTGCACAAGACAAATATTCAGGGTTTTCAACAGATATAAATAGTTTTTAAAGAACTATATTCATTACCAGTGATGGAAATAGGTTTTGGAAAATAGGTAAACGATTATTAATGTCTCCAAATAGATATTGAACTCACATACATAGCTTAGAAATATAGAAATGTACACCGTACCCCGCGTAAAATATTTAAGTTATTTTTTTTTAAATAAATGTTCAAATAAGATTGATACGTGTTTATACAACAGCTTGTATTCATTTATTCAAAAACTAACTGAATAAATAGTCAAGTTTTTTTTTTTAAATAGATGAGGAAAGGAGACAGAAAATAATTTACTAATGGAATTGGCAATAGAAGTGACAAAGATAGCAAAAGAAAGAGCATGAAGAGAGAGAGAGAGAAGGTGTAAAAGCGATCAAACAATAAACAAACAGCAAGCACTTGAACATGATTAACTATGGGAGAGAAAGAAGTGAGTCGAGTGAGAAAGGCTCGGACGTTTTAAGTAACAATATAAATCTCAAAAAAAGCAAAGTGTGAAATAAAATTAAAAAGTGAAAGACTGACCATAGATCTCTTCCAAAGGTGTTACATATCACCCAGATGTATCTCCATCCTCCAGTAGCAACGTAGGCCCCGAGCACCCCAAGTCCAGCCAAAGATACGGAAAAGTCGCCATAGCGAACGAGGAATACGCCGAGCCCAGAGAAGGCAGCAAGCTTCATGTACATCTTGTTGTGCTGTAGACGATAAGCACAATCTTTCAAAAACTCAGGTACATACAGCAAAAAGGTCTCCGATCGCATCCTATGACATTGAACATTGGATTATGGAGCAAAGAGCAAGGTGTGCCATTAGTTAGTACACATAATTCAAAACGTATATGCGCTTCTATTTAAAAAAAACACACACACATTACACAACCGGTGAAATCACACATACACACAGATAAGAGTTTTCAAAGCTCCCGGACTTTATATCCTGAGAGATAAATATATTGCATCAGTTGATAATAAGGCCTGTTTGATAAAGGATTTGGACAAGTATTTACTGTTTCATAGTTACATGGCTACTGAATTGACGTATAGCTCTGGTTTAAATGTTGTTCTGGGTAACCAATAAGTGAGAAGGCAATTATCTCATTGCTCACCGCCTGCGTCCGACAAGATTTATAACCTCTTTTAAAGAGAGTGGCTGTCATTTAGTCAACGAAGACATCTCTGCATATGTCCTCATAGTTACGTGAATTGAATTACTTATGTATCTTTTTCTCTTATTTATTTTTTAATTATCAGCTTGTCTTTATTTTGTTTATGCAGTTAATGTTGTTCGTAATACCGATCCTTTAAGAATTAAACTTATATCTTTCTCGGTTTGAGGGTTTTTTGTATTTTGTTTAAAATTATTTTATTTAAAATGTTCTTAAATTTTAAGCAATTGTATAAATTATGTGATGACCGTATTGCACCAATTGTTTTCCACGTTTGAAAATCTTGGTAAATTTTAGGACTTATTTCAAAATCTTGATTTCCAGGCTTAAATGTAGTAGAAAAGTAGATATTATTTTAGAAGTTTTTTTTATTCTACTGCGAAAAATGAAGTAAAATGAGATTGAGTGAAAAAATCAACAGTCTAATTAGTTAAAAACAAAAACAATATTACCCATCGTCATTAATTTTTTTAAAAATGTAAGCCATTTATATTTGATCAACATTGATTTGTCAATATTTTCTCATTCATTCACACTATCTGAAAATGTAAGTAAAATTGAAACATTTGTGTTGCATGCTATTCAAATGAAAATGCAAATAGATCTTTTATAGGGTTTGAATACATTACAGGAACATGACCAAAGCAGTAGTTTACATTCTATGCACAACCATGCTTCTACTATCTACCTCAAAATATTACTAGCAGGAATACCTGATGTTGCCATGGGGAAAAATAACACATGGAAAATGAGTTCTTTAATATATTGCTTCTTACACAATAATACAACAAATGGTAAAAAGATTATTTACACATGGAAAAGAAGTTGTCACAAGAAAATTTTTCTCATGCACAAAATAACAAATGGAGCTGCCCCTTAGTTTGACAGGGCGTCTGGATACACAATAGTAATGCTTCATCACCGGGTGCCAGTATGAAAAGTTGTTTGGAACCCAACTCTGGAACAACCAATGTAGAGTTGGCCACAGGAAAAACATGGATAAATCAGATTGAGGCTAGTGATCTTGAGGAATTGTCCTTGTGCCTTGTTACAATTTTAGAATTTTTCAATGTTTTACTTACAAAGCAGAAAGAAAAATTTTTTTATCAACCAAAGATCTTCTATTTGGTTGGAAAAAAAGTTATTTCAATCCCAAATTAACCCCTAGTGTCCTTGAATGACCTTGGGGTCAGCATAGTAACCCCACATACTAATTCATTTTATTCAATACTGAGATTAATAGAAAAAATTTCAAATCAGATGTTATTAGGTTTATCTGCTATATTTTAATTCCAAAGATTATACAGAAAAAATACTTGACCTGCACTCAGAAACCAACAACAGAAATATAAATCAAATTTGTTACCATTTCAGCCTACAAGTAAGAACATGTAGGTAATGTAGACCATGCTGGTAATAAAATCTTTACAAATGTATTGATTACTCAGTGGTAGGAAGATTGTTGAGGAAGCTTGCCTGAATACCTGTCTAAAATACTGGCTCTTATCAAAAGTCAGCCATCTATTCCTGGCCCTGAAAGTGTCAGTTACCAAGTTGTCTCAGATCAGTATCTTAGATATGGGGAGATTTTACATAACAAATCTGATTCAAGACTTTTTTACCTGAATGACATGTCTATCTTTGCAAGTTTCTATTTATCCTTTAAATTCATGTAAAAAAAAAAATGAATATCAATTTCAAGGGAAATAACTTCTGATTTGAATTATTTCCTTTTACCCATAAGATAAATTTTAATTTTACTTTTTCTCAGTGAGAAGTTCCAATATCAATTACGAGTGATTACAAGCGGCCCATGAATTATAAGTTAAAACTTGACTTCAAATTGAATTTAAATGCAAACTAAGTATTACAGTTCATTCTGGAATATAATATGATTGGTTTACAGGAGTATTTCGAGGATTACCACTCATCATAACTCATCCAAGCCCCATGATTGTCTCTATCGAGCTTGGGTGGATGGATCTCTTGTCATAATACCAGCACACTGGATGTATTGTAATGTTTGCATAGTTTTTTTTAATTCAATGTCTGTCTTATATACCGAGGAATATAGTAATTTAAAGGGACCATTTACTAATTTAAATAGCTGATTTATTAGCCCTTTTTATTTCATATCAGTGATTACTTTTCAGCTTGTAAAATTTTCAAACCTCTCTATATGATGTATTGCATTCATAACTAATGAGCTTTGCCTAATAGAGGCTCTGAACACTATTTCAGTTTCTATTTTGAGGTGATTCTTGGTACATTGAATTAACTTAGTATGTCTTTATGATTTTTAAAAAATGAGAAGTATTAGATAATATTCATTAATTTTATGTGCAGAGAAATTTTATTGGAAATAGGGTAATTTCCTTTGTTTAAATGTATGCATTCAAAGTCATAAATTCGGATTCAAAAGTATACATTTCAATAAACTAAAAATAAGCATACTTACTTTGTGTGCTACATTTTGGTGCGCTGTTCAGGTAACTTTTGAAACTCCTGGGACATATATATCCCAATGTTTGTATGACTGTTCATACACGCACATGCAAAACACCCAAATCACTACGCTTGCTATCTGGGCCAGTCCTATGGTTCCTGGTGTCCCAGGCAAACAACTTCAGCCCTCTGTAAAGTATGGTATTGAATTATTTGTACATTTATTCATGTCCAACAGTGAGAAAAATACATAGGAATGAAAAGTCATGAGAATTTCTTTTGCCAATTATTTCTCTTAGCTTCAACACAACAGAAAGTATCTGTCAGATATTCCTGACAAATCTGACTTCACAGGGAATTTTTTTTTTCATTCTGTTTAATTCATTCCTTTTCCAATTTCTACATTAGTATTCGGAAAATCCTACTATCTCAGACACATGAGAGGGGTATCCACTAGCACTGGATGACTAGCTGATGTTGATTGTACTTAGAGCTAGCTCAGCTTGCCATACAGCACAACACTTAATAACCTTTCGAACATATCTTTCTTTTTCTGTATGCATATAGTAGGCGCATCGCAAGGTCCTAATGCACCCCCGCCCGCCTTGCAAATTTTTTTTTACGTTATCTTCCATATTCTTCAGACTTCCTTAAACATATTGCACCCCCCTGAGCTCCTTTGCACCCCCCCTCCTCATTGTTGGGTCTGCAGATCCAAATCATCACCTCTGATGTAGTTATTTACAAAGTTTAGCTTAGTCTGGCACAGAGTTTCAAAAAATGATTTAAGATAAGGATCAAATCAGTTAAATAAGCATTAGTCCACTGGACTAGCTCAATAACTAATACCAGATGCCCTGTTTATATACATCATAAAAAATGACTGATAAGCTGCATCTGGCTACATAGAATATAGCCTAGTTTTCGACAAAAATTTGGATTTTTTTCATATATATCACATCAAATAGATACACTCTTGTAAAAACAAAGGCCCAAATAACTGCTTTATTCCCCCTCTTCTCATCTTGTTCACTCACTGTCCATGTCTGCACTTGCTGTTTCTAACACGGATAATTACATTACTAAGAAATGGATATTAAATCCTACAGAATATCTATGATTTATTAATGTTATTTGAAATGACATCCCTTTGTTACATAGAAAATGAGTCACTTGACCTAGATAGTGTAAACAGAAATAAATAAACAAACAAAAAGGGGCTGCTGCTGGAATCAAGCCTGCGAATGATAAGGTAACTGCTTCAATGTTGCATGGCTCTTAATGATTGGGCTAAACAGCCTTACAGAAAGGAGAAGGTCCAAATAACTGCTTCATTCCCCCTCTTCTCATTTTGTTCATTCACTGACCATGTCTGCACTTGTTGTTTCTAATGCACAGGCTTTTTAGCTGAATGGATAAGAGCAACACTACATTGAAGTGGCTAATCTTGTAAAAGGAAATCTTCATTTTTTTATATAATAACTTAGAAAAATTCCATAACAGCCAATCATCAGTAATAGATATTTATAAATGAATAAGAATCATGTCTGTTTTCTTTTTTAAGTTGATGCAAAAATAATTATGTTTCTTGCTATTTTGAGCTTTAATGCTATTATCCAACAATGTTCATAGAATATACAATTTTAAAGCATGTATTTTGCTCTCTTCATTTAAGCTGAACATTTTCTTTTTACTACTCTGGTTCTTTTGAAGCAGTCAAATCAAAGTTGGAATAAAAGCAAATTCAAGCAATTTTATTGGGCCAGAGGGACTGGCAACAAACAGCTAAACATGGGTTCCAAAAATATCAAAATGGAGACAAAAGCCTTGAAGATGAGGAGGGTTATGGACCAGCAGCATTCAAATCCCTGAAACCTCATTTGCTCAAATCCGATTGGCCGATACAGAATTACCCACAGAATAAAGGAAGATATTCAAAGGCCTTTGTTTCATAGTTAATTGTTTGCTAAACATCTACTGACTTTTTTTCTAAAATCAGTGCAATGAGTGTATGTTCCAGCTTACTCATCAGGCCTCTCTTCTACTTTTTTCAAGCATTTCAACCACTTCCTGCAAGGGAAGGTCTTCTACTACCGGGCATCAAGTTGAAACGCTTTCAAAGAATTCATTGGTTCCAGGGCCCCCAGAATTCTATGTTCCAGAATAAATGGACTTGTTTGTAGTTAGCTGAAATATGTGGATTCTTAAAGTTCTTATTTTGATTATTAACTTAATTTTAAGCTGAGATATAGTCCTTTTAAGTTGATGGTGAAAAAACACAATTATTTTTGCACCTTATAATACCAACTGATGAATAAGTAGTTGTTAATATTTAAATCAAATGCAAAGCAAGTGATTCAATAGAGTTGATAATATATACTAGGTCTGTGCACAAAATATCCAGCCATTTAATATCAACTAGAATAATTACCGATCTAGAGCAATGGTGCCTTAGTCACCTTCAAAGTACTCTCCTGGGGGCTACACACACTTATCCCAGCATCCATTTCAATTTTACAAACAGTCAGCCTAGTTCTCTTTAGGGATCACTATCAGCTGCCTTGTCACATTCCCCTTGATCTTGTCCACAGTTTGAAATCTACCTTTCGACAGCAATTTTAGCTTAGAGAAACGTCAGGAATTACAGGGAGCTAAATCTGGACTGTAGGGGACTGTTGCCAGTACAGCACCTTTTGCACCAGAATTTAGCACAGCTCTTGTTTTGGCAGCACAAAAATCTAACATTCTTAGCACCATTATCTAGCAATTTGGAGCTATTTTCTAGCCATAAAAAGGCTAAATATTTTCCAGCTTATTTTGGTGTTTTTCTTGCATTTTCAAGGTTGATTTATTACAAATAAATTTTTGAGTTGGTAACTCTGGTTGGGGGATGACAGATCTGAGTAATAAGATGTTTCACCAGAAGATTCTGCATGAGATATGAAGAATCTACTCTCTCAGTCACTGTGAACGCAATGGTCACACACTACACAAGTTCACTCAATGTAATCTCACTTCTTACAAAACAAGAGACTCTGTTCACGCCTACGTCGTAAGGTCCCTACTGCTCAGTCGCCTAGTCACATCAAGGCTGCATAATCTGTTAACCAAAATGAGTGGATCCATTCCAGACAGACGTCATGTCATGTATATTACCATATAAATAGAAAAATTAGACATTTCAGAATTCTAATCATCTTTGCTAAAACTGGAATCATTGTACACAATAAAACATCCATTTTCCTTGTAAAGTAACCAACTATTGTATTTCATTTTTCTATTCTATCATAACACAAAATTACACTTTGTAGTGCTATGTCAATAAATGTTGATGGATTAAAGATATGATCATGACCAGCCTAGGAGTTCCATACTCCCTTGACGAGGTTGGAAATTTGCATCCCCAGTTGTATTCTAACAACTATTTTTTTTAGCTTGAAGTACTCTCCTAGGACCTTTATACACTGTGCCACCACTTATGTATGTAGAGGTCAGCAGATTACAGCTTGTGTTCTCATTTCATCCAGCCCACCCATTTCATTGAATATGTGATGTTGCATACAAAATTCTTTGTTTTCCTTATCTGTATTCGGTTCGCAAACAATAAAATCCAATATTGAGAAATATTTGCTGTGGCCTCAAATGAATCAAACTTTTGCTGCTGAAGATGTTTTCACACAACACATTCCTGTTGTTGTATTGATATACACAATCGAATCATTGTAGCCCCACAAATATCCACTTGACCAACCAGCCAATTGGGCTACAGATTGTGCATGTCTCTCCAGGCATTCCCGGTCACTATCGGGGGCTACAACCTTGAAAATGTGCATGGGTACACCACTAAGCTCTATCTAAATTAATTTTTTTAGACAATCTTAAATAAAAGATTGATTTTTTCTCGATAATTTAGATTATTTTTTAGATAGTTAGTTCTGGTACACATGTAGGCTACCATGATTCATTTATGTGAGGTGCAGATATTAAACAACATTTTGTATTCCCAAAAAGAATTTCATACGTCTCATGGTTTATGTAGTGTACCTTCCTCCTATATTGGAAAAAGCTCCAAAGTAATTAAAAAACCAAGCTGTTTCCATAGCCTTGAATGATTGTTTTATTTTTTATTCACTTTGGCAAGCATGACATAAAAACATTTCTAATCTGGTCCACTTCAAGGTAAGTTTGCCAACCCATAGCCTGATAGATGGGCTGACCCTGGATATGTACACCTTTGATTAACAATATTTAGTTATTAGTAAAGCTTACAAAACAAAGTTAGTTTTCTTAAACTCTCTTAGAGAATTGAACTAGTCACCCATGACTCTGGCTTCACCTTGTTATGGTAGGATCACAGCTTGTGTAATCAGTGAGCAAGCCATAACCTCCATTAAAAATCAGGTTTTATTCACAACACAAATAACTGAATTAACCAAACACCTAATTATGTAGTAATAGTTTCATTTATATCAAAGAGGTGGAGTCAACTGATTTGCATAAATTTATTTTCTAGCATCTATAAAAAGGAACATTTTTCAATCATCTCTGTACATTCAAATTTCTTAGCATCCTTTGAGCCAGTTTACACTGTTTTGCAGTCACTGCACTTAAAACGGTAGGGGATCAGTTTTTTTAATCAGAAACTACTGAAGCTGTAGTCAGCATAAGGGCATTTTTTTTTATTGTTTAATGTATGCAAAAGTTGCACCTTGGTCCAAAAGTCTCCAGTATCAAATTTCATTTCAATCCGACAATTTATGAGGCAACGTTGGAAGAAACTGCGAATAGTGCAGACCCCCACTTGCCGAATAGGCTGTGTAAGTAGTTCTCCGCTTTGCTCAGATTATGAAGTTATTACTTGTTTCAATTTTGCTGTGTATAGCTATTTGCAAACATGTTGATCCCAGATCTGTTTTCTATGCTTCACATCTACTATGCAAGAACATGAAAATAACAACTAATAGCCAAGGAAAGTAATCAAAAGGTTACTGAATTTCATCTCTAAGATTTTATATTCATTATATCTTATATAGAATATCCCCCAACATGTGTACACACTGTATTGAATATTGAGCACACTCGAGATATTCCTTCATTTAGATGATGAACCTATTATAGGATTGTTTGGCATCGAAGTCCTTTATTGTTTAGAAGTAATGATAATAGTTGCAGTTCAGTGTAGCAAGAAGATTGTAGTAGTCACAGAGGACAAAAGAGTCTGCCCTACATGTCCGTGTTTACCATCACATGCTAACATCATGAAAAGAGTTGAGGAAGAAGGACGTTGCTGGACACCAAGACACTTCTTGTTAGAAGGGATAATTCTCCACGTTGGAGATTAAACAGATTGAAATAAAGCCAAATGCAAATGTTCAGACAAACAAAGATGTTCATTCAATGATTCAACAAGTGAGACATTTATAAACAGTATATATAAAGCTGAAAAAGAAAAAAATATGTAAACATTAGGAGAGATCGATCATGATAGAGCAGGCCTGTTCAGAATGGATTACTACATACCTAATTTAAGAAGGGAGAATAGTCATTTCTCTGATGTACCAGAGATAATTCCTTATGTCTGACTAGCAGGAATAGAAAAGAAGATGGAAGAATACATGCTTGAGCAAAGAGGAAAGATCTCTGTTAATCTAGCCATTATGGCTACCATATGCGAAGGTAACTGTAAGAGGTTGTTTCTCTAAGTGCTGGTCCCTCCAAAGACCAGAATAATTATTGGAAGTGGGATATTCAGAGTTATGCCTTACTTCCAAGCTTGTGTGGCAAATATCTGACACACCCAAATTTATGATCGCCAAAAGCAAGCTTCAGGGGCCATTGACAATGCAGGAAAACACACAACAGAAAGACTACTTAAATAACAGAAGACACATGTGGGGTTAACCTGAAGTAAGGAGAAGACAAGATATGTGACTGTTATGCATCAAACACATTGCCTTGTCATTCATATGAAATGGAGATGTGAATACATGTTAGGCCAGAGAAAAAGAGCACACACGATTCAGTAGCTGAGCATATGATAGAGATCTCAACATCTGTGTAATGAAATATTGTGACATAAATTCTACCATTTAATTCTAATACTATTCAAAATTCATGAGGAGAATTTTTTTTTCTTTTCATCCTCACCCTTAATATGTCACATTTAATCATACATATATATATATATATATATATATATACTTTGCATAAATCACCATTGCTCAGATGTGTATCAAAACCGATTATCAAATAAATCATCAAGAATTCATTTTTAGGAAAAGATCTCTTATCTAAAATTATCTTAAGAAAATACCAGCACAAGATTTGAGCATTGTTGGTCCAAAATGACCATAGAGGCCCCCAAAAGTACTCTTTAGAAGAAAAAAAATGGATGGTGTCTAGTGGTGAACTCATGCACATTTTCAAGGTCATAGCCCTAAAAATGTGACCAGGCCAGGTGTGCCTGTAGACACACACACACATGAGCAAGGAGAGGGGTATCTGTAGTCCACTTGGCTGCTTGGTCAGGTGGGCCATTGATGGGGCTACTGTGATTCAATATATATATAGAGAGAGAGAGAGGAGGAGAGAGACAGGAAGACTGAGACAGAAATTTTCTTCTTTGTTGACACTAACACACTGCAATATAGTGTTACTACCAAGTAACTTTTGCTAATAACTCTACTAGATGGATTACTAAAACTGCTACTTCTTTAAGCCAACATATTTCTGAATGGTTTATATAGATTTTTGGCTTTGTTGTAATCATCACAGACACACCAAGCCTATAACTTTGGAGTTCTAAGCTTGATCTTTTACCAACAGGGCTAATCAATTAATTAAGCCATGAAAGAGAAGCCTTTTGATTTTGCTACTATTTTCAGGAAGCTTGCTCTTTAAATATTATTCAACAGACCGGTGGGTTAAGTTCTTGATCTCTGTATATGAATAACTGTACCAAAATCAATTGATGCTTGAATGAAAGCAAAGATAATGGTAGAGAGTAAAGTTTGGTCACTGTCTCTCCTATAAATAGATCTTATTGTTTGTTATTCAGCTGGGTTAGATCGTCTATGAGTTTGTCCCAATTGTTGCCCTCATCTCTGTGGCTTTTGTAAAAAGACTAAATTAAGAAGGAAATGTTATTCTAAACTGGTCACCCACTTCTTTAATTTACTAGGTAACTCCTGTGAAAAAATTCAGTCAGATGAATTTGAATTTCAAAGAGATGATGAGTAAAAAGATTTTATGAATAAAAGAAACTCTTGAACTGGTTTCAGTGAAGTGTCAGTTGTTTCAACTGGTGGGAAGGGGATATTTTTATGAGGAAAATTGTTACCTTTAAGTAAAAGAGTCCATTGTTATAGACAGAGAAAGAGAGATAATCACTCAGTTCATTGTATAAGGAAATTCTGTTTATCTAAAATGAGACAAATGCTATTACAGAGGAAGTTGTTTGTTATAATCACAAATAATGTTATTAAATGGTTATGGCTATCAAAATTAGTAGGTCTGAAACATTCTATTTAGAATTGATTTGAACTATTAATAAAATAAAGTTGTTTATAACACTGAATTTTATAACAAAACTGAATTTTTATTTGAACTTTTGCCTTTCCATAGGGCTATTTCGGCTAAGAGCGATGCTACATTGAAGCAGCTACTTTATTGGTTGCAGGTTCAATTCCTGCAGCAGCCCCATTTTTTTTAATTGTTTATTTCCATCAACACTGTCTAGACCAAGTGTCTCATTCTCTGTATAACAACAGGAACTTATTTCAAATAGAGTTTCAAATAATATAACACATTCAAAATATTCTGTCAGATTATGTATTCATTTCTTGATAATGTAATAATGAATGTAAATTGTTTCAAATTTTTTACCCTAAGCTCAATTTTATAATCAAGTTATTGTTATCGAAAAAACCCTGTCCCAAAGTGATCACATTAAGCAGCTTTCTTTGTACTTGGATACTAAACTGATCACTCATTTAATTCTCTTGATACCAAATGGAGTCTGTTTTAATTCAATGAAAGTGTTGAGCATTTAAGGAAATGCTAAAAAATGTTAAAAAAAATAGGAATCCCTTTCATAATTTAAAGCTTTTATCAACATGCAAATTAATGGTTATTTGCCATAAAGATTAAGATTGGGACAAACCAAAATTCAGATACTAAAATGATTTTTAATGCAAATTGACAACAGAATTAGAAGATAAAAAATTTACGAAAACATATCAGGAAAAACCCTTTTTATTTCAATTCATTGTCATAATATACAGTGGTACCTCATGGTGAAGGAGTCTTATGACAAAATTTCACTTGATGTGAAATCACAGTTGCTAAAAGAAAAAATCTCATGGCAAAATATTTTCATTTCACAATAAAAAATAAGCACGAAATTTCTGTTAACGAGAGGTCCTCAATTGCCGACATCAAGCATTAAATTATCAGTGAGAAAATGAGGAAATATTTGAAGACCATGAAAGCGTTAAAACGTAAACAAAGAAGACACGTTTGTATTCCTATGCCGCCAGTTGCATCCCGTAGACTATCGCTATGTTGTGCATTATATTTTTGCAATAATTATTAGCCCATGCATCTAGAAAGATCTTCTATTGCGGATGCTTCATCGAAGAAGTCTAGAAAGACAATTACAATCCAAATTAAACGGGAGATTGTATGTGAAAGTGTACCTGGCATCTCTACAAAACTTTGCGAAGATCAAGGTGTGGCTTTGAGCAGCATTTACGCTATCCTAAGAAGAGAGATGTTCTAAAAAAAATCAAAGTAACATTCTTGAAACATGGAACTTAATCAAGAGACAGACCCGTAAGCTGAGAACCATGCAACGTGCACATGAAAGAATAATGCTGGGCCTCACATGGAGAGACCACAAAACAGCACAGTACATCCGGGAAAAGACAAGAGTTAGAGACATCATAGAATCCATAAAAAATCTCAAATGGCGGTTGGCTGGCCATGTTGCAAGAATGGCTGACAATCGATGGACATCACGACTCACAACATGGATTCCCCGAGACCACATGCGCAACCGAGGCCGGCAAAATGTTAGATGGAGAGACGAGCTACACAAGTTCAGGAAGTACTGGCTCCGTGACGCCTATGATAGAAAAGTGTGGCAAATCCTGGGGAAGGTCTATGTCCAACGACGGACGCTAAAAGACTGATGATGATGATAAACCAAAACTGTCAATATAGATTCCTTCTGTTTTCAAGTTGGTCTGTCTAGCTGGCTATGTATTTAGCATGCATACAGGATGTAACAATGGAGCTAGAGGGATGAATATTTCAACATTTACTCCTTATTATACCTAGTAGAAGCATTTTCTTTGTTTCAAATCCCACCCCAACATAAATTTTAGAGGGGGGCTCAATTTTCAATTTTGTAAGGTAATGCTTAATAGACCCCTTATTCTGTGTCCAGAAGGCAATCATTCTTCTTATTTTCTGGAGATTCAAACTTTTTAGTGATCACTGCCCAACAAAAGGAAAGAGAAGTAACTTATTCATTGATCAACCCTTTTTTCCAATTTCTAATTGATCAACTTCAACACAGTATGCTTCCAGAAGGTGTTGTTCAGAAGACAGTTTCTCTTAGGTGGCTCACCAGACCTTTTTATGTATTATCAACAGGGTAATTAATACATTATACATTATTTACAAGGTCATTATTAATGTTTTAGGAGTCCGATATTTCTATTTGACACAAATTACTGAAATCCAATAGATTAAATCATTAATTCAATGAATTTTCATTTAGCGAGACATTTTGAGGAATGGATTGTCCTCATTAAGTGAGGTATCACTGTAGTTATATAAAATCTTCCTTCTTGTTCTTTTTTATAGAATCAAAAGTACACCTGTAACCATGTAAATTACAGTGCTGGTCTTGCTAAACCACCCAAGAATATCTCCAATACTTACCAAGAGCTCAAAGAATACGGTTTTGTACCAGACTTTGCTTAGTCCATTGTACTAACAGATGAAGTGCCAGGCCTCACCAGACCTTTATGGTTTATACTCTTCTGCTTTATGTTATTTTAATATTTTGGTGTTCTCTGCATCTTGGGGCAAAAATGAGCTCAATTTCTCTCCAGAAAAATGGGGCCTCCTTGAATCTATCTCTAACCTCATTTCATTTTAAAAGACCAATAAACCGTTAATCATTTTTTGGTTTTGTTTGTGTATTCTAATTTTGACAATGTTTTTTTTAATCACACCATTTTGGCCTTGTACCCTGTGACCTTGTGTATCTGTTATATTCTAAAATGTTTAGAAGCCTTTTCTCTCATACATGTCACATCAAAGGCTCCTGCTTGCTTGTTCTCTGTATTGTCCTCCCTTCATCCACACACTGAACCCATGAACTTTCAATGAATCTGGCGAATTTCACCAGCTCTCTCATTTTGGTGGTCATATTCTGAGAACTTTATGTTCATTGTTTGTTTTCTCCTGATGAGTGGCCTTTAAATACAACCATTAAAGTCTACGCTCAGCTTACTAATCAAATGATTTGATCATAGTATGTTCACAGATTCCTTCAACCTTCTTATTCTCTAATGCTGTTCTCTATCTATTATTTAGACTTAATTCCATTGAGGGGCAGGAGGGGGTCACACTAACCTCTGAGAAATTAATGTGGGTAGGTGGGGGGGGGGGCAATTCCAAGAACATTCAAGCACAGGCATTGGATAGGGGAAGTGCATGCACCCCAAGAATATGGTACAACTTTCACAAGGGCAGGTCGGAAGGTATAGATGATAAAATGTGATAATAAAGCAACGAAGACAAGGAAATTAGTCTGACCTAATACAATGATCAAAACAAGTCTGAAAGCCGGAACATTGATGTGCTAGTTCAATCTTTAATCCCTTTAAAAGCTCCTTCCTTGAGAAGCCCATTCCTTTTCAATGCTCCCACCTTTAAAAGCCCTTTCCTCTGAAAGCACCTTTATTTAACGCTAATATTTTAGTAAGATAGGATTTTATTCATGCAATTAAGACGTTTGTCTTCTGACATTGTAAAATAAAATTTCACGTTTGGATGACATGATGATAAAATGTCACTTAAGCAACATCAGATTTGTAGAAGGAGTCGGGGGCGGAATGCTTCAAGGAGATGGTGTGAGGCATTTGCTCTGTCACTTTGTCAGATTTTCAGTCAATCAGTGATAGCAATCATCTTTATAGATATTGGCGTATCTAAAAATTCTGACAAGAATTGATAAACCATTAGTTTTTATCAATTGCTATTTTATCTACGTGTACAATGAACAGTGTAATTTTTTTCTAATTCTTGCTCTGTAACGTCGGATTCTTTACACTTAAAAGTAACAATTGAGCTGATAAGATTATCTTCTAATCATTATTTTGAACGAAAGACTCTTGCACTGAGAAGAATTCAATGGTTTCTTTTCTAAAAAAAAATGATCTCATAGAATTTCAAATGTATCCATGAATTTTTCAAATGGGGTTGATTAGTACAATAATAATTAATTAATATCATTGTGTTTGAGTATATGGTAGGTACAAGACATTATTGTTTTTATGGTGAGGAAACAAAATGGGTGAGGACAAACGGTCACCATAATTTAGGATCGGTTAAAGGAAGGGATTTAACTACTATCGAACTCTATTGTTACGATATAACAAGTCGCGTCCTTTGTATTAAAATAAGGCCCATGTGTTGACCCCTTATGAAAATTAACTCAGAAGAAGAAATGAGGACAACAGGGTAACAATAAAAGAAAAAAGCAACTCTTAATGAAAATAAACTTTATTCATACAACAAAAACAAAGGAAAAATATGCGAGTATGCAAACGCCTTGTGAGTGAGATATAATGTAGTTTTGGTATGTGTTTATTATACTGTTGTAATGTCTTCTAAATGTGTGTAATCAAGTAAGAAGAGATTCATCTTGTTTAAAGTGTAAATAAAGCTCAGAGTGTAGGCAGAATAAATTTCAGACGATGTGCTTACATTTAGTACGTATGCTCTGTCTCTCCTTCCATGATGCACACTACCATGTATTATGGATGGGGAGTGATTTCATGCATGTGCATTCTGTGGAAGTGTCTAATGGGAAAGAGCGTTATTTTGAAGTTAGCGCTTCTCACATGACTGCTTCTGGGATTCTGATTGGCTCTGAACAGTTTTAACTAATGGTATGTGAGTATTCTCAGTCACTCCTGTCAACTTTGTAAGCAGAGGTGAATAGTTAATTTTTTGATTTAATCATTTGCCTATTTGGATGAATTGATCTTTTTTTCATATAATCTGTACATGAAACCATTTAACAATGGCATTGAATAAATGCAAGTGCCATTCACAAAATGTGAGATAAATCAAAATCAATTTCCTTGATAAGCAATTGAAATTTTTTTTTTCATTTGTTCATATCAAAAGTAATTTTTCTTTCATTTTGGTCCCACTTCATTTATGATTATCTAACATAGAGATTTTCATTTCTATTAGAAAAAAGGAAGTTTCACCCCCACCAAAATCAACACTGATATGGCAGACCTTCTAAATCAAGAAATTGTATCAATACTCAGTCTCTGGAGAGATGGTATAGCAATACTGTATGCAAGTTCTTTATAATAAAACTCCTTGTAGAATCCTGCTCATCGACTTAATGCTAGAGCACTACTTCTCGAATAGTGGAATGATACACCCAGGGGTGAATGAACATTTTTTTTTGAGTAGTGAATGAAACTAAAAGGGTCAAAGCAACATGGAAGGGAAAGCACTTAATTTACTCTGATATTTGTATTTTTAGACGTTTTCAACATCTCTATAAGTCACTTTGTCTGTCTTCTATTGACTGACATCATTTATTCTTTCTTTATTCAATTCTTGTGATAGGAAAAAATATCCATGGTTTTTTTTTCCCAATGATACATTCTTTTTTTTTTGGTCATCATAAGAACAATTATCTATTCTTTTTTTTTTTTGTCAATTCTCAAGATAGATATAAAATTACATCATCAATGTTAACAAGCATAGGATTATAGATTGAAATTTTTTTTAGATGTAATTTATATAATTTATGGTTTCCCTTCTAGCAGTCCCCTTATCCACAAAATAAATGTCAAGGTGAATTTGGTGCAAAAAGATTTTTTGAGTCGACAACATTGGGTGAATGACACTAAAATTATTCATGAAGACACTGTGTTAAAGTTTTCAAATGGCATGATGTCTTCAGGTCTTTGTTTAATCCTATTTTGTGTCACTTGAGTTAATTATTTCCACCAGATATCAAATTAGAAAAAAAAGATGAAAAGAGACAAGTGAAAGTAATAGAAAAAGAGAGCGAAAGAAAGAAAGAAAGAGGAAAGAGATGGAAATCAAGGAAGGGTGTAAGTAATGGGAAGAAGGTAACTGAAAACAAAAGAAAGAAAGAAATAGAGAGGGGATTACAACAGGGAAAGTAAGAGAAAAAGAGAGTATAAGAAACAAATGTTGATTTTTCTAAATCGATGGGATGAGGATGCTGAAAGAGAAACTATAAATAATATCTAAAAAAAACGATTTTAATCTATAATCCAATGAGTGTCAATGATGAGGACATAATTTTGTATCTATAACGAGAATTGATTTTTAAAAAAAAAATGGTTATTCTTTGATGCCGAAAATAAAAATGTACCACTGAAAGCGAAGCCACAGATATTTTCTTTCTATCATGAGAATTGATTGAGAGAAAAAATAAACGACATCAGTTAACAGGGGACAGACAAAGTGAGTTATAGAGATGAAAGTAATGAAAGGCAGTCTGTTCCATTTATTAACCCGTCAACTGCAGATGACTGGAATTCCAGTCATGGCAGTTCTTTAGTTCAACCGCAAATAATAGGAATTTCCATCTGTTACACGATGGACCCTTCCTCTTAAAGCTACAGATAACTTTTTCCGCTCTATTCTATGTTTCACTGCCTCTAACTTTAATTGGAAGGGTCCATTGCTTACAGAGAAAACAGACCTTTCAGCTTGTTTGGGGCCATTACTGTATTTAGAATAGCTAGTGCTTCTGCCACAGCTAATATTTTAATGTCCACTGGTTGGTATTTCAGCTATGGCAACTCATTCATTTTCATCATCATCATCATCATCAGTCTTTTATCGTCCATCATTGGACATAGACTTTCCCCAGGATCCACCACATTTCTCTATCATGAGCGTCACAGAGCCAGTATTTTCTGAATTTGTGTAGTTCATCTCTTCATCTTGTATTCTGTCGATCTCGGTTTTATATGTGATCTCTGGGGATCCATGTTGTGAGTCGTGATATCCATCAGTCATTTGTTATTCTTGTAACATGACCTGCCCATTGCCATTTGAGTTTTCTAATAGATTCTATGATGTCTTGGACTCCCGTTTTCTTTCTTATATACTATGCTGTCTTATGATCTCTCCATGTGAGGTTGAGCATAATTCTCTTGTGCACGCATTGCATGCTCCTCAGTTTCCAGGCCTTTCTATAGGTTAAGTTCCATGTTTCAGCTCCAGAAGTGACTATCGGGAGGATGCATTGGTTGAATACTCTTCTTTTTAGGATTATTGGGATCGTCTTGCTTTTGAAAGTTGAGCTCGCTCTGCTGAAGGCTTGACATCCTTGGGTGATTCTTCACTTGATTTCTTCTTCTTTTGTGGGTTTCATAGAGATTCATTGTCCTAGGTAGATATAGTGGTCTGCTCTCCCTAGTTTTGCATCTTCGATTTTGACAGTTATGTCCTTATTCTCAACGTGATTGTTGCACATGACTTTCATTTTACTGAAGTTCACGTGTAGGTTGACTTTTTTGCTTTCTTCATTTAGTTCATCTAGCATTAGTTTGAGGTCGTGTTGGTTCTCTGCGAAGAGGATGATGTCGTCTGCTAATCTGAGGTTGCTCAGATATTTGATGTCTATTTTGATTCCTCTATTCTCCCAGTCCAGGTTTCAGAAGATCTTCTCAAGGCAGGCTGTGAAGAGTTTGGGTGAGCTAGTATCACCTTGCCTTACTCCTTTTTGGAGCTGGAAGGGTTCAGAGTCTTTATGTAGCCTGATAAAGGAGTTGCGATGACTGTATATATGTTGTAGTACTCTGATGTATACAGGGTCTACACCTTGTAGAGTGTTGGCCATCATGAACATGGGAATTTCCACTGAGTCAAATGCTTTCTTGAAGTCTATATATGCTACAGCGAACGGCATTTTGTATTCTGCTACTTTCTCTTTCAGCTGACTTATTGGATGGAAATGGTCCATGGTGAAGTAGCTTCTACTAAATCCAGCCTGTTCCTGTGGTTAGTTTTCATCTAGAATTTTAGTGATGCGGTTGGTGACACAAAACCTTAAATTTAGTCACAAATGTGTTACGTCACTTCCTTTATCTACTGTTCATAAAAGCCCTGAACACACGTGTAACATTGCTCATTTGAACCCCTAACTTTCTCTTCTTTCTCTTCCTTTCCTTCTCTCTGTCTGACCAGGTTAGTTTCCATTCTTCAACCATGATTATGATGTATCATTCTTCGTCTATCATCTTCCTTGATGTGAGAATCCATAAAAGCTCTCCGGTGACTCAATGCCGAGTTTATTTCACTTCTCTCCTTTCATCCTTTTTAGCTCCTTCTTGTGCCTTAAACTGAACCTATCACCTTTTGGGTAAGCTATCTTAGTCAACTTTACCGCTCATTATTACAGGCACAACTAATCAGGTTCCATTCGATAGATAAACCAAACGGCATTAAATCTGTTATGTTGTATGTTTCCCTTTACTAATCCTAGTTATTTCCTATATTACATTCTAATGTATAGCAATAACCAAATGATTAACTCCCTTTCTATAAAGATGCTACACCGTAATCTATTCTAAACAGGCCTCTACTACCACAGTCAATCTTTCCTTAACATTTAGGTTTCAATGTGATGCTTGTATATGCGTTATTTGTCGACAGAAAATGTACTTTTTTATTCGTTTGTCTAAACATTTGTGTTTGTTTTTATTTCCATGATGAACCATGTTTACTCTCCGTACCTATATTTAGACTTACAGTTATGGCTCGCGACATCCATCCTCCTCAACACTCTATTGACATAAAACACGTGGGGCAGATTACTTTGTCCTCTACAACTACCACTATTTTCTTGCTACACTGAAATGACTACCATTACTACTTTCCTTCACAATTTAGGATCCATACAGCTAATCTTGAGGTGCTTACTGTTTGAAATGATATTTATAAGAGACATCCCTCTACATCTTATTACAGATTTATCGCACAGTTTTACAGCACATGCCTTTGCAGCATCTCCTTTGTCTTTGCTGAAAGAAAAATATCAAATCGCCATGGCCCCACAAATGGCCTGACCAACCAGCCAAATTGGTTACAGATTCTTTCCTCTTTGCCCATCTGAGCATGTGTGTGTGTGTCTCAATGGGTGCTCCTGGTCATATTTTAGGGTTAACAACCTTATGGACTTGCATTAATGCACCACAACTCATCATCAAAAAATCTTCTTTCTTTTTAAAGTGCTTCATCACATTTAAAAAGATGTATATCAAATCGGCGTAGCTCCCCCCCCAAATTGCTTAACTAACCAAACAACCAAGTGAGCCACGGATTCTTCTCTCTTTGTTTATCTCTCTGTGTGTCTCCGGGGACGCTTCTTGTCACATTTTTGAGGTTACACCCTTATAAATTTGCATGAGTACACCATCTAATCAATCGTTATGTTTTTCTTTTCTTCTAAAAAGTGCTTTTTTTTTACATCTAGTTGATCATTTTGGACCAACAAGGCCCAAATCTTGTGCTGGTAAGTTTCAGATAAATTTGGATAGAAAATCTATTTTTTTAGATTATCTTTTAAAGAATGTTTTAGATAATTAGCTCTGGTACACACGTGGGCTACGCTGATTCATTTACGTGCGGTACAACTATCACTGTAATTAATACTATCATCATCATCGTCATCATTAACACTGTTCATCACTCTCCAATCATCATAATCATCAATATGATTAGTACATATATCAATATGCAGCAATAGACATAGGTTGAATGTAATTATAAGCCAGTATCATAACCACAAAAGTCTTCATCATTGTCATTGTAGCCAGACTATTATCTTCATCGTCCAAATTTTATTGTCCTAATTATCATCATTATGTTATCTTCTTTATCTTACTATAATTCAGCAAATGTCTGTCCTGCCATCATCACCTGACACAAGAAGCTATGACCACAAAATTTTTTGTGGTTACTAATGAGACTCTGGAGCATGTTTTTTGAAATTTAAAAAAAATGATATGATTGTCAAGGGACTGAATTTGCCCACTACCCAATAATGATGATCTGATTTGTAGAGATTTATATAATATAAAATTTCTGATTCCGTTTATCTGAATATGACATCTAAGAGGTCAAAATAGGGCATTGTAGCTAGAGGCATGGATACCCCTAGAAACAATTTTGTTCTCTTGTCAGAGCAGAAGAGGTTCCATTCAGGATTTCTGCAGGAACTAGCTGGAGGGCAGGTTTTCATCAAGTTTTTATGAAATCTTTATTATTATTGTCACTAGTTTCTCAACTCTGGTAGAGACCATAAACAACACTACACTTGACATTCTCATTTTCATCATTATTTCAGTCAATATTGTCATTTTATGGACGAATTGATTATGTTTCTATTGTGGTTATAATTATCACTCTCAGAAAGGTTTTTACCCTTAAAAATAGAGCGAAGAGAATTCATATCCATGTATATACAATGCAGCATGTGTGTATATGTATATATGTGTGTAGGTAACCCTATGGGAATTGATCCTGCCCCCTACTGGGCAAATTTGTATCTAGATAGACACAAATATTTATTTATGTCATCTCTATTTAGAACTTATGTAAAACGAGCTCGTTCATTTTTAGGTTGTACCCATTTTATTGATGATTTATGTTCTCTTAATGACGGAGGAGAATTCGGGAAATTGTATAGTAATATATACCCTAAGGATCTCAAGGATTAAAATGTAAACATAAGCGAACGCATGCAAGCCTAGATTGAAATACTAAAATCCAGGATGAAATGTCTATCAACGTGACAGCTTCCCACATTGTATATTCCATCTTATATATTTTACAGAACAGTATTATCAGAATATTTGAGAATCGCTATTCTATTTTGATTTCATACCGAAAATTTGTTTCTTCAGTTGTATGAATGGTCTATCAAGGCAGTGAAATTAGTAAGAATTTTAGACAATTTAATAAAGCTGTGAGTAGACATTCTGATCCCTTCAAAACTTATCAGCTTGACCATAGTGAAATAATAACGAAAATTGAAGAATATGTTAACAAGAGTACGAAAATAGAATAAATGAATAGTGTATATTAAAATGAATCAATTTGTATTAATTCTAGGGGAATTAAGTAACCAAAAGAGATGGATCTAGTCTTTATCAGTGTGGAAGACCATTATATTGACTGGAACCAGGGAAAGGGGAAAACATTTGGCTCTGGTCCATTTATCAGACTGATAGATAGTTGGGCAGGATAGGAGATTGAACATGGAATGCCATGTAACAAATTGTCTCAGTATAATAATGGAATTGCCTATTGAGATTTATTACCAGCTAGAAAGAGCTTTTGTTTTGTTCCAACCATTTTATTTGATAATTGAAAGTTGAAGTAATTGATGGTGTATAATGTGGAAAAATAAGGTCAGTGGAAAAAATTGTCAAAATCTTTGGTTGAAGAAGTTTTTCTGTGTAATTAGAATTCTTAAAGAAGATATCATCAGTTGGTTTGCATGCAGTCTGAGACTAAAGCCAACACAACAGATTTTAACATTCATATGGGTGAACATTCAATAGAAGTGACACGAACAGCAAGTCACATCTCTTGTTATACTGACTAATCCTTCATCGTTAAATACGTTTTTAGGGGTAACTTACGTGAGTAGGCCTTGTTTCAAAACTAAATGATGTGTAGTATAAAATGATATCAGTATACAATATACTTAATACCCGATAGAAATTAACAAACTACATGTATGATATGAGCTATATAGTAAGACAGGGACGTGGTATTTGATCAATACTGCTGGGGTGCCATGTTAATATAACTGTTTCGTTTTTAAAATTCCCAAAAGAGTTTCATGGATTAAAAAGAGTACAGGCATTTTACCATGACCTCTCCTAGCTGTGTTGATCAGACACAACCTCCCCAGCTGTATTTATCTTAAATATTAAATTTAGGATACTTGTATTTTCATTTGTTCGACTTTCAATAATCTATTGTTATTTAGACTATTATATTTACTTTTATTTCACTGTTATTTAATTAATGAATGAGATGTCCTGGATTAAATTGTATGAGTCTCTTAATTAATGTGGACCATCTGACAGTATTTCATTTTCCTATTTATATATATAAGATGTGTGTTGTTTATTTTGCTAATACAATGTTATGGATTTTATTGTATGAGTCTATTCTATTTATGAGGACCAACAAGAGTCTAATATATGCGTTCAGATAAAATTACATATAAAAATTCCAATTAGTTTGACATGATATATATATATATATATACATATATATGGGAACTTTAAACACATACTCACACAACACACACCACTGAAGATGGGAAGAATCCCGAAACATGTCTGGACCATTTACATCTAAGTATTTATAAACCTTACCTCTAAACACTTTACTCCCGAGTCTGTCTCACTCTTTACAGTACACACTATATATACATATATATATATATATATATATATATATATACATATATATATTAAACATTTACAACGGATAAAATCTGCTTTCTATCTCTTTCTTTTCACAAATTGAGAATGTATAATATGAACTCTCTCTATATATATGTATAGTGTGTATGTAATGCTTTATAATAAGTGCAAGTATACTACACTCAGATCCTATTGATTGGGCCAGGGAGTGACATTTTGATCCTAGACAGAGCACACTGATAGAGAAAACACATGCATTAATTAAAACAAAAACTTGCAGGACTTTATTTTCCTTCCCTACCAGAGAGTACCTCACTGAAGCCTTCAATCATCATATATATAATAAGAGCCATGTCTGTCATACCTGCAGTACCAGTCACAATCATCAATACCTCTCCTTTCCTACCCTCTTATCAATTCTTAAATTTATAGACTGCTTGCAACTGCTTGTAATTGTCAGGGAAAACACTTGAATGGATAGAATTAAAAATGGGAGAATTTTCCTTGGTAATGACATTCACTCTTTTTTATGAATTTAAGAGTTAAATTACTTAAATTTCTCTTCTCCCCTCTCCCTTCCTACCCTCCTATTAAACTAACTTTATTTCATCTCCTCTCTAATTTCTTCCTATCTAACTATCCAACTTTCTTTTCTTCTCTCTCTCCCTTCCAACTATGTTTATCACCCTTACGGTAGCAATAGCAGCCATCAGCCAACCTTGATGTTGTACACTTATGGTATGTGCTAGATAAGGTAAGTGTCATAAATTAGTTAGAAACTGTCAACATTGGTTTCTCAAATTTTCAAGTTGGTTTGGCTGATTGGCTACGTATGTATCATGTGTGCAGGCCGCACCAACAAAGCTAGAGGGTTGAAAGTTCCAATGTTCACTCCTTATTATATCAAAAAAAACTTTTTTGTCTCAATGAAATCCCTCTCCTAAATAAGTTTTACATGGGGGGGGTCAATTTTCAATGTAAACTTACACTAAATTGATCCCTTAGTTTGTGTCCGCTTGATTTTTGAGAATTCAGATTTTCTTGCGAGAGAAATAGTATACCCATAGTTTACCCTTTCATAAATTTTTTAATTAATCACCCCAACACAGCATGCTGCCAAAAAACGCTGATTTCAGTTGAGTTACTAACCAGACCTGTAATAATAAAATTCAGTGAAAAGTTTCCCAATAGAACTGTTGCATTTTATTGCAAATAAGTGAAATTTAGTCCAGTGCTACACCTTTTTGATTCCCTCATCTTCATTGAAGCAAATGTGAAATTCAAGTCTGCTTTTCTCAATTATTCTTTTTGCCAACATCTTTGAGGCTACAACCATGAAAATTTGCGCCACTAGGCAGGGCCAGCCTTAGGAGCTGTGGGGTCTGATTAGAAGCATTTTTTGCAGGGCCCGAAAAAATAGATAAAGTATAAATGAACTTTATAATAGACTTTATATCTCCATAGGTATGATGGAAAGAAATCAAAATGAAAATGAAAATTTCAGAGAAATAAATTTTTACGTGGTGTTGTGATTGATAAACATTATCTAATTCAAGTATAATAAGAATGAAAAAAAAAAAATAGTATAAACAGACATGACTGACTTATTGAGAATTCAGAAGAAAACCAAAATTGTTGCTGTTCTCTGTAAAACCTGCTAAGTGGTATCTGGTGTATGTTGCGATGTGTTGTATGTATTTGATAAGACTAGAATATACACTAGTGTAGGGCCTGTTTAGGTGTGGGGCCCTATTGGGAGTAATTCGTTCCAATTGGCTCAAAGTTATCTGAGCCACAAGTGTTTTCAAAAAAGTGCTTTCCCAGGACTCTATAAAAGTTTGTCAAATTTTTATTTTGGGAATCAGCAAGCCGAGTTCAAACCCTCAAACAGGCAGTTTACTTCACTTTGTACTAATGCCCTTGGGAAAGGCATAAATCCATCCATTCTCTTCCCCTCCTTTGCTACTGGTAAAATAGTAGAGCAGACTGGGTGCTCTAGCTTGGTTGGCAACCAGTCTAGGAGATTCCAAACCAGAGAGTGGGGCTTCCTTAAGGGGGCTAGATGGCAATTTTGACCTAATTCCAGCAGCTCCTGCAGCCAAGCTGTTGCCAAATGTATTGTGATCCACTTTCCTTTGGACTGCATCAGTAGGGCTGAGAGGGGGATTCTATTGACTGGGCATGCCAGGTGCTCCATATGCTTTGCCCAGACTTGCACCCTGGAGAGGTCACTTCAGGGTCAATCCAACAACTAACAAAACACAAGGATGCCTTCTAGCTGTATTTTGTCAACACATGCAACGAAACCTTATCTCTGCCAAAGGTGTTTTGAACAAGTGTAAGATAAACTTAATCATTGTAAACAACCCATTTATTACCCACACAAAGATTAAGGCTGCTCATGCAGTCCTATATTATTCCTACTTGAATGACCCGACTGAAGGTATTTTCACATCTGAACATGTTCCCTTATCCAATATTTGTCAATTTATTACCTATTTATCTCTAGATAGATTGTAGGATCTATATACACTGACGGAAAATAAAATTGCAACTCCCTCAATATATATTTCAATGTACTCACGATTAAATGTACATTTGATATAGTTGGATTACAGTAAATGATCATTATGGCCAGAAAAATGTTCACATGAGAGATTCCTCACAGGAAAAAAGCTCACACGGGAAAAAGACCACATGAATAAAAGACCAGACAGAAAACCTTCCACAAAAGAGTTGTTTCATATTCTCAGTGCAGCCAGGCTGGACAAAAAGAAAGTTGCTGCCTGAAATACAAAAAAAAAAATGAAAAATCTGCTGATAGCAAGTTCTTCAAATCTTTATTTGTATGATATAGTATTCTTGAATCATTGACTTTATTGACTAAGAACTTTTGTTTGAAAATAGAGGGGTGTCTATTTACTTTTGTCATCTCTCAGTACCTCTGAACATTTCACTTCGTCCTCAACATTTTTTTTTATGAACTGGATATCAGTGTTCCTGAGCAGCAGTTATTCCTAATAATCTACTCTTTTCATCTATAAGTTGTCATCTTTTCAGATAAGATCTTGTTTACAAAATATCAACATTAAAAATAAATTCATCAACATTTCCCAAATAATATCAGCCTTTAAAATTGAATCTCCATCATTCTCAATAGTCATCAAGTCCTGTCACATTAAAAAGAAATTCTTGCGATGTTTTCAAATTGATTTTGATGCTTTTTCCCAGTACAGTTAGTGAAAACAATTTTGTTTAATAACATCATATCACAAGTGAAAAATGAATGCTTGCTATTTTACCTGTAAAGAAAAAAACTCATATCTTTTTCTTGAGGTTCACAAGATAATCCCATGATCAAGAAACTGAACAAATTTTTTGACTGACCAGCAAATGACCTTGAAGAAGCCAATGGCAACAGATCAGCCCTCAGGATCTGAAAGGTTGATCTTTAGTCTATTCTCTCTCATAACGATGTTTTTCTTACCTTTTGCTCCAACAGTAATTGACAGCCTGGCTCCTATGGTTATCTTCTGCTTGTTCCACAATTGTCTGCTGCCACAAATGACAAGCAACATTTTTTTGTAAGCTTTTTTTTTCTTTGAAGAGTTTGGCATTTTTTTCATCCATATTGATTTATCAATAAAATTATTATCAAATCATTGTATTCCCTCAAATGGTTTGACCAACCAGCCAAGCGGGCTACAGATTCTCTTTTTTTTAAGACTCTGTGTGTATCTCCAGGTGCTCCTGGTCACATTTTGGGGGCTACAACCTTGAAAATTTGCACCACTAGGCACCATCTAAAAGTGTTTTTTTTCTCTCAATTCTATAGTCATTTTGGACCAACAATGTCTAAATTTTGTGCTAGTATTTTTTTTTTTAGATAATTCTTCAGATATTTAGTTCTATTACACACAAGGTTTCATGAGTGGTATGGATATTTTTTGATAAATTTCATTATCTGTCATCATTTACTGATAAATAAATTATCAACATATTAGTTTATCATTTATTAAATTCTCATCATTTATTTTTAATCAATATTTCAATCAGTGGTTCGTCATTCTGTCACATAAGAGACAAGAAGAGAGGAAGGGGGTAATCCAAATACAAGTGCTAAGCAAGTTCTGATGTATGGGCATATGTGTTCGTTGGCTGCTGGTAAAATAACTACTTGTACTGCTACTGTTGGTGATGTCTCCATTTCATTTTTCCACCTAATTCACTTGAAAATAAACACTAGAGGCTTGGTGGGAGGGTTAGGGTAAGGAAAGAAAGACAAATTTTTTTCAGATGCTATAATGCTTTAGATCAAAGTGAAGGGAGCCAGATAAGATGTTGCTCTCATTTCTAGAGGGCAAAGGCGATTTTAAAGAAAGAAAATGAAGAGATGATTATACACAGCTATGTAAAAAGTTTGGCTTTTTTAGAAATTTAATTACTATAATGTAGACAAGAACAATATGGACGGAATTTCTCAAGAAAATCAACACAAGAAATCTAAAAATCGGGTAAAGATCAGCATATCATTCGATTTTAATTTAAACTTTTTATACTCAATTTATTACAGGACGGATCTTAAAAAATAATTTTGCATTCCAAATACTGAAAAGAAGATATTTTCTTCATATGATTCGTTCATAACTACCATTATGTTTTTCATTATAGAAGTATATACATACGTAAACTTTTGTGCACTGTCAACTAATGAGAATAGCAATAAATTTTATTTTGGACAAAATATTGTCGGAGTATGGTTCAAAATTTAGCCAGGTACATTAGAAGAAAAGCAGGAATACATAGGGTTAAAACAATTTCAGCTGGAAACATTGATCAACATATCTGATTTTAATAAAATTTTCAATACTTATTCATTACATGACAAATTTGAAAAACAGAATTCATAACACTGGAAGAGAAATTTTTTTCCCCTCTGATTCGTTCATATTGAGGTAAAATGATCATACGTGGCTATGCGAACAGCAAAAAATGAGACTTCTGCTGTATTTTTTAAAACTCGACTTTATCGTTTGCTAACCGAAAAAAGATGGGGGGGGGGGCAGAAAAAAAAAAAAACAAACAAAAAACACCAAAGAATTTTCACGTCACAAATTCGATAACATGGGTGTGCTGGATGAAATAAGGCAGCAGACCAGAGCTTGCTGACCTCTGCTTTAGATCTTCTACCTTAGGTAAACCGTTAACAAAGGAATGGGTATTTGTCTAGTTCAAAAAGTTTCTAAAAGCCGATTCAATTTGAAATGAAAACTGCCGACGACTGAGCCGAGTATTTTGCATCTAAATCCAAGATAACATGTTTGGTTTGAGTAATGTGCTTAATTTCGGTCAAATCATTTCCTTTGAAAGAGATAGTCGTTTTCAAGACTGGCGACAAAGTTTGATAAGATGGCAAAATAGCAAAGAAGTTAGTGATGGCCAAATTGATTTGGACACACTGGTTTTAGTGCGATCACTGAAGTTGAGCAATGTTGAGTCTGGTCAGTACCTAGATGGGTGACCGTCTGGGAAATACCAAATGCTGTAAGCAGCTGGGGATCATGTAGAGAGCCTTCCGTGGATTACATTAATCTTCCAAAAGGAAGAGACCAGTCTTTACATTGCACTCAATAATGCAAAACCCCCAACATCCTAAATGGATAAAATTTGAAAAGGGAAACAAATATATTTTTAAAAGTGATTGTTCTACTCTTGATATCATATTTAAATTTGGAGGGCTACAACCTTGAAAATTTGCATGATAAATGTTTTTCATTTTTTCAAAAAGTGTGCTTTTTGAGGTCTCTATGGTCATTTTGGACCAATAATGCTCAAGTCTTGTGCTGGTATTTTTTTTTTAGATAATTTTAGATAGAAGATTTTTTTTTTTTTCTATAGATAATTAGTTCTGGCACATGCATGGATGACAGTGATTCATTTATGTGAGGTACAGGATTTACCTGCAATATTCATTGTACACATAACACAGAATGAAAGAAGAGAATGCTACCTTAATTCTTGACCACTCACAAGTGCCAAAACTTGCTAAAGCTAATTTCAGGTAAGGTTGCAATATCATAACATTCAAAAGCAGAGGACATTCATAGTTACTGTCATTCAAAAAAGAGGATTTTGTCAACACACATGAATAATATAATGTAAG
Organism: Thysanoteuthis rhombus; assembly: GCA_963457665.1. Taxonomy (NCBI): domain Eukaryota; kingdom Metazoa; phylum Mollusca; class Cephalopoda; order Oegopsida; family Thysanoteuthidae; genus Thysanoteuthis; species Thysanoteuthis major. The sequence goes on from OY735206.1 coordinate 30,867,222, forward strand.
AGGTTAGATTCTGGTTGCTTCAATGAAGTGCAAGAAAGACAAATACTACAGCATATAAAAAAAAAAAATCAGCATTCAATTTATGGCTGTAATAGCAATATGAAACTAGAGAACACTCAGAGAAGGCATACTTCTGCTGATGCCTTTGTCACTAAGAATTGAATGAAAATCTGTGCACAAATGGTTACAAAACAGGGTGGGTATCTGCAAAAAATTCCAACTAGTTGTTATCTCATCCCCACGACCCACCCTCAAGAAAATTCGATTGAACAAGCACAAACACCTCTCTGAACAAAATAATGTGCATGGCTAAAGAAACAAGAAAAATCAGTACATGGCACCACATGCTAGCCCTAAAACTGTGAAGTCGACAACACTGTACAAGCACCGCCCAACCTCTGTCAGCATCTTTCAATTTTGAGGTTTTACAAGAATGTTAATATGAACTTTTTAAAAAACCTATCCAATACTTTCTGCACTATATATATATATATATATATAATATATATATATATAGGTTGGTAGACTTCTGTTTGTATGTATGTATGTATGCATGGGTATATATACTTATAGATAAGAAGCTAAGAAGGAAAGGCAGGTCAAATAAATGCGTTTCTATGAAACCAATCAGAACAAAGTGTCCCACACTTTGACATTTGTTTATTTCTCCGCCAACAGCCCATGAATGAACAGGAAGAATTATCTCCCTTCCTATCTCTTACTTCTTCATTTTCTTTTTCATGTTTGTCTCCTTCAGCATTTAAAAAAATATATATCACCTGATCTCTTCCAGACACTTTTAAATGATTCTTAAATTTATAAACATCATAGAAAATTTATGAGTCATTACCCTGTGAAATCATTTATTTAGCTTATTACCCTAAATTCATCCAAACAGTCACAGCAAACTAAAAATCTTGAATTTCATGTTAATTTCAATGATGACATTTAAAACTAAATGTATCTTTGTAAGCAGGCCATCCTTTTCTTTTGTTTTATCTTAGTTTATTTTTGTCTTATCTTCTTGTTTGAAAGAAGTGAAGACTTTTAGTTCAAGTAGCACCCAAATCTCCTGTATTGTCACACTCAGCACAACATGATCTGACAGAAGAAAGAAAGAAAAAAGAAAAGAAAAAAGGAAAAGGAAAAGGAAAAAAAGAAAACAGAAGAAAAAAGAGAAAAAGAAAACAGAAGAAAGGAAAAGAAAACAGAAGAAAAGAAAAGAAAACAGAAGAAAGGAAAAGAAAACAGAAGAAAGGAAAAGAAAACAGAAGAAAGGAAAAGAAATAAGAAGAAAGGAAAAGAAAACAGAAGAAAAAAGAGAAAAAGAAAACAGAAGAAAGGAAAAGAAAACAGAAGAAAGGAAAAGAAAACAGAAGAAAAAAGAGAAAAAGAAAACAGAAGAAAGGAAAAGAAAACAGAAGAAAGGAAAAGAAAACAGAAGAAAAGAAAAGAAAACAGAAGAAAGGAAAAGAAAACAGAAGAAAGGAAAAGAAAACAGAAGAAAGGAAAAGAAAACAGAAGAAAGGAAAAGAAATAAGAAGAAAGGAAAAGAAATAAGAAGAAAGGAAAAGAAATAAGAAGAAAGGAAAAGAAATAAGAAGAAAGGAAAAGAAATAAGAAGAAAGGAAAAGAAATAAGAAGAAAGGAAAAGAAATAAGAAAAAGAAATAAGAAAGAAAGAAAAGAAATAAGAAAGAAAGGAAGAGAAAAAAGAAAGGAAAGAGAAAAAAGAAAGGAGAGAGAAAAAAAGAGAGAAAAAAAGAGAGAAAAAAAAAATGAAAAAGCTCTCAGCCAACCCAAGTCAACATTTATATATAGGTCATTAAAGAGGGGTGGCGGTGCAGATAGGCCACTTGGTACGGACCTGTGATATTCAAGGGGCCTACCTGGCCCCCCATACAGGCAAATACTATTATATTTTATGTCTTTTCACAGTACATAAATATATTACCTTATACACATCTTTTGAATAAAATTGTTTGCAATTACTTTTTTTTTTTTTTAATAAATCATTCTAATTCTTTTGCTTGTAAGCATATGTACACTCCAACATACATTTTTATATATGAATATAAATTGTGTTATACAGATTATATTTCTTAATACATAACAATCGCATTGAAAAGAAATGAATAGATCGAGAATAGATGAGATGAGAATTTGGGGTGAAAACAGTCATTTGGGCCTTTGCATTACTGGTGGCTGTTTAGCTCAAGGGTAAGAACACTGCTATTTTGAAATGGCTACCCTATTGGTCACACGTTTGATTTCTGCAGCAGTCCCATTTTCTTTAATTGTTTATTCTATTTACATTGTCTACGCTAAGTGATACATTAACCGTCTAATAATGGGGGATCATTTCAAATAAGAGTTTCTATATAATATAATGCAATTCATAATCATTCTGTCTGGTCACATATGTCCATTTCTTCATTTTTTTATATGTATATATAAATATATATATATATATATATATATATATATATATATATATAAAACTGAAAAAAATTAACAGATATTGGGAAATGAGTGACTGAAGTTTAGTCTTTACAGTTGTTGAGATTTATATCAATTCTTTAATTATTATTGTAATTAACGCTTCCCTATTCAGGGTTGAGCACTCTTCAAGTAAGGTAACTCATTCATTATAAGCTATAAGCAATGCTCTTCCAACTCTGGAATATAGCACTCTGGTGGATGGGGAATTGTGTGTAAGTAAATATATCGCTTAAGTTCAGCCTTACCTACAGTCCAGTTCTGTGTACGGCAGAGTTAAATGCCAGCCTCTCGTTCTTGAAGCGAAAGTTTCTATCCTACCTCGTGGTATTGGATGGGATAATGGATAGTCTATAGCCACACTGAAGAGTTGTAATACAATGAAACAGCTGTGTGTGGATGACTCAATTATCTAATTATTATTATATCATGTATATATTCACGTGTGTGTGTGTGTGTGTGTACACCCAGGCATAAATCATGTATTTATCACTGATTACAAAAATACTTAATGAGCAATATAAGACAGGGGTCGACATCTCCCATCTGGTCTGGGCCTATTACCAGCTTTGCAAGTGTCTGTTTCGTATAGCATTAACATAGTGATAAACTGAAAATTATTACCTCAAATAAGAATTCCTGTTCTATGAAGTTTCTGAATTTCTCAGACAAATCATCTTCATTATTTTTGATTCTTGATTGATTTTTTCATCTCATTTCTGTTACTGGCTTACAAAGTCATGATAGAAATAATTATCTTAATACCTTCATCACCAATATTTTTTGTTTTGCTTTAGCGCAGGTAAAATAGAGAAAATTTCAATTAACATCTTTATGTACTGAATGTATCAAGTTGTCCACATTTCTATGATGAAGCATTTTCATCATCAATTTCTGTCTAGTTTTTATTTCATCTTACTTTTGTTGCTTCTTTAACTCTTAAATTATTGACAGTGGAACTTTTCTGTGAGCAGAATAAAAATCAGCAGTGCTCTTTTATGAATAGAATTGAAAATTTATCATGAATTCACCTAAAAGTTTGGTTATTTACCTTGAAATTTAGATTCTTTTATATGAATTTAAGAGTTGAACCTAGTCATATGAGACATAATAATCTGGAGTTGTCTAAATTCCTAAGATGAAACATTTTACTTATTATTAATTATTGGCTAGTTTTCCTGTCATCTTGTATTTTATCGTAACACTCAGGTCATTTCATAGTCTGTAACCGTTGAGCAACACGACTGGAATTGAAAGAGTAGCCTCCAATAAGATTTGAACTTGCATCCAATATTCTTGGGAGACTATTTGACAAGGATGATCCTGACTTCATTAAGTCCATTGGATCACAATACACTTCAAAAAGGTACAGTAAATCTATTATAGGCATTTACTAAGCTTAGCTCAGTCTTGCTCAAGGCACCTCACGGGGATCAAACTCACTACAGTATTACATAAGAATTGCTTTCAAGATATTTCATTCCATCAACCACTGGCCAAGAGTTCATTTCCAATCTCTGATGATCAACAACCAACTCTTGCAAACAATGCCATTTGAATAAAAACCTTAATGACAATGTGAATATCTGATAACCAAATTGTAGTCTTGCTGTAGTTCTCTGAGTGTTTGACTAATTCCATATATTATTAATTATGGAATTTCTTTTTAATCCTGATCAAGTTAGAGCACTTGGAAGTGTTGAATATTTCACCAGTTTGGGATTTCTCTGAATTTTTGAGATAAGGTATTATTATTATTATTATCTACCACTGCTAAGAGGGGAGTGTGGTCTATATACCCCCATCGGTTAAATAAAGGGTCCGGTTCGTTACTTTCCTCACACCTACCAGATGATACCTGATGAAGGCTGTAGAGTGCAACGGCTGAAACGTTGTATGGAAAACAACGAAGATGAGGATAGTCCGGACAATAATAGAGATACTGTTTGGGATTTTTTAGTAAAAACAGCACTTTTGACAATGCAGTCACATCCAGAGTTTTAAATTCCTCAATTATACTCTACAATAGAAAATTTGAAAAAATTTATTATAAACACGTCAAGATAAACTATATGTGTAATATCATGAGGTGTGTATTTTTTTTTCAGTTTTATACAAAACAGGAGAAGTTTTATTAAAACCTAGTCTAAAAAACAAAACGAAAAATGGACTGAGGCAGCCAATGTTTGATAATAAAATTACCATTATTTAAAAAAACAAAATTTCTCCAGAACCAAATCTTGAGTGAGAATGCTTCTAACAACGGTAGTTCGAGCATCTAAAATCTTTAACTGAATAGATATTCAACTATCTAACATCAACAAAATCTACGAAAAAAAGAAAATCATTTACGTCAAAAGAGGTAATGAGATGATGAATCAAGAAGGGAGGTAACTCTTGGCAAATATTTCTTAGAGTGAAATTATACAACCACCACAAACATCATCTAGAAACAAAGTTGTGAAAAAAAGTGGAAGAGGTTAGTTTTCAAGAAGTGTTGTATGAGGGAAAGATGAGCAAAGTGGAACAAGCTGATAAAGAATAATTCGTTCATGATTATCCCTGCCATGATTTTCAAAAAGAAACTTATAGCTGAAAGATTTGCTAAAAAGGCAGATTTTTATCAAATGAAATCAAAAAGTAAATGAACAGAAGGATAAAAATATTAAGTTTTTATTCCCCAATCTCAATTTGATACAATGAGAAAAAAAATTTGATAAATGAATATTCTCGTTTGGAATGAACCAATGAATTTTTCAAAGATTATATGATTTAAAAATGAATTTCACTTTCCTTTCTTCTATAGATTGATCAAATATCATTGTTGAGCTGCATCAATTTTTGGTCGGAGAGCTGACATCGTTATTAAAATAGCTTCCTAGAAATAAACAAAATCAAAAATAGATATTTTAATAAAGATCATACTTAAACGGGTTGATCCGTGAAAACATTCATGAATATATTTGAATTTCTAAGAGATTTTTTTTTTTTTCTCGGAAAAGAAGATCCTGAATTTGTTTCAATTGTCACGGTTAGAGAAACAGAAAAAACCCAAAACAAACTGTCCATTATCATAGTAAATATACCTCCTATTTCGTTTCTCCTTCACTTTCTCAGTAAACTATAACACTGCTTCATTTATGTGAAAATAAATCAGGAAAAATAGTCACATAGTTGAAAAAGAGTGTTGTTCAGAGGCTCAAAAGACTCTTTGGTAAGATTTTTTTCTCTAACATGTGCTAAAATGTTCAGGTTTGGTGACTGGAAATTATAGTACACGTCTCTTGGATAAGATTTTGTATTAGTAAAGCAATAATTAATATTTGACAACCATTTACCTTTATCTTAATTCATCACAAAAGTTGTCAACCAATGTTATTTCAAACTCATACACCTGAGTCAGGTATTGACTTGTAAATACAGGAATCATCATAAGAAGATTCTCTGGAGACAAACCTTGAACCAAGCTCTACAGATAAACTTGAGAATTCTGATTTTGCAACAAGTCAACAAATAGACTGTGCAACTTCTTTTACTTATACACCAGACTAGAAGAACTGTGATTACATAAATAGCAGGTCATTTTGCCCACTGCTAATAAAATGTCTTTTTTGTTCAAAGAATTATACAGCTAATAAATTCATCCTCCTTTTTGCCTCTTGTGGACCTGTGATAAAAGAGCAAAGTATTTCAGCATACATCTTCTCAACTAATTTTTTGAAGCAGCATGGGTTAAATACCATTCCAATTTTGAAGAGTTGATATCTGCGTAATAGGTCATTTTTAATACCAACTTGTTTATCTTTATACCTATAGAATGTATTAATATAAACAACAAAAATATGTAACGTCTTCATTGTTGATCTAGTCAGGGAACAAATCGAGTGTACAAAAGGTCAAGTTAATACTTTGACAAATTTTAACTGAAAAAGTTATAAGAGTTAATATGTAATGTTTATCTTGTGTAAATATTAACTCCTCGAGGCAACATGGGTTAAATTTCATCCCACTTTCAAAGTGTTGGTATCAGCATAGTAGATCATTTTTAATATCATCTTTTCATCTTCCTATTCTATGCCACCGTTTTGTTTAGCACTAAGACTGATTAACAGATGACTTTGCAATTTAAAGTGGAAGAAAATAAATGGGTCTCAAAAAGTTAAAGATCACCTTGTCACCATGGTTTTCACATTGAAATCACCTTAGGTGCAATAATTAGTAAAATAGAAATAAGTAATGGGAAAAAAAACTCCAAAAAACAAAACTATCTCATCATATCTCTGGAAACAGAAGATACAATAGTGAGATAAAATATGTATTAAGTAGCTGAAAATCTGCTTCTCCAATAAGAGATCAAAAAATGTTTGACTATATTTTTTCCTCAAAGATTCCCCTATAGAACATTGTTTTCTAGAAAAAAATAGAATTACAAATTGAAGAATTCCTTTCAAAGTATTGAAAAAAAAGAATTCAAAAAATATTAAACTTAGAAAGTATTGAAATTAAAAAAGACAAAATAAGAATGAGAATTTGTGGACTGACCTCAGTTCGTATTGTACGGCTGCCTTGAGTAGGACAAGTATTTAGATAGTGAGGGAAAAGATATTTGGGATCATCTACTTCAAGGTTGTCATCAGCTTCCAGACTGGCCTCAAGTCCTTTCACACCTCCAAACACAATCAGAGCATGTCTAAAAGAAAATAAGACAAGAATTTATTATTCTTAAATGAAGCTTATTTTTCAACTAGTATTTCTTTACAACAATTACTTTTATTAGATGAAGTATTTCAAATCACTTATCAATATTTATCAAACTCCAAGCCAAGTTGGAGTGGAGTTGACATTATTTCTCCAACCCCACAACAAGAACAACCTTCATCTAATTTAGGAGAGTAAACTTTTCAGTTTGTCTATCCCATTAAGTTAAACCAAACCCTTTATATTATAGAATTGACATTTTTTTAACTAGGATTTGAAATCATGACAAAGTGATAGCAAGGGGGCTCTCTTACCGAGCCAAAGTGACATGTCTTTATATATCCACAAATTTATTTATCATATATACAATACAAAAGTTGCAGTAATCATCTTCAGGTGGATTGGAAGTAAGAATGGAATTTGAACCTGCAATGCCTTTTTTTGAATATTTTATATTTCACATTTCAAGAATTCTAAGGGGTTTAACAAAGATGAAACAGTCTCAACTTTAGAAGTGTATTATTACAATTTCATTCTTTACCTTTCAAAATTCATTTTCAGTTCAGTTATAACCCTTGCCAATTGTGGGGGTTAAGAGAGCCAAAAGGATACAAAGATGCTAAATCCTTGAATAATTTTTGCTGACCCCTCCCTCCTCTTCCCCAAACCTCATAAATCTTGTATCTTTGACCTTTTGAACATTTTGATATTCCCAAATTTCAAATGTACAAATAGATAAATGTATACATTAAAGCATACAATAAAAATTTCGAATTTTAAAATTCAACTTCATGTTTACATAATGGAATTATTACAGTTCTCTATCTTTTCAATGTGCGCACCCCTTTGAGATTTCAAAATCATCGCATATACCTCAATCTCGAGGCAAAAAAATATTAGATTTAACAAAGTCAAAATTGGCAAAGTTATCACCAAAAAGTGTAAATAACAAAGTGTTAAAATCTATCAAATGTCAAAATCAATAGTCTTCTTCAAGATATTGCTGGAGAAAAAAACAAGAAAAAAACATTTGATGAGTTGGCTGTAGTTTTTCAATTATGTTGTATACATTAGCAATAAAATGAAAAATAAATTTGACTGCCACCCTTTCCTCACCCCTGCCAAAATTACCTCGTGTACCCTAAGTCCAGAACCACTACACTATGGTTTAAGAATAAAAAGTTTAAATAATGCAGAAAGGTGTACAAACTTGAATTTTTTCATTTGGAAATCATCAACGCTCGTTCCTCGTTCAGAGGTGCCAATTGCTGCATCATATTCACCAAAAGGACAATCAGTGAAAACTGCACTCAAACAACTGGCTAAACGCACAGTGTAACCCCAGTAAATACCATGTTCTTTCCGAGGAGTTGAATAGGAGACTACTTTTCCTTTCAATTTCTCCTCTGAAAAAGAAATAAAAAAGAAGTGATTCCTCATAGATATACAGCAAATTCAAAAATGCAATGAATATATTTCAGATCATCAAAATTATTATTCAAACTAATAAACAACATTTTTTTTAATCATGATTGGGCCAATGATATCCACTTTTAACAAGTAATCAAAATTACTATAAACTAGAAAGCACTCAAAGAAGTGGAAGTCAGTTTTCAAGGAATGTTGATCCTAAAGGCAAATCAAGTAAATTTATAACAAACCCTCAATGATAAACACCTCAATACCCCTAAAAGAGAAAAAAAAAACTGTTTGCCATAAACAGTATTTTTTCAGGGATATTGAAGAGTTTGCCACAAATTTATACGATTTGCCTTCAGCACTTTAAACATACTATCTAAACGTATACTAATAATTCCAAATTACAAAATATTATTAATTCCTATTGTTCCATAGTAACTAATGCCAAATTTATTAGGGGGGGGTCATCAAAGATTGAAAGCACAAGATTTTGCTGAAGGCCAAGATTTTATTATAAACAAAAAACTTATGCAAAAGCGTATGAGATGGGTTTCTTTGTGCATTATATAAAATTAAAACTATTTTAGACAATGAAGGACATGAAAGATTTCATGCTGGTGATGTTAACCCTAGAACTAAAAAGCTCAAAAACCATAGCATCACACTTGTATATTAAATCATACATACCTGTTTCTCCTTTCTTCAACTTGACTGTTACTCTCATACCATGGGGGATAACTTTATCAACCTCGACTTCCTGTTTCAAAGATGAACAAATATAGAAAACTGAGAGTAAAAATGGAAATATCTATCACCTTCACTCACTTTTGTATTTGAAACTAAAGTTCTTTAGAAATACTTCCACACGCTCATTTTCATACAGTTTATTTTTAACGTGCAATTTAGCCTTCTGAGAACAATATGGTTGCATTCCTTGTCAACTTTGACAATACAGCAGAACCTTATACTAATATCACTCAATGCCAACAAAATGATTTACTGAAAATTACTCATTTTGAATCATTTTCAAAGTACTTGAGTATCCAAAATAAACACAGTAGCAATTTCTGAAGAAGCAGCAAGATTGATACACAATTTCAAGCAGGGCATTATTATATTGTATTTCAAGAGTGATGAGGTAATATGACTCTGTCGATATCTTTGTCTTTAGCCATAATCTAAAACAGAAACAAATAACAACCCACCCCCAAATTATTAAAAAATTGCAACGTATTTATAAGCTATATTAAGTTCTACAGTGTTTATTATGTGAAAAAAATGGATTACTAAAACTGAACTAATGTTTTTAAAAATTAGTAAAAAACAAAAAAAAAAAACAGACAAAACAAACAATCTATAGTTACAAAAGAATTCTTTAAAGAGATTTTCCAAATATTTCTGCGACCCACAATTTTTACACAATCCTTGGAGGGACCTTGACCCCTAGAGAAGCCCAGCAGTAAACATCTCATAGAGAAGATAACTGCAATCAATCAATTCTTTTCTGCTTACCTTCCTTAATCCAACATTGACTAAACTCCCATTTCCAGCCTTGATGGGCTTGTTGAGCACAAGACCTTCGCGATACAGAGAATCTTCATTAGCTCGCATGTGATGTGGAGAGTCAAGAGGATTTAGCAAACCTGGAAAATAAACAAAGTTTGGTTCAATATCATTATTACTACTGATAATGTGGAACTAAGATGATATTCTTAAAATTATGTACTCTTAATATGCTATTAAAGTAAGCCAAGTATGTGACCCAAAACACAAGTCACACTACAACTTCACTTATCTGCATAAATGATGATGATGATAAAACTTTATATTGACCAGCACAACCAACAACTAGCATCTCATTTGATTTTTTTCAATATGCTATTTACCATTCACATTAGAACTAGTGTACCAGTGTTGTCAAAAATGACTGCATATGGATACACATAGTGTTCTTTATATGTGGATGGTAGAAGAATATATGCAAGGGATGCAACTCTTCAATTAAGAAGGTTATGTCTCTTAAGCAACTAAGTTCAATTTATTTGGGGTATCACAGATAAAAAATAAATATGTAAATACACGTAGTGTATTATTTTAGTACATAAAAAAAGCGTACAATAATGTCTTACACTTAAAATAGAATTTGGTTCCATTTTTATTTGAAAATATCACAGGGAACTAAGTTTTACCACCAAATGGAACACTAGGACATTTCCAATTCATTATCCGTCATTAAGAATGTTTAGAGCATATTACAACCAAGATAAAAGATGATACAACATTCATCAAACACACCTTAGTAATTTATAGCAGTTAAGTCCCCAGCTAGATAATCTGCTTTATTTGAACTTACTCAATGATTAAGAAGAGTTGTGTCCCTTGCATATATTTTCCCACTATCCACATATATAAAACGCAATGTGTATCCATATATTCCATGTATGCAGTTGTTTTTGTCACTATAATTCTCCAAATGTCTGTCGTCACATCACTCAATAGCTAGAGTTATGGCCACCAAGTTTTCTGTAGTTACCAATGGGTCCTTTGGGGAATGTTTTTAGCATATATGTTTTAGAAAATTCCAAAACTCATCTAGTTTTTAGTGAAGGGTTCAATTTACCACGTAAGTATAATGCGAAATTGGACCCTTACTTTGTGTCAACCAAGTTAGCTAAACTGAATCTTTATCTTTTTGATTAACAAAATAAAGTAGATATCTAGCTGAAAATTCTATTAGTAGGGCAGGTTTCCAGTTAATCAGTTATAATGAAAGCAATCAATTTTGAGTTGTTACTGCGAATACAACCCCCCCCCAAATAGCATTCGAAAGGAAATTATGAACCTGCCACTCATATAAGCTGCTTTTTACCTTGTGAATTAAGCAGTTTTTAATTGAGCTACATAGATGAAAATATACCACCTGAATGGTTTGAAACATAGATTCATAAATTTTCACTGTAAATTGAACCCTCCAATAAGAACCAATTCAAAAAAACAACAAACAAAAACCATTTCCTCTACTAATTGAAGGGTTGGATGCTCTAAGTTTCAAGTTTTAATCATGAACAGTTAGGGCTGGGTGAAATCCAGATAGATAGACATAAATGTCAGAACACATGAATAACCTGAACCCAGCAAAAGTGAACAAACCAGTCTGATGGGAGTAGCAGTGATAATACAAAAATATCAACAAGGAAGTCATAGGGGACAAATCTGCTAATCTAATAATAACTTGCCTCCAAAGAAGATTCAGACTGTATATAACCACAACGACAAACATTATTGGGGAATGAGAAGTATAGAACACATTAAAGCTATAACCAAGAAAATCAACATCCTGAAGTCTGTACAGATAAGTCAATTGAATGTTGCTAAATGGTTAACTGTTAATAACAAACTGATGAAAGCCACTCCTAATCGACAGTGGAACTCTTCTGTAATGGAAACAAAGTTTGTTAAAATCATCAAGTCAGATAGGATGAAAGAATAAATAAAAACTTTACTCGAAGTTGAAAGGGAGGTGACTTTGATCAGTAGTTAGTTATTCAGAGAAAAATGAACATCTAGATATTCTTATATGAAAGTAAGAATTAAAAATTAAAACTTTTCAAATTGTCTGATAAACTGTACTACAACGCTAGGGTAGTGCCCCCCATATACTTAGTTAAGACTTAAATAAAATAAAAAAACCTTCTTTTAGCTGGATATCAAAACATTTCACTTCTAACATCTCCTAATAAAACCCCTGAAGACGTGTTCAACCACTCACTTGCCCCGACAATTTTAGCAGGTTACTCTAAGATCAGTATCATTTTGCCAGCCTCCTGGCTGATCCGAACTTCACTATTTTTCCACTGTGACCAATCTCTATACTGACTTTCTCCATTTCAGATCACCGATGTTGAAGCATCTCACATACAGCTACTCACCACTAGCTCCAAACTCGTATACAGCTCTCTCTCACGAATGAAACAGCAATGCTTTTCACCACCCGATAGTCATGATGATCTGTCTCCTAATTCTCCTTACTTCTGGAAGCACACATTGATTAAACTCCATGTGTTCTGTCTTACATAGTCTGTCCATTGTTTGTCTACCAGCATCAAAGAATCCCCCCCCACACTCCAAAATTCCTCGCACATAACTTGGCAGTTTGGCATACACATTGAACCCAGTTTCCATAACCATTTCTTGGTACACTCCAAGCCTTATGGATTCAAAGCAGTTTAGACATTTCCACATCGACTACGACGACTGCACCATCATGGCAACAAAGCTCCCATCTTTCACTTCTCTCAGCACGATCGTATCTATGTTGTCTCATAGGTATTTCCATTACAGTCCTATATCATCATTAAGGTTCATGTATTAAATGTATGTTTTATTTGTCCATCCAAATACTTGTATGTGTCTTTTTATTGTTTCATCTCTGCGTCCATACTTGGCACACATTCTCTCCATACATTTCCCCTCCTCCTCCAACTCTCCCACTGACCCAGGGGACATCCATTCTTCGACCAAAACTCTATAGAACTACATATATCAACCATCATATTGATACTAGACACTTGGAACCAAAAAATATTTGAAGAAACAAATGACTGAAATATTCCATTGATAAAAACTTTTTTTAAAAAACAACCTTGTTCAGGAACAGTTATTTAGATTATTGAAATACACATTTCATACAGATCTCAAATGGCCTCTTCCCACAGGATATGGATATAAACCCTCCAGGTAAACAATACAATAGAAAACAAGATGTTCGATGACCTATTTTTGCAAAAAAAAAAATGGCCATACCACATCTGGTCGTGAACCTTTGAATTATTGTTGGTTAATTATTTGTAGGATATCATACCTGCATACTGAAGATCCTGATGTTTAGGAAAGAGGAATTTCCGAAGGTACTGGGGGCATTCTAGATACTGTAAAATTCGGCCCAACTGGATGTTGGCATGTCCTTTTTTCTTAATTCCATTATAATCTCCTTCAACACCACTGCAAGAAGAAAAGAGGAACAAAATATACAGAGTAGAGGAAGAATAAAAAGCAAAAATTCTAAAGGAAACAAGTTAAAATGAGCCATTCAGAGAAATTATAAAACCAGGTATGGCAGATCATGTGTAGAGGAGTCACCAATCTTGCTGGAATGAAGTTAGAATAATAGAAAACAACATTAGAGAATAATGCCATGGAACAGATCAACATATATGCAAGGCTCTGATAACCTCCTCAGTAGGCCTAGCATAGAATTGAACACCATTGATCAGGAAAGAACAGGTGTGAAGTTTAAGGCTCCAAAATTTAACTAACTGATTGCCCAAGTGGATATAAGGGTGGGTAAGTCTATGCAGTTACCTGGTGGTTGTGAGTTCAATACCTAGGTTAGGCAGTGACATGCATATATTTTGGGTTTAAAGGAATAAGCAGTAATTGAATATCAAGGATGAATTAATTCACTAATACAAGATATCTTCTAGCATAGACAGTGGAATGAGAACAATCTGTTAATAATCCTGGTTCAAAATTACCAAATAGCAGGAGGCACCAAAAAAAATGTCAGCGGCTACAATAGCTGAAATGCAGAGGCTATAACAACCAAGATAAGGACACCAGTTCAAATAATTATGTGCGGCCAAATAAAAACTGGGAAGCTCGCAAAAACCAATGTTCAGAAATGAAGCCAAGTTAAGCAGTTATAATGTTGAAGGGAAATTCGGAAGATGTAATAACAGAAGAATCTATGATTTCTATTTACAGATTAAAAACTTACTTCTTATCTTCATTCCCACTCTCATCAAAGATGATAATTTCATCAACATTGAATACAACTGCAGCTCGGGCAATCTAGAATAGAAACAGAAGGAAAATTCAACAAAAGTATGTGAAATAGTACATTAAAATTTTGCAATACCACTATCTAATGGCACGCATTTTGATAGCACCAACAAAAATTGGGGAAACTCTTAGAGTAATCCATACACGAAGCATTAGTCTGTGAAAAGTAATTTGTCTGTTCTTTTTGGTTTTTCCATTAAAACACCACCTATAATGGCAATTTCCTAATAACAGTACTCTTAAAATTGAATGAGCTGCAATGACAGGAGTCTACTGTTATACAGTTTCCTTAACCTAACATTTGTTAAATATCTTTGCTGATTTCTGGGCAAAATGTCCCCCACTTATAGATACTGAAAGTAATTTTGTGGCATATTTACACAAATAAAGTGATATGCTATAGAGCTCAGTATTTTTTTTTGTTTGAAAAAAAAAAAAATTCAAATATTGGTTAAAAGAAATTTTATAAAACAAAAACAACATTGTCCTTGTTACTGATAAATGAATATAACTGAAAGTTGTTATGTTTTCTTGCCCCAAAATTATAACTTTGAAATTGCCAAGAATTGTTTACCACACAACAAACAATACCTCTTCTGCATTTGTAATTGTTTGAACCTGGGAACGATGCAAGGATAAAATCTCCTATATAGCATTAGTACATCTAAATATTGTCAGCACTTGACTCATGGATTTGGAAGAACAAAACTAAACAAAAAAAAAAACATCTGAATTGGCAACCCTAACACACAAACATCTACTTGGGGATTTTATTATATAAAAACCATTATCACTTTTTTGCTCATTGGTTTTTGTCGAACTAAAGCAAACAGGTATATAAATTCAATACCTTGTCAGGATTCAATCATCAGACTCTTATGTTAACAGTCAAGTAGAGTACCATTAAAGTCAATTTTCACAGCATAAATACTGAATCAAATTATGTTTACAAACGGACTATGCAAGCAGCAGGTACAGTTTGAATGACTGCTGCTGATAACAGCTTCACTGCCTGCCTTAGCTTTTGTTTACATGTGGTATGTAGTATTGTACAAAGCCAAACGGGTGGAAATGGAGGTTAGAAAAGTGTGTTATACAAATCCATATTCCATCCATACATTACAATTAATTTAGTCATCTTAGATGGGAATTATGCTAGTTCTCATATATTCACCCGCTAATGAATCTGAGAACTAATGAATTTAGTAAATGAATACATCAAGAAAACAAAATCCACACGCCTTGACAACAACTTACCTGTCCTGCAAGATACGTCCGCAGTTCGTAGGATTGAGCATTGTCCAAAATAGAACCAGGTAATGCTATGGAGACTGTGTAATCACGACCTATAATTTTTAAAAAACATAAAATGTAACTTGCGAAATTTCCACACATTTAGAAAGTTATGTGAAGAAAAATACAAACACCTAACAATATCCCCAGTGGGCTATTATTTCCATACTCAAACAGGATTGCCAGATTTGGCTATTAGAAGATAATCTGACCTTAATCTATGAGGTTTACTAACACAGGCATTGGAATAGAGCTGAATTTGGAAGAGCAAGAGATTCAATAACAGCCTCTTGAGGCTGGTATTCAACCTCTATTCATATCTTGACGATTAAGATCGGATTATTTCCCTTTGTACCCCAATCTAGCAACCCTGTACTCAGAACTCATTTTTTTTTTCAAAATATAATCTCATATTTCTTCAAAATGAAGACAAAATATGGTTTGCTCATCTTGCTCCTAGTGGAAGGAAATTCAGGATATGTATTCGGTCATTGCAGTTTAATCTTTGTGTTATAGGAGAAAAGTTCAACAAGAATTAATAGATTTTTGCTGAATTGGTTATTTTTGGCACTGGTGACCAAGTGTTGTCAGATCCCTTTCTGACAAGTAAAAAAAATAGAAATTTGATTCAAAAAATAAGTCAGACATTGAGAAAAAGAGAATCATGTCAAATTCTGGTCAATTCTCGGAAGAATTGTACATTATTTAAAATTTATTACTCTGCATTCTTTTACAAGGGCGCCAAGATTTTGCGCACTTAGTAACTTTAAAAGCTTGTATCTTGTGGGTCTGTTCTGTCTGACTGGAATTAACATAAGAAAACTGCGAGATTTGAACACACTTTTGGATTTACAATACTTCATCTAATAGAATGAATAAGTAAACTGAGTGACAGAAGAGTCTGGTTGTGGAGAAGCAACCCAAGAACCAATAACAAGGCTGAAATTGAAAAACAGCCCACAGTGTGAGACAATTTCCACATCTATCCTACCTGCACCAGTCTTTTCTTCATCTTCTTCCTCACTTTGGTCATCCTGGTCCGCAGCCGGCAAATCATCTGGAGTTTCTTTCTGCTTTTTTTCATTCAGCTTCTTCTCCATTGCCCTTATCAACCTATCTTCTTTCCATTTTTTCTTCTGGAGTTTTCCTGAAACAAAATAAGACCTCCATTTTATCAGTTCTGAGGAGATCATTTTAAAAGCAGTTTGTGGAGTTTAGGCAAATACATTCCTTACCATAACACAGTAAAAAGCATAAGTACAAAAATGTTAGTTTATTTAGTTTCAGGTTGATCAGATGATACCAAGTTCAATCCTTAATGCCTCAGTTGAACAGACAATGCTATTGAGGGAGATAGATATAGTACACTCCAGTAATTTCAAAGATTTAAGAGTGCCATTACAAAAGGTGGATTTTATATGAAGTTTATCAGTAATGGGAAACCAAAAAGTACAGACAAAAATGACTTTTTGTTACCCTTTCATCTCATGGAACATTGTTTAGGGGATTTATTTATTTTAGTTTTTGGAATGATTCACTGAAATTTTCACGTGGCTTTGATGCAAAATAATCTCAAATGGCAATGGGTTGGCCCTGTTGCAAGAATGGCAGACAACCGATGGACATTGTGACTCACGACATGGATCCCCAGAGATCGCATGTGCAACTGTGGCCAGCAGAGTATTAAATGGAGAGACAGGCTAGACGAAGTCAGAAAGTACTGGCTCCACAATGTCCACGATAGCAAAATGTGGCGAATCTTGGGGAAGGTCTATGTCTAACAATGGACATTAAGAGACTGATGACAATGAAATGGCATGTAAAGCTTTGAAGCTTCGTGACTTGGGCTAACTTTTTCTGTAGAATTCAAAAATGTAATTAGATCAAGCCAGATGTACTTTTCCTCTTATAAGACTCTGAAAATGGGCAAAAATTCCAAATGTAAAAAGATGATACCAACTCTGAGAGCTTCTCATTCTAACAGTATGCTAGTAAGAAAATACAGTAAGAAATGTATAAAACCATTGTAAACAGTCACAATTCAAACCCTGAATATCTTGGCAACGTGAAAGGTTTTACATTGTTGGTAATATTGTGTAGTCTTACACCATTAGTCCAATTTTCATTGCTTTGTGAAATAGACGACCAATACAAATGTCTACATCGTGTATAGAAATTGCAGTGAAGCTCATGAATAAATGGACAACACAGGGGATATTACTTGGGTGACAAAAATCAAAAGATGAAGGCTATTAAGTGAGGAAGGTGGCAAAGTGTAATAGTTATCCATTGTAAAAAAAATGAATAGTTCATTGCAAGATAAAAGTCCTAACTTACAGAAAGAACTGAATTTCCATCAACAACGATCAAATAGAAATTTTACTGAGTTAGCCATAGGACTGCAGTGTTGGAAATCTCTGCCATTCACAGTAAATGGCTTTAAATAGACAACAAAATACATTCTCTTGTATTGAATTGGTTAAAAATACTTGAAGGTGTATTGTATATCAAGCCAGAATGTAATCTCATAATTCACTCAATATTGTCTTAGAAGGATCATGAGAAATTCCATGTATGCATTGACAAGAGAAAATTTGACTGATTACAAAATTAAAATAGCAAATAAATTTTGATTAATGGTTCTCAAAACAAGAGGCAGGGATATAAGCTTTGATATATGTACCCATATTTTTTATGTGGGATATTGAACCATAAAATACTATTCAACTGCCAGAAGCTTTAAATACTTTAAAGAGAAAAAAAAAGAAGTTTCTGTAATTAGGGAAAAGAAAAGAAAACTCACGTTCTTCTCGTTCCTTTTTCAAATCCTTATAATTCTGCAAAGAAAAAAAAGTTTATATGAACCAAGGTCATTTTTTGCCAACAAATGTTGCATTTATAATGCACAGTTATCTCCCCGGAAACTAAGAAGCAAGACAATAGAATCAATTCTATCATTTCACAACTAAAACTTATTAATTTTTACTAGTTTTTTTACCTTCATCTTCACTCAAGAATAAAAAATTTGAAGAAAAATTTAAAAACTAGCATATACCTATCAATATTACGTATAGAGCAACACTAAGGAGTCCAAAGCTATTTTGAAAGGTAATTTATTTTTAATAATTCAAGTCTCCTAATTTTAATGTTTTTTTTTTTTTTTACATATCTCAACTCAAGCTGTTTTAATATGTAATCAGATAAAGTCTTGAGCATTTCTGTGATATATTATTCATTGTGTCATAACAGCCAATCTCATTTTATTACAACCCTACAATTGTTTGTGTTTTTTTTTAGCTCTTAATTTCTTTCACATGGACCAATCCGTTACAAAAAATTTGGCAACCAAAATCTTTTTCAAGATTGGATTAAAAAATGTTTATATTTAAAGAGACCGAGACATCTTATAGTGTATTCTATATAAAAGTGGATCTGCCATCAAACAAGAAGTGTTTTCTAAGCCCTGAGGCTACATGTATTTAAAGCTTCCGGATGGGACCTCTGGGTGTACTGCTTAGACATGGCTGTAGCATGGTTCCATTAGCATAGATGCTGCACTTACAGTCTTGGTCAATGACATGTAAATCTAAGGTTATCCTGTATATTCTCAGTAGATCAGTACAGGTTCTTCTGCGGGATAACGTCTCTAAATCAAGCTCTTTTGGACAGTCAGAAAATGACAGGTGATTGGGTTCTTCTTTGTATACTTTCAATAGCATTTATGCTGAAGAGATCAAATGCTGGAGCCGAATTCCAAATGTGGCCTGACAAGTGCTTCATATAGCATTATGAATATTTCTGCATCGGTGTTCTTAAAGGTGTGGCAGAGACAAACAAATGCTTTCATTTCTATGTTGATTTTCTGTCAGCAGTGTGCTGTGAATTTTAGTGTTCTGTTGATCTGTGCACCAAAGTCTTTCTCAACATTTACATCGTTTTAAACCCTCCACCTCCAATCACCCTATTTTGGATTGTTTTTTTCCTTTAAAGAAATCGTCCTTCAAGAAATTCTAAATGAAACCAAAATGACAATCTTACATTGTTTCATTGAACGTGACCCTCGTAATTTGTGAAAATTGATTATCTCGATTTCCTTAAAAATACATATTTTGTAATCAAAAAAAGTGGGAGTAGCTTCCTTTTATTACTTGACTAGCTCGATATAGAACAAAAGATCATTTGTATGTAACCATCCTATCGGATAACCCACCTCCGCTCATTTTCCAAAAATATTCAATCTTGATATTTAATTCAACCACAAATTACTTATTTGTAGTTGAATAAAATACCGTTTTGAATGGTCAGTGTTTCTACTTTCATTTGTTCCGTAATAAGTTAGCAGCAGCTTGAATAATTGTCAGCTGAAGTTACCTCCCTTGTTTTTAGGAACCCAATCCGAACAATTACCAGATTTAGAAATTACACGAAATGTTTTTGTCTAATAAAAAAATAAAAAAGTTGAAAATTTGATTTTTTTTAATTGCGTTAATTTGTTAAACAGGCAGTATTGAAGATGTGCTTTATTTTCTAATGCCATGTCTTGAGCATTGACAAAAAAGGGGGAAGAAAAATGGTGATCTTTGCTTTGACGTACACCTAAGGTATATAAATGTGTTTAACTAGAATAGAGAGAGACTCCAGAAGTCATACATGGGCTTTAAAAAAGGTTTTTTCTTGATTAAATGTATGAAATTAAACAATGTATTAATGAGAAATTGAGACAATAAATGAAATTAAACGCATGTCTTTATAAGATTGTGTACCATGAACTCGCCCAAAGTACAACGAAAACAGCATATGACGTGCCAAATTGACAAAAGCTGAAATGTGCAATAAATATCTGAATTCAATTTCATTACGATATTAATTTCTAATGAATATATTGTTTAAATATACTTTTTAGAGCCTTTATACGCCTTTTGGAGCCTCTGCTAGTTAATCTGCCACAAGTTTATGTCCGTCAAAGCAAAGGTCAGCAAAAATCACTAAATCCACAGTAAATAAATAGTGAACCCGTGCCATCAAGTATAACAGCATACATGAAAGTGATATTTAGTCAAGTCTTTAATTAAGGTTGTTTTTTTTTTACAAGCAACAGGTTATGAATGCTGAAATAGAAGTTTCGTTCATTGACTATTCTACAGCAATTAATTTCACTTTTACAGTTTGTGTGCTGTATACATCAAAATGTCTCTTTGAGTACTGCCATACAATAAATAAAGTACGGGGCTGTTACAGACAAAAAATGAAAATATACAAATACACGTGGTGTTGGTTGTAGATTCTGATGAGTTAGAACACATGGTGAAAGATGATAGGAAGAATATAAGCAAACAAAAATATGATATTCATAAAGGTTCATGACAAACATTGGTAAATAAAAAAAACTATGAGAAAAACTCACGGAACGTGAATTCATCACATTATTTTTAATGCGTTTTGCAGGGGTTTCCATATCGCCTTCTGAGAAGGATGAACCTCCTGGGTGCTGGCAGAGTTTAGACGGTGTACACCGAAAAGATGGAGGCGGTGTCAATCTTTACATGGTTCCGTCTGATATGCTATACCGTGTTGGATCTGGACAAACACAATGAAATACAAAAGCAATTGAGAGTTTTGTTCGACGGCAAAACAACTAACGAGCATTTTTGAAGGCCAAAATTTTCATTCTAAGAGATAGGTAGATGAGGTTCTCTCTATCTTACACATTTACCGAGAAGGAGGAAAGCAGATTCTAAATCAGAGCAAAGAGTATTTTCCTGATGAAACTAGATGACAACTTGGAAAATATGTGATACTAATGCCACACACATTAATCTTTACAGTGTTTGTAGGAAGAAACCAAATGGAGAGCATATAGGAAGGAATTGAAAAGAGAAAGAAAGGAAGGAAGGAAGGAGTTACAGCTAAGATTATGGAGAAATTGAAGATAATTCAATAATCGTAAGAAAATTGGCTAGGTGCATGAGCCAGTTTAATGAATGATTCACCCAAGGGTGAATGAAATAATTTTGGGGATGAACAAAACTACAGGAGTAAATGAAGGGTGAAAGACTTGATTTAATCTGATATCTATAGTTTTTCTTTTCTTAAGTAATTTTTGTGATAGACATGTAAAGTAAGAAACATTATTTATACAAATCTAATTCTAAGTTCAAAGACTATTTTTTAAAATTCTTTACCTCCTTTATCAGCCAATACAATGTATAAACAGTGTTGCATAAGAATCGTCCTCATCAAATCTGAAAATTTTTCGTGGTAGGAAATTCAATGTTTAACAAAAATCTAACAATTTTTTGTGTTAATTTTATTTTGTCACTCCTAGTTTTCAACAAATATTTTTAGGATGTTGAAAAAAACATGAATAAAATAAATATTCAAGATATGAGTCAATTTATGCTTTTTGCCCATGATACAAAATGAATTATGTATAAAATCATACACAAGAAAGAGAAAGACAAAAATGTTGAAAAGAAAACAGAGAAAAATTGAGTCATGAGTGAATAAGATTTGGTAATAAAGTCTTGAGGGTGAATGACACTGAAATAGGTCAAGAAACATTAACATAAGTAAACCAAGTAGCTACTAAGGGCTCTGTGGCTACCAGAGGACCCCAAAGAGCTCGCCGGGAGCCCCCAAGAGGTAGTTGGATGGCCCAAATTAAATTTTGCTCAGGGGTCTCTTATATATTATCTGAATAGATGGAAAAAAAAGGTAAATGGTTGACTGTAGTCAGAGGTGACCCGAAAACTCCTCTTTCTTTTGCTAAAGTTCTTTCAGATAGGGGTGGTTACAACTCCTATCACTGATACCTCCACCCTCATCATGCAGCTTAGAGTATACTCAATCAGCTGCTGAATGCACAGGGAAAATTGTCTAAATTAAAAGTTTTTCAACACTCTTTGCTTATACTGGGAGTCAAACTAGAACTTTCCCCAAGCCCTTTAAATGGCAGCCACTGAGAATTTTGCTTTGGTGGGGAAAACATGAAGAAGAAAATGAAAATCAATGGCTAAAAAGTGACTCCATAGTCTTCATGTTCTTTCAGGGAAGCAATTTCATGCCTGCATCTGTCAGATGCTGATCCATTGATTTTCTTCTCTCCAAGAGAATGTCAAAGAACAAAGGATGAAGCACTAAGAGAATGCATTCCTCTGCCAACACCATGCACTAATTAGAAACTGAACAAAAATCAGTTCATACATAGCTCTGATGAAGGGGAGGTAACCATGGGAATTTCGAATTCCGACTATTGTCTGAATGTATGAAAAAATATCCCCTTATCAAAAACAAATACTTGGATCTGCCCCAAAATTTGATCAATTCTTTCTTAGCCCATGTCCAAACTCTTTCACAAAATGTCATTTAAATTCATGGAGAAATTTTGTAGATATTGTGTAGGAAAACATGAGTGCATATATAAAAAATGGAAAAAAAATATCTCTCAGTCAAAAACAAAAATCTTGATTTGCCCCCAAATCTAACTGATTCTTCCTTACCCAATGGCTTACTCTTCCACGAAATCTTATTGAAATTCTTAGAGAACTTATGGAGGTATTGTGAAGACAGATAGACATGAGTGAACACATATACCTCTTCCAACCTCATTGGCTGAGGTAACAAACTATGCTTTTAAAACACCACATTGCCAAGTTCAAAGAATTTTAGCATTAGAATAACATTTTTTTTAAATGGATACAGAGAGATCCACCCCAAAATTGAAAGGATAAGAGTGTTGAGAAAGGTCAAAAATATGTTTGAGTCATTCAACAAGAATGGAGGGAAAAAATATTTTTGTTAATAAAATAAATTATAAGGTTACCTCACCTTGTGCAAAACTGGGGGGAAAAGAAGAGTGAAGAATTTAATGGAAAGAAGAAAACATTAGAGTTTGAAAATCATACCCAACAAATACTTATTCATGAAAATACTGATTCTTTTTTAACAGTGATGTAAATTGACAGTTCTAAGAACGGCCGAAATTTCATTTTAAGACCAGATTTGAATATATTAACCTAAAGTCTGAATCCATTGGCAAAAAATGTATCTATAAGTTTAAAAACAGTAAATGCTCAAATTGATCATCTTTGACCTCACAACTCTTGTTTATCTGCTGAATATAAAAACCTTTAATATATCTTATTGTAGCAAAACTGATGTTGTTACTTGCAGGAATTCAATTGTTATATAAGGAAAAATTCTCATGGATCCAGACTTTTGGGGTATTCTCCCTCCTTCTCTCTCTTTCTCTCTGTCTCTCTCAATTTTGTTGGATTATGTGTGCGATTCAGCATATTTCCATGGAATTGATAGGTAGTAGATTTGCATGGAACATATATATATGTATATATGTATATAATGAAGTAAAGGATTCGCTACACAAATATGTTTATGTCTCTGCCCTGTTTGGGCTTCTTCATCAAAATCTTGATAGAAACTCAGAGTGTGTTTGAAAAGAGTTTCTGGGACATTTTTTTTCGGTGGGGGGTTTCTTGCTTTCCCAATTATCTTTCCATTTTCTATCATGAAATAATCATTTACTAAGACTCCAGAATAAATCGTTGATAAAATTAGACATTTGCTTTTATTAAGCTTATCAGATTTGATTGGCAATCATTAATTATTGGCAAAATTGGGGGGAAATCGGCCGAATCTAGCCAAAAATGGCTAATCTGGCAACTCTGATCCAACACTTCCCCTTCCCCAACCCCTTTGTCCACACTTTGCAAGCAGCTGGCAGCTTTATTATTTAGTACCTACCCAGCCTGCTGGATATATCTGGCAAGGACATCTTTCCTTTGCCCCCTCTCTTACAAACGTGACATCATTTTTTAGAGGGTAGTGGTTACACACTGTAATTAGAGTGATTTCTTTTTTTTTAATCTTGATTTCTGAAACATCAGTTTGAAAATATATAATCTGTTTTTTGGTTCGATTTTTAAAACATTGCCCAATTTTCATAAGTACCGGAAAAAAGTTTAAAAAATGAAAATCTTCTACATCTTTAATCTTCCAAAAAAAGAAAAGAAAAACTCTAACCAGCTCACTTTAGAGGCAAGTCTTGTATTTTCTTTAAAAAGAAGGATTAAATTTTCAGAATATTTTTATTTCTAAAATGTTGTTTGAAAAAGCAAGAGTAAAATTTTTAACCAAAACAAAAAAAAAAAAACGGATAGAGAAAAGAATACTTTTTTCAAGAGGATGTAATAAAAATCAAGATTAAAGAAGAAATGAATTCATAATAATGCAAAGAGAATTCATGAACTCACTTTGGTCGAGACTAGAGAACGCACGTTTTTGTGACGTAGCCAAATTCCATAATGGACCACAGAATCGAAGTAGTACCTAAAGTGCCCTTTGTCTCAGCTTTGGTATTTGTAGAATAACAAAAGGCTAATGGTATTTATGTCAACAAAAATTCAATCCTAGTGTGCACTCAATAACTTTCACCCCAAGGAACTATCATTTCGTCCGTTTATATATTCTTTCTTTCCTTCTTTTACTTTACTTCATTCATCTTTCTTTCAATGTTTCTTTTTCCTTCTATTTTATTTTTCTTTCTTCAACAACATTATGAAATGATAACAATGAAGTAATAAGGGTATTCAGAAAGAAAAAAAGAAAGAGAGAAAGAAGGAGAGAAATAGGAGTGTGAAAGAAAAAAAGAGAAAATAAGGACGTAAGTGTAAGAGAAAGACAACGAAAATTACGAAGGAAAGAATGAATGAATGAATGAATGAAAGTGAGTAAGAAAGAAGGCGAGAAATAAGAGCGTGAAAGAAAGAAAGAGAAAAATACGAAAGTAAGAATGAATGAGAGGAAGAGAGAAGAGAGAAGAGAGAAAAACACTAAGAGAGAAAGTGAGAAATAGGAGCGTAAAAGAGGAGAATATGAAGGTAAGAATGGATGAGAGAAAGAAAGAGAGAAAAAGCCATAAGAGAGAGGGTGAGAAATATTAGTGTAAAGGGATTAAATGAATGAAAGGAAGAGAGAGAGAGAAAGAAAAAGCAGCAAGAAAGAACGTGAGAGATAGGAGCGTACAAGAGAGAAAGAAAGAAAGGGAAAAATAAGAGCGTGAGAGTTAAGAGAAAGGAGGAGAAAATACAAGGTTAAAAGTGAAAGGGAGTCTTACGAGAACTTGATAATGTAAGGAAACTAAACTTAAGAGCGTGGGAGTGAAAGAAAGAAAGAAAGAAAGAAAAATACAGATAGAAAATGAATAATATAGTTGGTACGTAATCCTATTCCAACGCAACCTTTTATAATGATAGTTATATGCGTTTTATATCATTATTACGTCATACATGAGCCGGAGTTAGCGATGACGTCACTTTTACCAGGTGCACTCCACGTCAACTTACCGGGCGAGTAGCTATTTTGCTAACAACACTGATCAGAGAAACTCTTCACACGATGAAATGAAATGCTTTGCATCGAAGAAAGTGATTTTTTTTCTTCACATATTTTCAAAGGCTTTACTTTATTCTGTTCTAAAATTATTCTTTCATATATTTATTTTTCTTTCACTAACTTTCCTGTCAACGCATCCAATCGGAGCATAGCCGCCGTGTACTTGAACTTCAACCAAAAACAGCTGGGCAGGTTCTATGCGTCACAGTCATTTGAATCAAGGCTTTATTGATGAGAAATAAATACAGGTTCCTAACTTGAATGTATTGAAAAAGAAAGTAGAATAAATTACGTGTATCGATT
The DNA here is from genome assembly GCA_963457665.1 of Thysanoteuthis rhombus. NCBI lineage: Eukaryota > Metazoa > Mollusca > Cephalopoda > Oegopsida > Thysanoteuthidae > Thysanoteuthis > Thysanoteuthis major. The sequence goes on from OY735206.1 coordinate 30,893,684, forward strand.
CCTTTTGCGTCATTGTGTTATACTGGTCCCCCAAGCTATATCCGGAAAAGTCTATAAAGAATCTTTGCATTAAATATTTCGATAGCAGAAAAGGCGTAAAGCGAAGAGGAAGCGATTTTACCATATTTGATCAAGTACAATACATTTTATTTTGCGAAAAATCAGTAATATATGAGAATTTTTATCTGAATACTTGAGCGTAAGGCCACAATCCTTCAATTAGTTTTGACACTGATTTTTTATATAAAATTTTTCACTTTACACACGAGTAAATACGATAAACTTACCAAATCTACGCAGGAAAATTTACTTAGCGTTCTCAGACGTTCCCCCAAATAACCTTGTGTGAGATTTTCACTACAGTTACACTTCAGATGACCGGAAAAAAATGTTTTGGTACATTAATGTTTACCAGGAAAAAACACCATACAAAAAAAATCCCTTACTTTGCTTTCTGGGTAGGAAATGAAGTCATGAGAATTTCGTTTTATTAAATGAGTAATATTTGAATTTATTTACTTCATACTAATAAAATTTATGTACTTCATACTAATAAAATGAGTAATATTAGTAATTATTTACTTCATACAAATGAAATGAGTAATATTTCATTATGAAGTATAAGCATCAGAATGCACAAAATTTTGAACGTTGGGGGCGAGGCCATGAGCTGAAATGGTGATAGATGCAAGTGGGGCTGCATAATTTTTGCAATATACTCTAAGTGGATTCAGTTTAAGAAAATTTTTGCTGTGTATGCATTAAATTATTATTTTACAATTTTTTTCACCAATTTTCATAAATAGAGAAACTTAACATCAAGTAGTCATATAAAGCAGTACAACGTCCCATTTCATTTTGAGAAACCGACTTAAACGGACTCACTAGGAATCATATTCTCTGTGGAATTATTTCCTTTGTGGAATTGTTACTCTCCCTCATTGAAACCAAAAGATCACCAAGATAAAATTCCAAATGTATTTTCAGGTTTAATGCCAAATTTATTGTCAAGTTTACACCTAAAATAGACTAGAAACATGAATAAAAATACTACATGATAAAAAGTAATCTAAATTGCAATTTCTGACGTCTATACTTGATCCAAAACATCTAAATGTAGATGAAAAACATGTAAAAACATCTAAACAGTGAATTCCAATCACCTTCTAATAATTACCTCTATCTTTGTCATCTGCTTTATTTGTTTGAGAATATGATGCTGTTATTGACCTGTTGTAGTATGAAGAAAAAAAGATAGTTATCAAATAATATCTTAATTCATATGTTTATTATTTTTTATCATCAACATTTATTTTATCAAAATATTTCTTATTATATTAAAATATTGTTACATTACAATAAATTAAATATTACTAATTATATCAAAAAAATATACTTATTTTATCACTATAAATTGAATTGATTAGAGTATTTCTCATTCTATTTTCAAAAATCTTCCTATAACTTTTTTCCTATCCAAAACGTCATGACTTTATTCTCTGTTTTTTTTTTTTATCTTACTGCACATCGGCATATATGATGACTATTTTTACTCTGACTTCTATTTTTAACTCATTTTTTTTTCTATAATCTTATTTCAAGCATTTCATATCAGCCACAACTGATGACAAACCTCACCCTTCCTCTGAGTTCAAGGCAGGTAGACATCAAAGCCTGTGGCTCCATTTTGGACAAGGACTGCCAGCAAAAACTCACCAGGCATCTCAGTCCTGAGCCAATTTCACAATGTCCAGTTCTCCCCATACCTGCATCCAGGCCATGGCACCAGCTGTTTCTTGGTCTGCCTCTTTCCCTTTTCCCTAGTAGATTCTGAAAGAGGCGACTTAGCAAGAGGTTATTTTGGGGGTATTGGAAAACTAAATAAAATTTACCATATAAATAACTACTTCTTCACTTCACACTATTTTAGATAGCTTGGGGATCTCATACTAATATAGGTATTCTATCAATATCCAGTCCAAATCTTGAGTTGATTTTTTTTCCTCCTGATACAAGAACAATCTTCTCCAAACTTAGGAGAGTAAAAATCAACATTCCCTTACCATGATTCAAAATCACTATCAATTGATTGGTGTCACTTACTGACAGAGCCAAATTGACAAATCTTATTTATCTACCAAAATTTATGTTACAAATACACAACAAGCTCATTTCATCTTAATAAATAAATTCATTTATGAAATTACTCTTTCTCTACCCGGATTGGAAACCATGGCCAAGTGAATAGTAACTGGCTCTTTTATCAAAATGACAGGTATTCTATATCTATAAAATTCATCTTACAGGCACGTGAGGGCTTTTTTCATACTAATAAATATGCAGGTGTAGTTAGTCACTCAATAGAAACCATTACATGAGCAAAGTCTTGTGGCAGCATGCCATGTTGGGAATGATCAATTAAAACATTGGAGGAAGAGGTGATGAATTTATGAGTTACTTCTCTCGTTTTTGTTGGGCAGTAATCACTAAAAAGTCCGAATTTTCAAAAAACAAGCTTCAGAAACGAAGGACCGATTTAGCATAAACTTACATTGCAAACCAAACCCCCACTAAAAACCTGTTTAAGGGGTGAATTTGAGAGAAAAAAAAAGGTTTTTTGTTGACATGAGGATAAATATAAAAATTTTCAGTCCACTAGCTCCATTGATTCATGCAAAGCGAGCCAGACTAACTTGAAAACTGAGAGAAACCTATTTTGACAGTTTTGGTTGATGGTTTCTAACTACAAGTATATTTTTTAAATTTATGGCTATCGTAGCTGTAGCTGATCTACGTGGTACATCCAGGATCTTTGAATGCAGCATTGTTTGCAGGATGAGAAATTCATTTCCTGACAACCCTGAGGAGTGAACTATAAAAAAATCCCAAAAGTATAAAGATTCCCGACAGAAAATGTTTGAAATAGATAGAGAGTGGTAATCAAAATAAGATAAGAAATGATATATAGCAAGTGAAGTTTATGCACATATTTCAGGTCATAACTTGCTTTAATATTTGAGAGTTATCTTTTTGCAACATGCACATTAGAGAACCAACCTCACATGGAGAGATCATAAGATTGCAAAGTATATATGGGAAAAACAGGAGTCCAAGATATCATGGAATCCTTCTGAAAACTGAATTGGCAATGGACTGGTCATGTTGCAAGAATGGCAAACAACCAAGGGACATTACAACTTACAACATAGATCCTAAGGGATCAAATGTGGAACCAAGGCCGGCAGAATATGAATTTTTTCTGCAATCTTCTTTATGTATATTTTTTCTTTGTTGTTTATTTGGACAGTTAACTCCAAGATACCTAACTTTTTTTAAAATTTAAACCATAAAATTCTTAAAAACATTATATACTTTTAGTAATAAGATGCCCAAAAACCAGTATAATAATTTTCATTCTAATTGGTTGAGCAATTCCAAAGTTCAATATTTTTTGCATGTAGACATTCAGTTATTTACATATAAAATGTAAACACACGATTGGATTGACCATAACTGACTATTTTTCAATTCCTGGGGTTTCGTTAATTTTATAGCCAAGTTTCAGCAAAATTGGTCAAGATTTGAGAAATTTTCTCAATTATAAACAAAAATTTTTTGCTAATAGAATGTAAACAAAACAATTAAATTGGCCATCTCCCCCGTGTAGAGTCTTTCCACAAACCTACACAGAAAATTTCATTGAAATATATCAAAGAACAATGATGCTATCATAATAGACAGTTTGCTTTTTCAATTTTTCATGCATTGCATTGAGGTACTGGTAGTTAAACAGCTGATTAATACAATTTAAAAAGAAAAAAAATTGAATTCTATCCTCTATGAGATAAGTAGTAAAAATTTTACTAAAATCCAATAAATAGTTGATGCTGTGTAATTTCGAAGTATCTAGGTGTGGTTGTACGTTGAAGTTTTTGCAAATTTCCAAATGAAAATTACTCCAACAGCAGATATTTGGTTTGCTCATTCACAAAATTTTAGCCAAGATTATTATGTTGTTTGTTTAAAAAAAGCATCTTTGATTCAAATAAGTGTATGCATATGATTTTTTCCAAGATCTTTTCCTAATCTTTGTACTTAGTAAAGAGATAAAGACATTGATGATAAAATTAAATTTTATACGATTTTGAAGTTGCTTTCTCATAAGGTCGTGTTGACTCTGGAAAATGCTCTGAAAAAAAAAATTGCTATCATTGCACACAATGCATTATAAGATTAGAGTCAAAACGTGTACTGTGAGTCAACACTTTATTAAAAAAATTTGTAACCATGCTAATATGATAGAAGAATAGGATGCGTAACTTTTGTTACATTTTGGGTTGAATCTAATGCAAGATAAACAATAAAGTAAAAAAAGGTTAATATTTTTCCCCACAATGGAACAAAGATGATCAGTTTTCCATTGTTATTCTTCATTAATTTGATCTCTGAGTTTGAGTTCAATTTTTCGAAATAGACATTAAATTTTATACTGCAATGAACTTATGAACTGATTCTCTACTTCTACAGGTGAAGTGAGAATGTAAAAAACAACTCACTGAGATTGAAATGATTTGTTTTGATTTTAGCTGGTTTTTTTTCAAATATCCTCTGGATGGGACAAGTAGAATTTTATGCAATATTGGAACCAGGCCAGCCTTAGGAGCTCTAGGGTTCAATCAGTAACATTTTTTGCTCGGTCCCTGGTTAACAGTCAAGGTCCATAGAATCTTAGAAATACAAATGAACTTTATACCTCTAGGATACAATGGAAAGCAATCTAAATCTGCACCTGAAAATTTCACAGAAATATTTTTACACTCTTCTGTAATTGATTAACATATTATTTGATTAAAGTACAATAAAATCAAAAATATAAACAGTGTAAACAAACACTGTGGAATCTTTGAGAATTCAGAAGAAAATTAATATTGTTACTGTTCTCTGTAAATCATCTTGATCATCTGCAACGTGGCATTGTATTTATCTGACATGACTAAAGTATACCCATATGCAAGGCCATTTTAAGTGTGGGACCCCATTCGGGAACTATTGGTCCAATTGGCTTAGAGCCAGCCCTGGTGAGGATCAAATCAATTTTAACAGGAGTTCTCAAACTTCTTCTTCCAGTGTACCCATTCATCATGTCTGGCAGTGTCACTGTACCCTTTGTGAAGAATATAGTGTAAAATTTATTGATACCATAGAAGAGCCAATAGACACACAGTAATTGTAAGTAATTTCATTGAAAAACCAGAACCCTGCAAATGGCCCACCTGACTAACCAACCTACTACTCTACTCATTTTTCTTTCTTTGCTCGTATGTATGTGTGTCCAGGGTACTCCTGTCCCCATTTTTGGACAACAACCTTGGAAATTTGCATGATTTCACCACTAGGCATCAGTCTAAGATCATTTTTTTCATTTTCTTTTCTCTCAAAAAAGTGCTTTTTTGGGTCTCTCACGGCATTTTAGAACAGCAATGCCTAAATCTTGTGCAGAGTAATTTTTTAGATAATTTTAGACTAAAGATCTATTTTTTTTAGATGATTTTTGAGATAATTTGTTCTGATACATGCATGGGCTACAGTGATTCATTTATGTTTCATTTAATGTTACATTTTTAGGAGATGGATGAACTTGGCCCTTTCCAACATGTGACTCAATTCTTGACACAGAGAGACACACCCTCATACCATTATCAATTGACAGTCATGTAAAAAATTTGTTTTTTGTTCTACACATTGCAACCTTGTTCACAACTCACATGAGTTGTTTTTCGTTGGTTGTGATTACGTCAAAATTCCTGTATTTTTACAAATCTTGCATACCCCTTTAATTTCTCTTGTGCATTCCTTGAGGTACATATACCCCGATTACAAAACTCCTGCACTATAGAAACAATGTTCTTGCAAAGTACCTCTCAGTAGTAGACACCCAAATTATGATATACTGTATATATGAATATATATATTATACAAGTATAGATATATGTATATGTTTGCATTGTGGATGTGAAGTGATACGACAGAATGTAGGTGAAAATGACAATTGGACAGTGAAGAGAAAAACTCAAGAGATAGGTAGTTACATCACAAAATTTTTCATCATTATTCCATGGGCATTGTTCGATGCAGTTTGATGGGGGAGCCTGTCATCTTTTTCAGAGAAAAATATTTTCAGCGGTTCACTGAGAAATATTTGCTGTTTACATGTTTGATGCTGAAGAGGAAAAAAAATGTAAACTGCCCTAAATATTTTTTCTCTGAAAAAGATGGCAGCCCCCCCCCTCATCAAAATATGCCCAAGGAATAATAGAAAATTATGAAATGTTACACATATCTCTTGACTTTTTCTCTTCACCTTACAATTGTCATTTTCTTCTACATATATATACATATACTATATATCAGTCTTTCTCAAATTGTGGATTAAATTTTATAATACTAAGGCAGTGCCCATTCATGTTTGGAAGGTGCTGGACTTTATGGTGTTTTATGTAAAATGATTTCCCGTCTGTTGTATGAAACTTAGAATCAAAACATTTCAGTTACATCTCTTCAGTGTTGCCAATTTAGATATTTTATACCTAAATTTGGTCTATTTTTAATGTTTTATTCATTTTCTATTAGATTTCTTGTGATCTGCTGATCCTATAAACTTCAAACTTAACACTAGACTGCCTTGTGTGCAGACTAATATATCTGGTGAATGTCAGCTTTGTACAATGGCTAGATGTCGAATATTCACTGTGCACATGCACACACACACACACACACACACATACGCACATACACACACATACGCACATACATACACACACAAATTTCTTGAATTGGTGAGGATTGGGCAATGCGTACCCATACTATAACCAGGCAATAACAGAGTCAAAATCTGTGACAAAAAAAACAAGTGACAGAAAGGAAAGTAATTGAAATCCATGTTCAGATGTTTTTAGATGTTTTTTTTATCTAGATTTAGATGTTTTGGATTGCATCTGGATGTCAGAAATCGCTATTCAAATGATTTTTAATAGATGATATTTTTCTTCAAATTTTTTTTTTACTCTATTTTTGATGTAAACCTGACGGTAAATTTGGCATTAAACCTGAAAATAAATGTGGCGTTTTATCTTAGTGACCTTTCTGTTTTTGTGGGAAAATGTGATAATACCACTGTGAGAAATAATTCCACTTAGTCCATTTAGTAGATTTCTCAAATGATTATCATATTGTATTATAGAACTATTTCATCAAATGTCAAATATCTATTTATAAAAATTGTAAAATAATATTTTTAAATATATATATATAGCCAAAGTTTACCGATGATGCTTAGCACATATAGCAAAAATGATACAGCCACACCTTCATTTGCCACCATTCCAGCATGTAGCTTCAACCCCCCGCATTTAAATTTGTATGTTTTCATGCCTCTGCTTGATAGACAATCCCTTCAGGTATCTTAGGACCAAAAAGTTTAATAACCACCATTGTATATCATGTGCATTACTTCATATTGAATTGAACTCATATTCAGTCATTAGCTATTGCAACTGTGTCAAATTATATCATAACTTCTATTCCATTACTCTGTTCGGAGGAACTGCATTTGTTTATGAGGAACCCCCCTGCCTAACTTGTACAGAAAAAACATCTGAAGAAAGGGGAGAAATGAACTAAAAAGAAAGAAAAGAATAAAGGAGACAGAGAAAAAGATTTTGCGGCTATTAGGGGTACTAAATCAGCGAGTAATTTTTGCTGACCTTGCCAAAGTGTTTCAGTTACCAAAAACCATAAATTTTGTACCATAAACCTTTTGATAAACAAACATTTTACCATTTCCAAATTATGAATTTACAAATAGATAAATGAATACAGTAAAGCATATAGTAAAAAGATAGCTTGTTACTTACCGAAAACCAAGAATTTCTTAAAACTAAGGTACAGTAAATTGGAAAAAATGGTAGTTGGTGAAAAAATCAGCCTTATCCAAATTTGTAAAACTTTATATTTATTGATAAGTAAAACACTTTCTGAAAGACAATGTTCCAGAAAGATCCATGGAGCATAGACATTTTAATAAAATAGTACAATTTTTTTTGTGAAAACAAAAAGTGTACCCTCTGATTTAAATAAAAAAAAAATCAATGAATACATTTTGTTTTTTTGCATTTTTTATCTTCTAATTCAGAGCCAATTAAGGAAAAACAGTCTCCAGCATTGAATGAAATTTCAACGGATTTGATTTCTCTGGGGATTTATATTTATAGAAATGTATAGATTATTGGGGATCCAAAAAATATTTTATTGATATTCTATAAAATAAAAATAGAGGGGATTGTTGATTTGAAAAATATTTCCTAAATTTTCATAATGCCTATTCTCATGGTTACATGTTTGCAAGTGTAAACAATTTTCAACCATGATTACCTTCGTTTATATTATCTACATTAACAATCTTTACTTAAGGACTAACTGTACAAGGAAAGAATTGAACCAAGAAGTATAGGGGTATGAGCAAGGAGCAGAAAAGTATAAAATTTGGGGCAAATCAGAATAATTTGGGCAAAACCCATGTAAAATTTCAGGCAAATCAAGCTGTTTACCCCCCCAAATTACTTGCCATTAAACTTTTTGATAAATCATTCTAGATCTTTTATTCTATTCTGTTTCTTATAAGTTCATCATTTAGACTATATTAGGGATGGCCAAACCATGGCTTACAAGTATTATGCAGCTCTTCAACATTAAGAGTAATGGTAATGTTGGTAATATGTTAGTTGGGCTTAGTTGATATAAAAAGTAATTGAAAAAAATTTCAAGCTTTATAATTATTTACTGAGTATGAACTGCAATCCATTGGATTAAACATAGGTGTAATGTTCATTTTAAAAAAAAATATTATGTCAAATCCTAATATAGTATTTAATGTAGTTAAAACGATCATCAGTCAAACTTTTGAAAACATTTATATATATATATATATATATATATATATATATATATATATATATATATATATATATATATATATATATATATATATATATATATATGTATTATTAGAAAATGTAATTTAACTGAATAATAATAGATGCATTATTTTTATTTGAAACTCTATTTGAACTGACATCCCATTTTAAAATAGTGAATATGCCAGTTGGCCTAGACATAGTAAATAGAATAAACAATTGTAGAAATAGGCTGCTGCAGGAATCCAACCTGCATCCAACGTGAGGTATATATATATTTGTGATTTCTGGAACTGAGACAAATTAACAGTTTACAAAACTATGAGCACAAATAAAAATTATTGTGTGTTTATATTTGTTATTATCTGTACAAAAATTTTGTCTCAAATAGTATATGCAATGATAAAAACGTGTATGTAATTTTTTTTTCTTCTCTAAAACATCAGAAGTTTACTTATACACGACTTTTACACTGATCAAGTTTGGGCGCCTCTGTACTATACGCACATGATTATATCATGATATCTATTACTTATCATACCGTTGACATGGTAAACAATTGATACATTTAGAAATACATAAAAAATACTAATACTTCTGAGACTAACTGAACACAAAAAACAAACTGGCCAGCAACTGGAGAAGAGGAAATGAGTTATAGGTGTTATTTAGACTTCTGTTTATCATAAGGGTCTTGGTAGCTCCAGCAGTTAGAGCAAACCTTGGCTACATAGGCACTCCAATGGAAAAAGGCGTGGGTTCGAATCCCACCAGAGGCTGTTTATTTTCTGATCATTGACCTTGTTTCACTTACAACCTTGGGTAATTCAATCCAAATTATGTTTCTTTCTTCACACCTACCCATTCATAAATACATGCATGTACGTGGATAAACCCATACATAAATCGTATGCATTCAGCACTGATTACAAAAATACACGACGAGCAGTTCAAAATGAGAGTTGTACATTCCCCCATGAGGATTCACAAGGGCCTGAGAGAGATTTAGAATTGAGTAAGAAAAAAGGATTTAGGGAGCAGAGACATGATGATTGGAAAGATGAGTTTGTTTTTTTTTTTAAAAAAAAGAAAGAGAAAAGAAGGTCAATGATGGGGGCAAATTAACAAATAACAGAAGAGAAGAAAATTAACAAAAGGGACATTCCATTGCAATGGAGGGAATAAAATAGGTCAGACATTGTCAGCTGGATTTAAGTTGTGAGGACAAGGTCACATTCTTTAGTAGGATCTGTAAAAGTCTGTTATCTTTTAGAAACCGTCAACCAAAACTGTCACCAAAAATTGTCATTAAAAAAAATTGTCAACTCAAGTTTCTTCAGTTTTTAAGATGGTCCGGCTATGTATGTATCATGCAATCAGGTCGCACCAATAGAGGTGGTGGGCTGAAAATTTTTATATTTACTCCTTACATCAACAAGAAACATTTTTTCACCCCCCACCCCCCAGCTCCAACAGGATTGTAGTGGGGGTTCAGTTTGCAATATAAGTTTATGCTAAATTGGTCCCTATTTTGTACCTGCTTGTTTTGTTTCTTTTAGGAAATTCAGACTTTTTAGTGATTACCACCTCCAAAGAGAAGAGAAATTTTTAATTGATCACCCCCAGTATGGCATGCTGTCAAAAGACATTAGTCACATGGCGGTTTCAGTTGAGTTACAAACAGTTATCTTTTTTTCTTTTCAAGATTTGCAATTATTGTTGGTGGAAGACTGTTCACTGAAGCATATTCAAAGATGTCTCCTGAAGTCTCGGAGCTTTACCTCATATTTCCATGGATGGTAGGACTCAGAGCATCCCAAGCCTGACACAAAATTGGAGTTGTTCTATAGGCCAGATATGAAAACAGTGACTAAAACAGTGAGCAAAAACCATAAAATTCCCATTGATACTTGTGGTTTTGTCTTATCAGAAGGTAGCCATATCTCCCTACTGAAATATACGGTAAAACCACGATAGCTATTGTATTCCCCTCATTATTATGATTACCAATAGTAGAAGCAGCATTACTATTAACATTAAAATTATTGTCATTTTATACCCCAAGCCACTTTAAGAACAACCCAATCACCTTTTCATAATTGTCATAGATATATAGAAACACATCAAACCTAGAATACATAAAACAATTAAACTAACAACTAAGGTCATGTAAAAGTGAACACCAACACTGTGGAGAAGATTAAAGTAAGAATAAAATACTTTCAGAGAGGAAACATACCATAAAGAGCTGATGTTCTAACAACACACTGATAAAGAAAGTGTCTACAGTATTCCCTGCTAATTTATAATTACCAGACAGTAAATTATTTCCTCTACGTAAAACATAACAATCAGTGACAAATAAGTACGGAAAAGAGAAAAGAAAGCAAAAAGATATATAGATAGAATGCGAGGAAATACCTCCACACAGAAAAATAGACCCCCCCCAAAAACTGTCCTAAATAGGCACCCAAAATAAATCAAACCATTCGCATGAGGAAGTCCAAACAAGGCAGAAAAATAAATGTGTTTGTGCAGTGAATCATTTATTTCATCAAGAGACATATGTATGTATATATATATATATATATATATAATAAGCAGTATGACTTCTCCTGTTTGTTTCTTCTGCTACAGTATACCGATTGATTGTAGCCAGAGGGTCTGGGAGTAATGCTGTGATTCTCAGCAGACAGCACAAGAATTCTGAGCCTAAGCAGAAATATCGACCTATATGTTAATAAGCTCATTACTTTTTATGGGTACTCTGAGAATATATGTATACATACATGGTTCGAAATGTATTTTTTAATTTGTAAAAATACAAAAATGAAGAAATAGAAAACAGATTTTATCTGTGGTTGATGATATTTAATTGCAGCGCTCAGGACTTAACACAGTAAATAGAGCTATTGATTTATAAAAAAAATAAAGATTACAAGGATGAATGTCAACATTTTGTGCATAAAATGTTGACATTCACTGGGTATATATCCTTGTAATTCTTATATATGTATACACACACACACACACATATATATATATATATATATACATACATACATATTTACATATATTTATATACATATATATATATATATATGAATATATGTACATATATGTATACATACATATATATATATATATATATTTATATATATATATATATATAGATATATATAGATATATATGGTAAACCACTGATGATCCCAACAAGAGGAAATTTATGACAAAATATATATAATGACAAAATATATATAAACTGGAGAAAAAAACACCAAAGAAAAATACATAAATTGCATAGACTGATATTGGAAAATAAGACACTGAAGTGACAAAAAAAACTTTTAAAAATGTTTTTTAATGTTTTGTGTTCAAAGCTGTAAAGATTTCTAGACTATATATATGCATATATACACATATATATATATATATATATATATATATATATATATATATATATATATACATGCATATTTACACATACATATATATATATACTCAAAGAAGTTTTTCTGTTTAATTATTATTTTTAAAGATGATATCATAAGTTGGTTTACATGCAGTCTTAGATTAAAACTGATAGAACGGATTTAATATTCACATGTTTGAACACTCAATTGAAGTGAAATGAACAGCGAGTCATGTCTGTTGTTACATTTACTGATCCCTCATTGTTAATTACATTTTTGAGTAACCTACATAATTAAGCCCTGTTTCAAAAAGTAATGAGTAGTATGAGATAACATAATATATATTAAGATCATAGCTGAAAGGGAGGTGGTGTTTGATCAACACTACTGGGGTGCCATGTTAATATAACTGTTTTGTTGTTAATATCCCTGAAACAGTTACTTGGTAAACAACTGATGATCCCAACAAGAGATAATTTAAAGATTAAAGTATACGTAAAACGGAGAAAAAAATATTGAAGTGAATTACATAAATTGCATTGACAGATGTAGGGAATAAGTGACTGAGGTGACACAAAAAAAATTTGAAAAAGTTTTTAATGTTTAGTGTTTAAAGTTGTAAAGCTTTCTAGACTATATATATATATATATATATATATATGTATGTGTGTGTGTGTGTAGTAAATAAGTGATGATACCAACGAGAAAGATTCACATGTAGTACTAAAATATTAAATTCTGCATAAAACATAAGAACCGTTGAAAAAATTGCATAAATTATCTTAACAGATATTGGAAAATGATTGACTGAAATGACATAAATTTTTAGAAAAAGTTTTTTCATACATTTAGTGTTTAGACTATATATATATATAAATATATATATACATAAACCTTAAACACACTTCAACTGCTCTACCACTAACAAGACTTTCTACATCTACCCAAATTCCAACTGCAGAAGCAAACATTTCATCTACCTCCTAGAATGCACTAAATGCAAACTGAAATATTTTGCAAATTAGGGCGATAATTCAATATTAGACTTAGCAACTATAGACACAGAATTAAATCACCCATTCATCCCAACCAATTCCAAGTAGGACAATACTTCTGTACCCTGGCCACAATTTTGGCCCAGGTGCTAAATTTATCATCATTGAAAAAATTTAAAAAAAATACACCTCCTGACACAAAAGAAGATTCTGGAACTACATGAAGATATGTGGATTAATAAACTTGAAACTCTCTCTCCTGAAGGACTCCTTACACTAAAATTAACAACCCTAACCACACCAAGATCCTCTCACTCCTAATTACTCTATACTTACCAATTCACTATCTTATACCTACAACTAATACTAAACTTCCACCCCGGCCCATGAATATGCACCATAACACCCCTATACCATAACACATCTCAATATACATATACTTTATTCTCCAAAACAACCCTACCTGTATAATCTGGACCCTCATCAACATATAATTAAAGTTACAAACTTATCTTTCCTCATCAACACCTCACTCTTTTTTTATGTATATCAAACATACAGTCACCTAGACTCCTACCAATTGACTCTTACAGTCCATTTTACTAGTACTACTCAAAGCTCTTTGACTTTTCAGAATATCTACAATGACCATTAAGGATTCAGAACATGCATTTCTCAACTGATACTTAATCATACATAACAAAAACCCAATCAAACTAATATCCCACTACCTTGATTATTGATAGAGATAGCCTTGACCCTATAGCCCATCGGAATTTCCAATACTTCACTCCTATTACTAAACCCCCACTATATACACGGAATACTATTATTACACCTATATTTCTACCCCTTGCCATTGATATCTATCTAGTAAGGTTACATATGAATGTATGCACCTATGGACTATTCAACACATAAACAAATACATGCCAAGATTCTATATCACCTGACTAAGAACTCAAGTAGCTCAACACAGGACCATGACATAGATTCCCGATAATCATAACAACCAAGTCTTAAAAATGTCCACTAACCTTGACCATAACAACCAAAAAATACCCATAATGGCCTCTACTACTTCCAACAAGAGATCCAACCAAACCACCATAGATTCCTCCTCATACAGACAACAGTCTGGATCCATTATTATGACCTCTCATGAATTTTTTGATTTCCATTATTGCTTTCAAAGCAAAATATTTGATGCTAAGATTATTTTCTATGGAAAACTAACCTTTCAACCACTAAAAGGCACACATGCTACTGAAGACGGAAACCCTTCCAAAATATGAATAGCATACTAATTAATCAATTTGTCAATTAATTAATTAATTAATTAAACAAAAGATTCTCCATACACTTTGTCTCATTCTCAATCGTTCACTTATATACAAATATATGCTTACATATATACACATACACATATACACACATATATACATATCATTAGAGTTATATTATATAGAAACGCTTATTTGAAATGATCTTGCATCATTACATGGTTAATGCATCGCTTGTCCTAGAATAAACAATTAAAGAAAGCGTATATATATACATGCATATAAGTATATATATATATATATATATATATATATATCCATATATACACATACATAAATACAATATACATATAAACACATATATATATATGTACATATATATATATATTCATATATTTACATATATACACATAAATATACATACATATATATGTATATACATACAAAAACTCAAACATATATATACAGATATACATAGACATATATGTTTATATATACATATATGTACACACACACACACACACACACACACACATATATATATATATATATATATATATATATATATATATATATATATATATATGTATATATATACATATATATATGCACACATATATCTACACATATGTTTGTATTGTGAATGAGAAGTGATCCGACGGAATGTTGAGGAAAATGATAATAATGAAGTGGAGAAAAAAACTCAAGAGATAAGAGTTACATCTCAAAATTTTGTATTATTCCATGGGCTTGTTTTGATGCATATCATATATTTAGATTTAACACCTATCTCTTGAGTTTTTTCTCTTCAACTTTCAATTGTCATTTTCATCACAGGTATATATCTATATACACACACATATATATGTAAATAGAATAAACAATCAAAGAAAATGGGGCTGCTGCAGATGTATAACCATACATATTTATACATACACACATGTATATATATATATATATATATATATATATATATATATATATATATATATATATATATGCATATATATTTTGAGACAGATATATACATATATATAGACATATATATATATATATATATATTCACACATACATTAGTATATAGACACACACACACACACATATACATACATATATATATATATATATATATGTGTGTGTGTGTGTGTGTGTGTGTGTGTGTGTGTGTGTGTGTGTGTGAATTATGAATTACATTATATATATAGAAACTTACTTAAAATGATCTCCTGTCATTACACGGTTAATATATCACTTAATCTAGACAACGTGAATAGGATAAACAATTAAAGGAAAAGGAGCTGCTGCAGGAATTGAACCTAATTGGAGATTACTTGATACCTAATAAATAGTAAAAAAAGATTTGTGTTAATAGTTGCATTTCTCAGCTCACTGGAAAGATCTAAGCAGAAGGTTTTCAGTCAAACATGTTTCATGAAATGTGATAGATTTGATGCAGGCAAACCTTTCTTCTCATGTATCCAGACACCTTTCAAAAGGTTATCATTAAGATGGTAATAAAATTCATTTTCAAGGTTTGAAGTGTAATATATATATATATATATATATAACTTTGTATATTTGGAATAGTATTTTTATCAAATGGCAGACTCCATATCAGAAATTTGTCCTGAGAAATGATTATACCTCAATCCTGAAGATGACAGTTGAAATTGTTGAAGATGTTTTTTGTGATCACTACCCAACAAAAGGCAAAATAAGTGATATATCACCCTTTTTCCAATTTTTTAATTGATCACCTCAACACAACATACTGCCAAAAGATGTAAATCACATGACGGTTTCTATTGAGTGACTAAGCAGACCTGTTTGTCTATTGATGATGTACTGAAGTTCATAAGGAAACAAACACCCTTCCCAAAGTTGAACATGGTGGGGGGTCAATCATTGTGTAAGGCTACTTTGCTGCCTCTGGTACAGGAGGCCTCGACCATTCATGATATCTTCTCAAACCTTCTTAAGACCAGGGCCAAAAGTATTGCAAGAAATCATGACTTCACCAACAAATTGAGTTAGTTCATTTTTTGTTCATTGTATATATTTAAAAATTAAGAGAACTTTCAGGATGTGACTTAGTACATGAATAATAACAAGGGAAAGAAACAAGAGTAGAGGTAGAAATAACCATGATTAAGGTTAGCATATGGTATCCAACAGAGGAACATGTTTTTCTCTTTTGAATTGAAATATAATGTCCCCCTTTTTTGGTTTACATTGCTTTACCCAATATCAATTGCTTTTCAGAACTACTTGAAATATATGAATTCTATTTTTGCATCTCTGCTCATAATGCAAACATTCAAGGAGTTTTTCCTGCTGGTAAATGCCTAATGAACCAGTGAGCAGAATAGTGGAGTCAGTGAAGGCTCTGATTTGCAAGCATTACAAATTTAAGGCAATGATGTAAATAAAAATGTCAAATAGATAAATATGTGCATAGATTTTTATAATTATAATCAAATTGCTGTAGCTTCACAAAGCGCCCAATCAACCAACCAATCAAATAAGCCACAAATTCTTCTCTCTTTGCTCATCCCTCTGTGTGTATGTGTATGTCTCCTGGTCACACTTTTAGGGCTACAACCTTGAAAATCTGCACAAGTACACCACTAAGCACCATCTAAGAACTTATTTATTTTTTTTTTCCCAAAAAATGCTTTTTTGAATATCTATGGTCATTACTGGACCAACAATGTCACAATCTTGCACTCGTATTTTTTTAAAGATATTTTTTTATAGAAAATCAGTTTTTAAAGATCATCTTTCAGATAATTTTTTTTAGATAATTAGTTCTGGTACACTCATGGCTGTGGTGATTCTTTTATTCGAGGTACAGATATTTTATTATTTTTCTTTCATTATAAAAGTTGCTCTTTTAGTCTTTGTTTTAATCATAAAATGTCCTCCTTTTTAAATTGATTTCAGAATAGATTGTCCTTCCTTTTCATGTTTCTTGTAACCCAAAACGTGATCAACTGACTTTATTCATGTTGAAGTTAGGTTTGTGCCAATGGATAAATGGTTTAAAGTTTTTAAAAGAGATGTAAGCATAACATGAATTTTTTTTTCTTTCTTTTTAGACAATTCAGCATTATATTCAAATCCAACTTCCCAGCTTGGTAGACATAGTACCAACAACAAATGTTCACAGAGAAACTTGAAAACAAAAGAAAAAGTATATTAGCAGCATGATTTAAAACTAAATATTATGAAGACTACAATGTCATCTTAAATAAAAAAAAAAACTACTGCATGGAAACTTGGAAAAATAGAAACCGTCACATGACTAACATCTTTTTCCAACATGCTATATTGGGGTTGATCAATTAAACCGATGGACATCACGTCCCACAACATGGATCCCCAGAGATCACATGAGAAACTGAGGCCGACAGAACACAAGATGGAGAGATGAACTGGACAGATTCAGGAAATACTGGCTTTGCGATGCCCATGATAGAGAATTGTGGCGAATCCTGGGGAAGGTCTATGTCCAATGACGGATGTTAAAAGACTGATGATGATGATGATGAATTAAAAAATTAGAAAAAGAGGTGACCAGTAGATAATTTTATTCTCTCACCTTTTGTCGGGGAGTAATCTCAAAAAAGCCTGAATTTTAAAAGAAAATGTTAGCAGCATGAATGCTGCTGGGCAAAAGCTAATGGATCAATTTGGCATAAACTAACATTGCAAATTGAGCCCCCACTAAAAACCTATTTAAGCAGGGGTGGGTGATTTTAAAGAAACAAAAAAAATGTTTTCTCTTGACATGATAGAGAGTAAATGTTGAATATTTCATCCCTCTTGCTCCATTGATGCAGCCTGTATATGTGATATATCCAGACATAGCAAACCAGCCAGACCAACTTGAAAACTGAAAAACTTGGAGGTGCAGAGTGGCATAACAGTTACTTTGACTTTATTTTCATACGAAACAACAATGACAGATGACAATGACCTGACCAAAACTCAGTGATGTCATGCACTGATAACGATGACTCAGTGACCTATGCAAAAACTTCCACTAAAGCCAAACTCAGCTTGACTTGTTTTGCAAAGTTTGCAAATCCCATTTACAAAAACTGCAAATGAAAGAGTTGGAATAGGATTTGTGGTTTGGGAACAATATTGTTTGGAGAAATTAATTCTGTTTATATTTTTGGTTTTTGATGACGCAAGAGAGTTTGACTCTAGCACAGACAAACTTGTTGAAATTTGCATTTAGTTTTCAGTCAATATCAGGTATTTCTTTTGATTCTAGAGAAATCAATTTGCATTGACAGGTATGGTTAGTCACTGGTTAGAAACTATCATGTGACCAATGTCTTTTGGTTGTGATCAACTAAGAACTTGGAAAAAGGGGTGATCAATGAATAAGTTACATCTATTGCCTCTTGTTGGGCATTGTTCACTAAAAAAAGTCTGCATTTCCAGAAAACAAGTATGAACACTGCTGGGCATAAATTAAGGAACCGATTTAGCATAAGCTTGCATTGTAAATTGAAACCCCCTAAAAACCTATTTTGGGAGGGAATTTTCAAAAAACTAATAAAAAGTTTTTTCTTGACATGATAAGGAGTAAATGTTTAATTTTCCAGCCTTCTAGTTCCACTGTTCCAGTCAGACAGACCCACTTAAAAACTAAACAAACCTATATTGATGTTGACAGTTTTGGTTAATGGTTTCTAATAAACAGTATATCAGAATCAAGGGAAAATCAACCCTACTTATACTCAGAAAGAGTATCAGATTAAGGCATAGACTTTAAGGGCTGCTGCCCAGGGACCTCCATCAGCAGGAGAGCTTTCAGAGATTAAGCCTGATTTTGTGCCAGAAATTATTGCCTTCAGGAACTTTCTTTGTCAATTTGATGAACTCAGACACAAGCACAAGAAACTGCAAGATTCTACTAAATTATAGAGATATGAATGTTCTCTACAATATCAGAGAGCTTAGAATAGGCCTTGAGAGAAGAAGAAAGGAGACGGTCATATATTTTGATACCCCATTGTGATTTCAGGTTACCATACAGATAACATGTGGTGCCTGAGAAGATCTTGATAAAAATATAAATACAACCATATTTCTAAGGAAACAGATTCATTCATTCATTCAAACAAGGAAAAATAAATTTTGTTAAAAGTGTTTGTACATGTAAGGGTCTTGATATGATTTTAGTGTATCTTTGTGTGTAAAGTAAAATGGTATGAATGTACTTACGTTCTGGGTGTGACAGTTTGTAAATATGGACCATGGTATGAAATGCTCCTGAGAGCAATGTGACCTGTTTGAGGTCCCTGCTAAAAATGGAGTAAATAGGAGAGGAAGAGAGTGGCTGACATCATTTTTTATAGTGAGGTTCATAGGGGAGTGACATCACTGAGACTACTTACGGGTTTGTGTATTGATTTCAACAAAAGGGAGATTTACTTGTGTTCAATGATAATTAATGTGACTGGAAAAAATAGTTTTTCCAATGTGCGCTGAATGACACTGGAACGAAAAAGACTTGATAAATTTGCTCCCATGGCAATTGGAAATGATTTACTTAAGAAATTTCAATTTACTGATGTTTTGGAAAAAATTGCTTCCAAGAAATTACGAAAAGTAACATGTTTTAATTTTAATTGTTAACCTTGTAAAAATAAATTTAATATCCATACTGTGAACAACATGCATACCAGAACTAGTCATCTAAAACATATAAAAAATTATTTTTAAAAATTGATCTTTTATTTGAAATTATTTGAAAAAAATACCAGCAAAAGATTTGGGCATTGTTGGTCCCAAATCAACATAGAGTCTCCAAAAAGATCTTCATTGAAAAAGCAAAAATAACTGATTTTAAGTGGCGCGAAGTAGTGTACTAATGCAAATTCTCAAGATTGTAGCCCCAAAACTGCTATGATATTATTATAGAATGTGTGAGGGGTGTATTTTTGTACTAAAAAAAGCCAAAAATGCCCCTAAAATGTCAAAAGTGGCCATTTACGATTTTTAATGAAAATAATACTCACAAAATATTTTCACATCACAGTATTTTATAAGTATAAGAATCAATTGACTATTTGCTCTTCCTCTAACTACTACAATCATGGATGGGGGACACATCGTTGAACTTATGGTTCTTGTTTTTCAAATGGAGAGCCCCTTTGTAACATATGCTACAAGCTTGATCTGATCCTGGTGAGAAGTGAGTAGTATCTTTTGTATCTTGGCCTCATTCTTTCAAGCCAGGTGGATGGTATATATCTGATTAAGATTTTGCAGCCCCCTGGGTTACAGGTATCAAGAGGTATCAAGCAGGGCTGACCTTAGGAGCTGAAGGGCCCGATTGAAAACATTTTTTTGCTGAGGGGTTCCAGGTTCACAGCTAAGTTTTGTTGGAAGTTAGGAATATGAATAAAGTTTATTGTTAACTTCTTATTTATTTGGTAGATTGGAATGCAATTGAAATGTTAGCTTTAAATTTTCAGAGAAATATTTTTTTACACTGTACTATAATTAACATATCAAATTCAAGTACAGCAATAAACAAGAACCATAAGTTCAATGATGCGTCCACCATCTGTGGTAGTAGTAGCAGGAGGAGGAAGGAGGGCAAGTAGTCTTTCTCTGAATCGATTGATTTTCATACTGGTAAAATATTGCAGTATAGAAATATTCTGCGTGTATTATTTTCAATATTAAAATCATAAATGGCCAATTTTGGTGCTTTTTGGCTTTTTTAATACAAAAATACGAATCTGGCACATTCTAGTACATCATCATAGCTGCTGGTAAAAATAAATTGATCAGAATAGATGTTCTCCTAATCGAACCTTTCAATGATATCACACCTCTTCCTTCTTTCCTCTTTCTGTTGTTTAACATAACTGGAATGAACCTACTGAACAACTGGAAAGCATCTTATTGAGATGTGAGGACACATTTTCCTTGCACAGCAAAGAAGGACTTTTTCCCTACCCAGAAACCCAAGTTATGACTTTTCTTTTGAATGATATTTTTCAAACCACACTGCACAGATTATGACTTTTTTTCTAACAATTAATGGTTTTTGAAAATCTTTCCCTAATGTGAATGTAATTGCTTTTTAAATTTTTAGAAAAGACACAAAAATGGCCCGTAAATAAAAAGAAATAAGAGAATTCATGAAAGAAAAATTGAAGTAAATACATGAATTATATTGTTACTGCTTCATTCCACGAATTTAAATCCAAGATTTTTATGAAAGCCCAAAAAACACAAAATAGACTTTTATAAAAATCTTGGGTACAAGGTGGTCCTGATTGGACGTCCCATTTACATCAAGCAGATATGTGATCTGTAAAAAAATTCATAAAGCAAGACAGCAATAATATTATATTTTTATACTTCAGTATATCTTTCATGAATCCTCCTTTTTCTTTTTATGGATCATTATTAATACCGAGAGAAATTTTCACAATCACACCCGCAATATGACGTCAGCAGAATTTCAATTGGGACCATCTTCGTTAAGTTGTGGCCCCAACACCTACTGCTGTCACAATCACGCACTAACATTCATTCGGAGTTGCCAGTTCGGGGCTTTTCGCGGTAAATTTAGCGCGTTTTCTATTCTGGCAGTATGAAAATTGCTAAATTAGTGTGATCGTGCTCGAACATTTTAGCAATTTTTTACCATTTTCTGACCATTTTCCGACCATTTTCAGCATCTTTTTGGTTTGATTTAGGTATTTCGTGTGTTTTTTTTGCTGTTTTTTTTTTTATTTAGCGCCTTTTGGCTGTCAAACTAGCGCAAAAATATTTTCTGAGTTAGCAACACTGCAGTCATTGCATTTTTTATATAGATTTTCATACGGAACAATCACCGGGCCAATAGCCACTAAGCTACCAGACTTTTAGACTAGAGCGCTATTCGCCCGGTCAGCATATGTTTGCCTGGGAATGTGTTTAGTAGCTAGCTAATAGAGATGTAGCAGATGAACAATTACTTGTTTTATTTTACTTGTGACCGTCAATCGGATTAGATTGTACATAATTTAGTTTCTCCTTTGTTCATTTGCTCGCAAGTATTTTATTAGTTTTATCGTAATATCCATTTTATTAGTATATTACTTTGAATATTACAAAATCAAGTCCTTCGCCATGGTTTTATTCCTTTCCTTGCAAAAACTGGTAAGCAGAAAAAAAACGTTATTTTTTTCATGGCCTTGTTGGCAAAATTACTTTATTTAAAAAGAAAAACATTTTGACTGTTTCTTGCTATCTTTTAATGTTTGTTGATGCTTTAATGTTTATTTAGAAACATATTTTGTCTGAAAAGGAAACCAAAAAAATGAGACTTATTGAATCGTTTTTAAAATTGTGTGTGTTTGTGCCCTCACATGTAAGAGAAAAAGATTGGTTTTATTTTTGTTGATTCTTCAAAAATTTAACTCAAATAATAACCTCAAGAGAATCGAAAGTTAATTATCAAATATTTGACTAATATGAACCTTTCCAACATTGAATGATGTGTGAGGTAGAAAGCAGAGTAGAATATTCAATAACAATCATTTATCTTGTCGATTTATTTATGACGAAAAATTTAAAGAAAGAAAATTGAAACAATTCACTAAAAAGGTGAAGAGATCTTCGTTTTAAAATATCCATTTCTTTCTGATCTTTTTTTTATGACGCATATTTTTTTTCAATGACCAAATTGTTTTAATTCAATTTAAAAAATGAGATGAATGATTTAAAAAAAAAATCAACGATTCAGTTTGTACTGCACGAAATAGGGGCATAACATAAAGAAGGTGGTCCCGATTGGAATGCTGGTAGAGTGTGAAAGTTTCACACCCCAATAACCCGATGTTACAAACGGCGCAAAATATAAAGGAACCAAGAAAATTCGTGAAAGAAAATCAGTCGCATATACTCGTAAGATATTGTTATTTGATTCCAATAAGTCTACTTTTGTCTCTCTTCTTGAATTCACGACATATCTCCTGTCTACGTCACATCAGATGAATTCCAATCGGGACCATCTTCCCTACATTATACCCATTTGTTATACCAAGTTTTAAAAAATCTGTTTTTTTTTTTATTGAATTAAAATTTATCATTAACCTTAACAGAATAAATTTTATAAGAGGATAACAAATGAATATAGACCCGACCTTCTTTCTTTATTGTTTTGTTTGTAATAATTAAATTTTGGAGGAAAGAAAAGCTTTAACAATAAACAAGTCGATATTTTTGTTATTTGATACTTTCTGTCTCATGAAAAATGTCTGATCACGTCTCTTCTCCGCAACCTTTTTTTATATTGTTCTGATCATTTTCTCCTAACTTACTAATTCTGTAGACATGATCTCTTCTACTACGCCACATGTATTTGTATACTTATTTTTTGTCTGTAAAAACCCTAAAGAAAGGAAAAAGAAGTGACATCAGAATGCTGATTAGTTTCATTTCGTTCATTGACTTGACTACTGAAATGTTATTGTCTAATTCATTTCATTTTTGACTGTGGGTTAAGGATTAAAGACAAAATATCAATTTACGTCATTTTTTTTTTACAGCAAGGATAGTGAAACAAATTTAATTTTCATTTCTCCTTTTCTGTTCCTCGCTATGTTTCCAAGTATGGTTTGTTATTTATAGCTAAAACTTTCTTCATAAATGGCTAAAATCGGCTAAATTTGATATATTATCTCACATATTTTAGGATCTAGAATTTAGATGTATGCTATATTTCTAAATATATACTAATCTAAAACCTATTTATCAAATGAAGTAACTAGAAGACTCAAGATCAAATTAATGGTGGAAATTAAACATTTACTCATACTGAAATTGCCTGATTTAATCAGCTATCGTGGATTATTATCGGCTAAATTGTAGAAAATCGATTAGATTTAACTGAAAAACAGCTAATTTGGCAACCTTTGTTCGTCTCGGTCTCAAATTTTTTTTCTAAACCAATGAAAGAAAAACTGACACTTGACGACACTCACTCATCAAATTTAAATGAATGAATAATAACAGCTTATCGAAACCATTCATCATTATTTTTATCTGACCAATAATTGATATAATTAAATACTGAAATATCAAGTTAGACATCGAAAAGAAAAATATTAACCAAGGGTAATTATTTTTTTAAATGTCTCCGACTTCAGGGCATGTACATTATTTGTCCTGAATTAAACCATTTGAGTGGCCTTGGCATATGTGTGTGTTTTCTTTTCAAAATTACCCCCATAAATCTTTAAATTAGTTACTTTTATGCACAAATAAAATCTGAAACCTATTAAATGCAGTGAGATTTGTCTAAGTAGTTTCTCTGTTAAAAAACACTTTTAATTATTGCAATAAATTAGTCTCTATTTTCTCTCTAGTAAATGGTTCTCTTTTTCTCCCTAATGTAGTAAATAGCATTTCTCACTGTCCCGGCTATTTTTTCTCTTTGCTAATCTTTTATCTACGTCAAATTATGTAAGCTTAAATGAAACTTGAAATAGGATCCTTATAAAAACAATATGTTCGATCAATCACTTGAATTCGATTTCATTTTTACTGTACTCTTAGGAAATGATAACCTACGCAATATTGACTCAGTTTGCCTTTTTAGTTTTTATAATTGTTTTTTAAAACCATATTTTATAAAAATAGAAAACTTTTCGTATCATATGACTATTTAGTTAGACTTGTATACCCGTGCCTTAAAAAAATGACGGCTCATGAAATAGATATTTTGTTGAGTCTTTACTGACTCACTGAAATGTTTTCGTCTAATTCATTTCATCTTAAGAGTTCGTGTAATAAATTTACAGTTTATTATTTAATGCACCCCGATTCCTGTGTCGTCAAAAATTATTTTTTTTGCTTTCCTTTCCCCAATGAATACAATAATGAATGTATTATTGCGACTATTATGCTGTAAACAATTCACAATCGTGACAGACGGGTCAACCAATACACACATAGATTTTTTAGGTGGTAGAAACACCTGCAAACGAATTTTCGATAGTGTAGAATGTGTACCCACAAATGATTATTACTCATACTGGTGTGTTTGATTTTATGTCTATCTTGTTGTCGTAAAACGTACTGAAAGATAACTCGAACAGCAATTTCTACAAATGAATTTTGCAGTTATATTTTCTACTCTTTTAGACTGTCTCAGTCTTTTTAACAATCTGCAAGATGCTGTCACTAACATTCATCCGATCTTACTGACTTTTAAAAACTGCCACCCCAAACTGTCAACGTAGGTTTCTTCAATTTTTATGCTAGTGTGGCTATGTGTGCTGTCAGCACCAATGGAGCTACTGGGCCGAAAATTTGAAAAAAAAAAATACTCATCTCTAGAAAAAACTTTTTTTTTTTTTGTTTCATCTCCAAAGGTTTTTAGTTGGGGGTCAATTTACAGCGTAAGTTTATGCTAAATTTTTCCCTTAGTTTGTGTCCGGCAGCATTTATGCTTCGTCTTTGAAAATTCAAATTTTTTTGTGATCACTTCCAAACAAAAGGCAAGAAAAGTAACTTCATTGGTCATCCTTTTTTCCAATTTTTTTTGATTGATCACCCCCATAACCTGGCATGCTACCAAAAGTCATAGGTCGTTTGGCAGTTTCTTTCAAACGACTAACCAGACCTGTTTTTCTTACATTCAATCCATTGCGAAATGTATTTCTTGTGTTTAAGAGTTTTTGAAGATGTTTTGTATTGTTTTTGTGTCAATATGAATTTGATTTTTGTTTGAATGAATGAATACTACCTCTGTCCCATAATAGTTGTTACATTTAGTATATACAATGTAGATGCAAATATAACGACTATTATGGGACGGAGGTAGTTTTTTTTTTTTCACGCCCACAAAAATATGAAAAAGTATCTTGTGACTGTTAGTAAATTCACATCTGAAAACAATTATGTTTTAGCGCTTTCTCACGCAGTATTGATCATATTTCTTGCAACGAAAAGGAAACTTTTCATTTGTTACAATATTTTTATATTGAACCCTTTTCCTAAGTAAATGAACATATTTATCAGTAAAATATGTTCATTTGCTTTTTTTCCAAGTAGTAGAATTTCTCCTGTAATTTCATGTAATACTAACCTTTGTTTTCCTTGTCACCCATGAAAAGTCAATTAAGTGATCTCTGCGAATGACGGAAAATCCAGTCATTGCATTTCTATGCAATAAGATTTTCGTTTTATTATGATTGATGGCAACTCAGTTCCATCTGTGAGTCAGGACTTTTATCTTGCAATGGATAACTATTACCCTTCACTACCTTCCGCAGTTAATGGGTTAATTATCTAAATGATACCCGCCTTCATACCCTCAAGATTTATTTTATGATTATTTTCGAATGTCACTGTTGGGAGGATTCAATAATTTAATGGCTTCTGTCTTGCAACAAACTATCAATTTTGAATTTCATATATTTTTCATTTTTCTGTAACTAAAATACTAGCTTTTAGCTCACTTTCAAGGTCATGTTACAAATCATGAAATTATATTAAAAGATTTGATTGGCAGAAAAAACAATGGAAAACCTGTTCAAGTTGTCCTTATTAGAAAGTAGAGGTTGTCAGGAAGCAATGTAAATATTCCAGGTAATTTTTTATTTTTGTTGTCTGATTTCTTTCTTAGTAGATTTAGAAAAAATGTCATATGGAACTTCATAGACATTTCAAAATTGCTTAAAAGCTTATGATATATCTAAGAAAGTTTTGAGAACATTGGAATCAAATTAAGAATAGAATCAAAAGTCTGATTTGCAGAAACCAGAGATCTTGATTTTAATAGTTTCAGACAGTGGTTCGAACCCTGGGGTGTATTTGTATCGATGTCTGCTGCTGCTTCTCCAGCGGGGAAAGTGTATATTCCAAGATGGGGTGGGGATAAATAGATATATTCAGAATATATTAGTGGCAACCCTGTTACATGATAGACGTTCCATTTGCAGTGTAAGCAAGTACAACTCATTGTATGATCCAGATGTTTGGTGGTGCACTTGACGGTTGATGGAGACACATGACCTGACCCCAGGGCAAATAATTCAGTCTGTGCATATGGGAACATCAAGTTGGGGTTACATAAAACAAGTGTACATGAATTTCACCTGACGTCCAATCAGGACCACCTTTGCTAAGTTGAATCCAAGATTTTTATGAAAGCCCCCCCCCCTCCCAAACACAAAATGAACTTTTATAAAAATCTTGGGTACTAGTTGACAAAGGTGGTCCCGATTGGATATCCCATTTACGTCACACAGATATGCGATCTGTCGAAAATTTATAAAACATAAGAGCAACAATATTATATTTTCATACTTCAGTATATCTTTCATGAATCCTCTTATCTATGTTAAGGGATCTTTTTTAACATCATTATTGTTTATTCACTGTGAGGCTCAAACTTTCAAATCTCTTACCCTTGGTGAGAAAGCTCGGTACAGTGTGTGTATGTGTGTGTACTGATGCACCGTTTGCACCCCCCTCCTTGTAGCGGATGCCTATGTAGACACACCCCTAAGTAGTGTCTGAGGCTATTTGGAGGGATGCGAGAAGAAAGTGGTAAACAATGTTTTTGTTTTTGTTTTATTGTCAGTGTATACAACTTGAATAAGAAAAAGCAGCAGCCTGCACATTGAATGGTTTCATCTTAAACCTTTAATTTTGACATCTGATAAATTTCAACATTTTGTTTTCATACTTTTAAATTTCAATTTCGCTGATCTTTGACTTGAAAAAAAATCTAATTCATTAGCTTCAAGATCATGAAGCGTGAGGAAGATTTTGAAATGTCGAAGGCATGCAAGCCTTGTGAAAGGTTAAGAAGAATCGCTGTATTTTAAGAGGGAAAGAAAAAAAGTCAATTGGATGATTGTCTTCCTGCTGACTCATGCAATTGTTTTGAGTCATTATTTGGTTCTGGTGCCAAGTAGTCACAGCAAATTTGAAATGATTTAGCTTACTGTCAGAGGTACACACTATTTCCCACTATGACTAAGTAAATGATATCAATGTTAGTACATACTCTCACACAATACATTGAATATGTACTCAAGCAGAATTATTTATCTGGTAGGAATGGACTGTTGAATTAAATGTTTTAAAGAACTTTGTCAAAAATGAGCACTTGTTTGCATGTTTCAATGAAACTCGTATTGTTTCCAAAACTTTTACAGACAAGGTTATTCTCATAATTGACAAAGTGTCCTATAATTTTGTGAGGACTTTTTAAAAAAACTACTTTGTTTTGGTTGTAAATGTTTTTTATTCTTTATTTTTTTGTAAATGTTTTCTCAACACTTGTCACTTACCTTTTATGTTACATTTTATTTTGAGTAGTCTTTTTTTCCCCGTATCTGATAAAAAAAATTAAAAAGATCCAGTGAAGAAAAAAGTATAGATTTGGGTATATTTTTTTTTTTTTTTGTTCTGGTATATATTCCTTGTAAAGTTATATCATATTTACATTAGTGATTGGAGTCCGTGGAATTTTCAAATCTATCTTATATTGAACTGAAAAGCTTACATTTACCCTGGTTGGCTTTCAGCTTCATTGTCATTAGATTGCATGAAGTAGATTTCGGTCATTATCCCAAATGGAAAGGACTGATGTAAAAATTGTTTTCCTCCATTACGCAGTCAATTGTTTGGTTTGATATATATTGATACGTCATGAAATGGAGACAGCTTTTACTGGGGGGGGGGGGATTATTTACCCCAATTTTTTTTCTCTTTTACAAATAACCTTTTCATAAATAAATTCAGTAATCAAGGAGTAAATACCAAAGTTTGTTTTTCTTAACAAAATACCTGTTGCTTTTCTCAAGAAATATGTAGCATAGGACTATCTAAAATAAACCCTCAAGGGTGTGTAAGGGACAACTGAGCTCTATCAAATCGAATAATGAAAATAATAATAATCTGTGGATGATCACTTTTAGATCCATTTTGTAAACTAGTCTCCCTTAGTGTTACAAACAGACTCATGCCTAACAAAGTCTGATGTAGATTTGTAGTGCACTAGTACAATTATAGAACTGTGTAAGATCAAATTCAAGCCTATAAACAGGCATATAGATATTGGTCAAATTGTTTCCGCATTTCTGATTGTCAGTTTATCAAGTGAATATGTACTTACATGTTCGTGCCTCTGATCATTACAATCAAAAGAAAAAGGAAAACAAGATGACCTCCGTTATTTTATGTATTTGTTATTTGTCTTATTTTATTTTTTTAAAAGAAACTCTGACAATGAATACAATCATGGTGTTACTAAGCTGGTGTAGTGGTCAATGCACTATCAATGGGTACCCACTTATAATTGATGCGTGGGGTGGTGATTTATGTTCATATAGAGGTGTATGTTTGTCTCTGTTCATGTCCAGAGGAAAGTAATGTACGCACAAATTTAGTTACTTGTAATAATGAATGAGATTTGATTTAACAATTTCCAGCCACTCTTATGATAATAATAATCATCAGTGCATCGACTTGGATTATTGTTATTGATATATTTTGACATTACATCTCATAAAAATAAGAAATACGAATTAATGCTTTATTTAATTGTAAAACAAACTGAACAAAGTTTAGAGTCGAATCTCAACTAATACTATCAAATTTGCACTGTATTAAAACATAACAATAAATTTTTATTAGCCACAAATGATTGATTGTGCCAAAATCATCTTGAAACAATTTCAAGGTCCTCATTGCAGAGAACCTGGAGGACCTCCAACTAATGCTAGATGAACTTTAGCAAAACAAAGGTTATGTACGAAAAACATGTTGGAAATAGACGAACAATCATCAAAAGGAAAATGCAAAGCTAGATGAAGTAGACTACTACATCTACCTAGGACAATGAATCTCCATGGAATCCTCAAAAGGAGAGATCAGGTAAAGAATCACTCTAGGATGGCAAGCCGTCAGTAGAGCAAGCTTGACCTATTAGAACAAGTCCTGAAAAGAAGAGTATACAACCAATGCATCCTCCTGATAGTCACCTATGGAGCTGAAACATGGAATAATTAAGATGCTGACTTGTAAACTGAGAACTATGCAATGTGCTCATGAGAGAATCCTGCTCAACGTCATATGAAGAGACCACGAGACAGCACAGTATATTAGAGAACATATATGAGTCTGAGACATCATAGATACCATTAGGAAACTCAAATGGCAATGGGCTGGTCATGTTGCAGAAATGGCAGAGAACTGATGGACATCACGACTCACAACATGAATACCCAGAGATCAAACGTGGAACCAAGGCCGGCAGAATATTAGATGGTGAGACAAACAAGACCGGCTCAGAAAATATCAGCTCTGCAATGCCCACCATAGAGATTTGCCCCAAATCTTACACTTTTTTATCTGAATTTGGGGGAGGGTGTTCTAACCTATCCCTCTGGCACGTACAACTTTGCTTTTGTCACTGGTGAAGAATTTGCACAACATAAGATTTGCACTCACTGTTTACTAAAAATTTGAAGGAACATTGGTGTCCATCTTGAGTTGTATGCCTCTACTTTTTTCCTTCTTGTCTATTGAAGGAAATACAAAAAAATGTTTCTGTCAAGTATTTCCATAAATATATATAAAAAAAATCTCTCAATTGAAAAAGGATTCCTGGATCCAACCTAAAATTCAACCAATTCTCCCTTGCCCAATGTTCCAGAAAATTTCATTCAAATTCATTGAGAACTTTTGGAGATATTGTATGGACAGACAGAAACAAGAGGAAACAACTTCATTGATAGAGGTAAAAAAGAAAAAAGAAAAAGAAGTCAATCAATAGAAATTGTCAGTTGATCAATGTCCTTCGGTGACATGCCGTGTTAGGATGATCAATTCGAAAAGGGGTGATCAATGAATAAATCACTTGTCTTACTTTTCGTTGGGTAGTGATCTCTAAAAAAGTGAATTTAAAAAAAAAACAAGCATGACACAAAGTAAAGGATCAATTTAGCTTGAACTTACATTGCAAATTGAATCCCTAACTATAGACCTATTGAGGGGGAGGGTTTTAAAAAAAACAAGCCTAAAATGTTTTTTTCATGACATGATAAGGAGTAAATGTTGATGTTTTCAGCCTTGTAGCTCCATTGGTGCAGCCTATATGTGTGATACACAGCTAGCCAGCCATACCTGCTTAAAAACTGAAAAAAACCTATTTTGATAGTTTTGGTGACAGAGTTAGTTGGCGAATTCTAATTGACATGTGTTTTGTTAAGATTTTCTGCTCAAATAACCTCCCACTCCCTCTAAACATGGCCTTTTCCACCTCGTGCACTATCATTGAAAAGAGACGGGAAAGGAAGATTAATTGCTTAATCCTTCAAGATGAAGGATTAAAGATATCTTTCAAGGATAACAGCCAAGCAAACTGCAACTAGCTGTATACTACTAGGTAGAAGATTTGGATTTAGCTACTAAACAATAAGGTTATTTGAGTTTGTTGTTATTTGGATTATCATTAACCATTGTCTGAGATGCTTCATTTATTATCTAGGTTATACCAACGAAAACCTTCCAATTGAATGAAAAATATTTGTTTATGTGCAATTATCTTGTAAGCATCATTTAATTCTGAATTTTAATGAACTTCAACATAGTTTAGGTAAACATTTTTTTTATCCTTTGACTTCAATACATCAAATGTCTATTATCATGTAACTAAATGATGGCCACCAGATTTTGTATGGTTACCAATGGGACCCTGGAGCATATTTTTAGAATATTACTCTTCAGAATGATCAGTTTTTTTTACTTGATAACTATAGAAACTGATCCACCCACTTGTCCAGCAACTCTTTTACTAATGTGTATCAATCCTTTTTAAATAAGGTATGATTCAATAGATACATGGTTCAAATTCATGATCTCTTATTTCGACCAAAGGCTCCATTTAGGCCTTTCATAGGAACTATTTTGAAAGTCCCGCTCCTGGGCATGTTTTTAGCTACTTTGAAATAACATGTTCTGATTCATTTTGGGGCTTCTGTCGGCAAGCTGTACTCTTGCTTTTTCACTAAACTCTATTAGTTTTTCTTTCCACTTGATGATATTGATTACAAAACATAAGTCCTCTTTAATCAAAAAAATTATATTGATCGCATCTGAGTCGTGCAGCTAGTTAACCTATGTCAGCTCGGTTTGATTATTCTATTTTATTTTTTTTTTAATCAAATCTACTTTTTGCATCCCTAAAATCAAAGATGAGCTAGAAAAGAATAAGTCTCTGGTTGGTCTATTATTTTGATGATACTGTGTAAAAATATCTTTTGACATTTTGACTAACACCTGATCTTCTCGGTTCAGTGAAAAAGTTATAGATATTTACTACCTTAGGCATTGTTTCCAATTCATGAAACAGTGTATATGAAGTGTGACTGTATCCTTTAGGTTTCATATGTCCAGTGCTGTGGGATAGGTACATAAAACCTTTCAACTTCGACTCCCACTCCTGAATTTATGGTACCTCCCATTCTAACCTCTCTGTTGGTAATTAGACTAATTATATATATCCTATATTTATTGGAATTACACAACATCCAAAGTATTTCCTCACTGCCAATATGAATCATCTGGCTACTTTATAGCATCTTAACCTGTTGAAGTTTTAGTTTGAAGGCTATTGTTATGCTCTTTTTATATTTATTGAGCAGGTTAGAAACATTGAATAACATATAGCATTTTTTCTAAGATTTTGTTCTTGGAAACAGAATTGCTTCTACCATATCCTTCTTCATAGAAGTCCTCAAATCTGATTTGATTATTTAAAACAGTCTTCCAACGTTGACTTGGGTGGCATTCCTGATACTTTTCTAGGTACATCACTAGTACCCTCTGGATAAGCAGGGATAACTTCTTTTATAGTCAATAACGATGATCGGTCATACTTTTCTACTTTTTTTCACCATTTGAAAGATCTTTCTTTAATTTCTCTACTTGGACGTTTGCTGGTTGTTTTTTGACCTTTAAATGACATTGCTTTACTTTTGAACATTTTGTTTTGTCCAAATATGCTTTGAAATCTAATTCTTCACCTGAAGAAGTTGATTCTTTGTTACCAATGCTTCTAACTTATTTCTCATGGGGTTCATGAGTTTCAGTGTAACCCTTTCATTTGAATTGTTTCTCAAAAGTTTGAAAACTTAAGGACCCCTTCTATGAAGGAAGTATTTCGGTGGACATCTATCTTCTAGCATTTAGCTTTTAAACTTATTAATGAACTACAATGAAAAGCTATTTAATTAAAAATGGATTACATTTATTTGGAGTCAAATATATGGTACAAGTCTGTGTATATTAATGATATTTTTTGATGGTTGTGAGATGGATGATGTTGTTACTCTGCTGCAAGATTTGTAATTTGAGGTTCAGAGAGTACACTGCTGTGGACCCGTCAGCATTATTTGATGAACCCCAGTTTCAAAACCACTGTCATAGAGTTGTTCAGTAAAATTCAGCTCATTGGTATTGTGTAAATAGCAGCTAACAGGATTCGAATATCCAGCAAGAAACCTACTCTATGTTTCAATGAAGACACAATGCCATTAGCAATTAATCCTCCAGTTTTGGTCAGGCCATAAAATTGAGCATTTCCACTCCAACGAGAATCTACCATGTGTTACATCCTGAAACTGCACCTTCTTTGTGATTGTAAAAAGGTGAGAAACCAGACTTTCTTATGTCGCCTGTGCTCAATGGCTTTCAGTTAGTGAAATCTCTTCAATATCCAGACCTTGAAGGAATATTTTGTTTTAGCTTGCATGTGACCATCAAATATGTGCCTCTTCAGCATGTTCACCATCATCATTTTGTTTGATGCATGGCTAAACATCGAGTGGGTACAGTTCTATAAAATCAGCCATCTTCAATATTCTCATTATAGTGTTCTATAAAACTGATCTGTGCATTGTACATTTACTAAAACACCATCTACCACCGTCATTTGCTTTGTATGTTATCATTGGTATTTATTATCATTGAATGCGTTTTGTGATGGTGGTGTTTGGTTGATGTTCAACATGAGCCAGGTACTTTGTCTGCTGGTGTTTAACGAAGATGTTAACATCCTCTTATGTTGCTTCATCCAAAATGGCTCCTTTTCCAGCATGTCTATGCAGAATAGCATCTATTTTAGGGGTTTAGATGGAATGGTTACTTGCCTCAATTTTCCGATGAGCGTAGCTGTATGATGATCCTTCAATCCAATTCAAATCACTAGTTGCAGTGTATGTACAGCACAACACATTTTCACTGCTCTTCTTTGTTTCTTCTGTTTGTGGCTCATTTGCAGGAACGTCATTTTCACCTTCTAATATTTGTGTAATCTCTCTTTGTGAGCTTCATTAATTTTTTCAATTGAGATATTTGAATCATTATCTTTTCGGATAAATAGAAACTGCTCTTTGTTAACTTTAAAATCTTCTGAAACTTCTTCCACTAACTCCTGAAGAAATTCGTATGTGATATGCCTGGGTGTTGTTTACTCCCTATGTCAGAGTTATAATCTTATTACTTTTATCAAAAAATTGAATATTAATTGCAAAATAATTGACTTGGTGATTCAATAAAAACAAAGTGTCCCCTTCAGACTTTTCCGCAGTTCATTTTTATATTTGGCTTCAATTACCCATCATGCTCTCTCATTCCAGAGAAGCTCCAAGTTTTCGTACCATTTCTCTATTTAAGCCTAAAAAGGTTGGTTGTGAAAAGGAAGATCCACAAGATTCACAATTTCGATGATGTGATTCTTTGAAATTGTTTTGATATCATTGTCATGATAACGCTTCCATTAGTAAATAATTTTGGTAATTTTGCTTGTCTAATAGATTCCTGATCTTTTTAAGAAAAAAAAACCTCTGAAGTAGATGGTATTTTTATACTTTTATCTCTCCTGTGTACAGATTCTAACGCTTTAGAATGAGAATATGTCTTTTTGAATTTAAAGTACTTTTTTCAGAGCCTGTAAAACTACTGATTTTTGCATCATATACTTTTTCACAGATAATATTTCCCATCTGTTGTAAAATGTTCAAAAACTGCTGACTTCGTTTAAACTCTTTTTTTCCATTGTGAATTCGTAAAAGGGACAAACCATTATATATTTATGGACTTTTTGAAATTTGCAAAGAACTTGAAATCAGTCTTCAATGTAAATTAAAATATATCCCGAGAAGAAAAAAAATAGGTTAATCAAATTAGAATCTGTGAAATCAGAAATTTTAATGCATCATATTACAATTTACATTCAGTTAGAGTTCGAGTTGGCACATTTTTACTGACTATAACAACCCAATACTGGCTTGCTATTCATACTCTCTAACTCTGATTCTGCTGGTCCAAACTGGAATCATTTTTTGTCAAACTCCCTCCATTGTCTTTATTTTTGTGTGTAACAACAATGACCAAACCAAAAAGCAGTGATGTCATGCACAAATACCAGTGACGAATTCACTCCCACTTCTAAAGCCCAACTCAGGTCAACTTGTTTTATTAAAGTTTGCTGATCCCATTTACAGGGAACTAAAGGAGTTGAAATGAGACACAGTTTTGTAATAATATTGTATGGAGAAATGAATTCTATTTTGTTAAGATTTTAATGAAGCAAAGTATTGTGACACTAGCTCAGCCAAGCTTGCTTTAGTTTGAAATGCTAAGTACAATTAGAAACTATCGACCAAAACTGTCAACATAGGTTTATTTGGTTTTCAAGTGGGCCCAGCTAGCTTTGTATGTATTCTACATATACTTTGCACCAATGGAGCTAGAGGGCTGAAAATTTAAAAACTTACTCCTTATGTCTAGAGAAAAAGTTTTTTTGTTTCTTGAAAATTCCTCCCCTAAATGATATTGGAGGGGTCTACTTACGATGTACGCTTATGCTAAATTAGTCTCTTAGTTTGTGTTCGGGGACACTCACAACTGTGTTTTTTTTTTTCAAATTCAGACTTTTTTTAGTGATGACAGTCCAACAAAAGCTGAGAGAAGTAACATTCATCGATCAACCCATTCTCAAATTTCTAATTGATCACTCCCTATTTCCATTTTTTAATTGATCACTCCCAAAATGCTGTCAAAAGACGTTGGTCACATGATAGTTTCTATTGAGGGACTAACCTGACCTGTCATTTGTTATAGTTTCAAAATGCAATGTGCCAATGTTTCTTTATCTGTCTATCTTTTGTCGTTCATGTATAGATATACAAAATCTGACCATTGGTTATATTTTCTGAATATTTTGTTCTTTAAAATTAAGTTTTGTGGTAATAATTGTTGATTGTGTTTGCCTCAACAAATATGAAGATTTGTGAAGTACTGTATAGACGTACATACAAGTTGTACCCCTTTTCTGTCCTAGTGGGCTACAGATTCTTCTTTCTTTGTTTGTGTGTGTCTCCGGGCACTCCTGGGTCACTACTGGGGCTACAACCTTGAAAAAATTGCATGAGTACACCACTAAAGAAATTTTTTTTCTCTCCCTAAAGTACTTTTTTTGGTCTCTATGGTCATTTTGGACTAACAATGCCCCAAATATTGTTCTGATATTTTTCAGATAAAAGATCTATTTTCAAAGATAATTCTAGATGTTATTTTCGATAATTAGTTCAGACCCATGCATGGGCTATGGTGATTCATTTATGTGAGGTATGGATATTTATAATATTTTGGCTTTGTCCTTAGACCCGTAAATAAGTCACATGTTGCTTTTTGTGAATACTGTTTGCAACTTGCTTGCAGTTGCGTGAGTTCCGGCAATTGTGAAAATTGGATGGAAACCAACTATTTTGCATTCTTAAACAGCATTCGATTTCATTATCAAACAGAATGTTCATGTGTTTAAATAATATACACATTTAGCTGAACTTATCCCAATCATTGCCAATACAGCCTTGCAAAATCCCGGAACAAACAGACCAATGCTATTTAAAATCGCAACCTCTGACTGGCTGACAGTGTATGCAGCATCTAATTGGCTTTAGGCTTATAGCCAGCCTATCGAGAACTGTGCGTATTCAGTCAAAGTTTAGGCAGATATGAGTGATGTAATATGCATATTTTTAGGTTATATTTTCTACATGACACAAGACTGGCTGCTTCAGGCTCGAACTCCCACTGAATGCCACTATTTCAGCCACCAAACTGAATTTGAAAAAACACTCATTGATGGAGGTATGTGTGTGTGTGTGTGCAAAATTTATAGTTTCTACTGTGGGCAGTTAGGGCTGAGAAGAGTAGAGAAGAAAGAAAAAGAATTATAGTACTGTATGCAAAAGCATTGGACCAAACAAATCTGATGCTGTCATTTTTGTTTTTGTTTGAAATTGAGTAAATAAGCTAACTAGTCATGAGTTTTTGTGTATGTCATCATTTTAAGTGTATAACTCCTTGGTTTTTGGTTAGTGAATCTTGTTATGGGAGGAAAACAAAGTCAACTCCAGTGTTGGACAATATACAAATGGTGTTAAAACAAGGTTTGGTGGATAAGTCACTTACGTTTTTTTGCATCCTTTTAAAAAGTTTTTTGAGTGAAAAAGACTGATTCATCTATGAGTGTACTCAGCATTGCTTGTTTGTTGTTTTTTTTTTGTTAATTTAAAAAAAACTTTTTAGTGAAATGGACTGAGTTAACATCGAAGAGAATGCAGGGTAGAAAATTTAAAAGTTAAATGATTAACTTGTTGGACTAGGAAAAGCAGTGTGTTCCCTTGTCTTAATGTTATAGAATGAAGAGTAATTATAAAGGAATTCTTTTTTAGGCATACATATCACCTGGACCAGCTGATAGCTTCTGGCCATTGTGACCGGAAACCAATAATTATAAATATAAACCTAGTTCCTGGGGACATGTCTCCCTGGTAGCATCTCTCAGTTGCTCTAATGGAATAGGGTCAGAGGTGCACTGTGAAGCCAGTGGGACTTGACAATGTCTGAATACACTCAGATGCAAAAATGCCCCTACCTGCACGTATCAAATTGACATTCTTTTATATTCACTTTTGTGGGGATGTAAATAAATACTATATACAATAATACCTTGAATAGTGCAGGTTTATATGTAATACGGTTATAATATTGCTGAAAAAATTATTGTTGCAAAGTATAACATTTAAATTCATATTAAAAATTCTAATTCAAGGAAAACAAACTTGTGATCAGTTACTTCCTTGCCTTTTTAGGTAATTTTAAAAAAGATTTTTATTTTCATTTAATTCACAAAGGAGTTCCTTTTTAAAGAAAAAAAAAAAAGATTGAAGAATTCTGCAGTGTTTAGGATAGGTTTCAAGTGAGTTGTGAATTTGAGAGTTGAGCTGGAAAAATACATTGAACTATAATGGGACCTTGCACAGTGTGGAAAATTTTAGAACAAATTGACCGCACTATTCATGATATACCTGTATATTGCCTGGTTTCTATCCCTAGCATTAATTTTAGCTAGATATCTTCTGGTGATTATTAAGATGAGTTATCTTGCTTATGGCAGCAGACAAAAATAAAATCATTTTGTATTCATTGAAATGAGAATCGTTTTTTTTTTTTTAAATATTAGTAGATTCATTAAAAATAGTTTTACTTTAGTAATGCATTTGATGTACTCTTGATATATTCATATGATATACCACATGTATATCTATCTTTTTGTCTGTAAAACTTGTTATACTATCAAATGCTAGTTATAGAGTAGTCTTCCTTATTTCTTTGTTTTTTGCATCTGCTTAAAAAATCTGGGTTCATTCTAGTTGAACATATATGGGAAAACGCAGAGCAACCTAATGTTTTTTATATTTTTCAAGTACAATTATTCAAATACTGCAATCAGTTTTTTAATGGTATGGGTAAACTGGGCTCTGCCTAGTCCTGCAAAAGTGGGCCAGTCAGGGAGAATTCGACTCATCTACTATTAGGGTTACTGTATACGCTCCTGAGGGAGATGTCCTCTTTTTTTCATTTGAAATATGTCCTATTTTCACCTTAATAAAATGTTCTCCTTTTTTTGTTTACACTACTTTACCCAATATCGATTGATTTTCAGAACTATTTGAAATATGCAGATATTAATTTTGGTATTTCTGCTTAAAATGCAAATGTTGAGTGGGAGTTCCCTCTGACAAATGCTGAATGTAAAGTCTGTAAAAGCACTAACACTCAAATAATAGAATTTTAAGGTCATGACATGAATAGATTTCCATTACATTGGATGAACGGTTTCGTGTCAAGAGTCATCATCATCATCATCATCATCATCAGTCTTTTATCATCCATTATTGGACGTAGACCTTCTCCAAGATTCGCCTCTCTATTGTGGACGTTGCAAAGCTAATACTTTCTGAACTTGTCTTGCTTGTCTCACAATCTTGTATTATGCATGTGATCTCTGGGGATCCATGTTGTGAGCTGTGATGTCCATCGGTTGTCTTTCATTCTTGCAACATGGCCTGCCCATTGCCACTTGAGTTTTCTAATGGATTTTATGATGTCTTGGTTTCCTGTTTTTTTCCTATTATATTGTGCTGTCTTGCGATCTCTCCATGTGAGGTTGAGCATGATTCTCTCATGTGTACGTTGCATGGTTCTCAGTTTGAGGGTTAGTCTCTTGGTTAGGTTCCATGTTCCAGCTCCATAGGTCACTATTGGGTAGATGCATTGGTTGTATACTCCTCTTTATACAGCCAGTTCCAAAAAAGTACGCCGAACTAGGTAGTATCAATACCATGCTATAAGATTATTTTAATTGTTTTCCTTTGTAATAGAAGTCTATCTCTCAAATTTTGTTTAATTTCAAATGTGCTCAATTTTAAGTGATTCCAGAATCGTGTCCTCCTTTCTCAATTTTGTATCTTGTAACCTTACCTGCAATGACTAACTTGCTAACTTTGACTACCAAGTGAATTGAGAGTAACAAAGGTTTTCTGTGATCGTGTAAATGACCCTTGCCCATTTCTTTTTCTTTTCTAAGAGTAGGTTGAACAGCTATGACAACAATTGTGTTTTGAATATCAGATTTTAGCTTCAAGCCCAGGTATTTTTTATTTGTTGTTTTTATTTTCCTTTTCAGATTGCGAGAAAAAATAGGACAAGTTGACTAATATACACTGAGTGCATATTTTACACAGAATGGGTCAAATTGCCTGATTTACTTTTTTTACTGTAAAAAAAAAAAAAAAAGGAAAAGTTTGATATCCCTCTGATTATTTGAACTTTTGAGTGAAAAAACATTGTTCTGATGATAAAAAAAATATTTGATCACATTAAAACTTATGTATTTATTTATTGTTGAAAAAAAAAGTTGAAACTTAGCCTAATAGTCAATTTTGCCTCATGGGTGTAACACACACACACACACACATTATACATACATATGTATATATATATATATATATATATATATATATATATATATATATATTTAGATATAGATAGATAGATGAAAAGAGAGGGGAAGAGACTTATAATGTGAACTTAGACTAAAAGAAAAGTTTTCATTATCTTATTAGGAATGATGATAGATATCTGCATGTTTTCATTTAAAATGTTAATCTTTTGTAGCATGTAATTTTACAAAATTACGTCTATATTGTAAGGAAATATTTCATTTGTCTATCATTGAGAAGCTCATCTTTTGTCTATTTACTTTACACTAAAGCAGTTATTTGTGTTGTTTGAGATTGTCATCATTCCAAGAATTGATCTGACTTGTATCCTCAT
Source organism: Thysanoteuthis rhombus (assembly GCA_963457665.1). NCBI lineage: Eukaryota > Metazoa > Mollusca > Cephalopoda > Oegopsida > Thysanoteuthidae > Thysanoteuthis > Thysanoteuthis major. Next base: position 30,935,083 of record OY735206.1, read on the forward strand.
TTTTGAAGACAGAACAAGATGCTAAGTTTAGGCTTATTTCTCTCAAATCCTTTGGTTAGTAGCTGCAGATGAAATGGAAGGAATTACTTTTTAGATTCTAACTGGCCTTATCTCTTTACCAAATGTGCGTCAGTCATAACATCAAGGTAATAAAATTTCTGTGGGAAGTTCAATTTATAATTTAAGTGTAATGCTAAACCAGACCCTTTATGTCCATCACGTTAGCGAAATCAAATCTTTATCTTTTTGTTTGATCATATAAAGCAGACATCTAGCTGAGGATCCCTCTCATTGGATGGTTTTTCAGCCAATCCAATATAATTTAACAGGATATCCACAGAAAATCAATTAGGAGCAGAAAAGAGAGATATGTATTCAAATTACAGGATACAATGTGTTCATAAAAAATGATAGATCATAGACTTTAAATTCAGAATTGGTAGTTAAGAATAATTCCTGGAAAACCTTGTTCTTGGTTAGTGGGTGTTATCTTCAAATTGCTCATCTAAAAAGTATAGAAAATGGCGATTTGTTTCAAACTTTCTTTTGTGACCAGGAGAGTGATATCCATGTAATTGTTTTTCTTGCTTTTTGTGAATAAAAAAATGCGAATTCACCTGTTGTTTGATAGGAAATGAATAGATTTCAAGTAATCACTGTCCTGGTCACAAGAGCAAAGTTTAAAGGAAATGATTGGTATTTTTTATACTTCTCGCACATAATCAATCAGAAAGTAACATTTCCTGCTCAGGAAGAGAAAAGTAAAAAAATATATGGTGTAATACGATCAAAATAGCACCTTCTCAAAAAGGTACTAAAAGGTTGGTGCATCTTGGCAATAAAAGTATCTAGACACATTTTGTAATAAATATTTAAGATAGAAGGCTGGTTATTATGACTGAGTTCTCCGAGAAATCACTGTTAGAGGAAACATTTATATGAGCTCTATCTGGAAAGTATCCCGCTATCAGATAATAACAATAAAATAACCTACCGAGGGCTTTAGTCCACTTCAAATTACTCTCTTTGGAATCTTACGCACCTATCACAGCATTCCTTCCACTTCTTAAAACAGTCTGCCAAGTCGGGATCATTATCTGCTGCTTTATCATATTCTCCTTAATCTTGTCCATGGTCTGAATTTTTTGGGTTAAAACCTGAAGTTACTGGGAGCCAAATCTGGTTAGTAATAATTCCCAACTATAGAATACTTGTAATAATTCCTAATTATACAATACTAGTAATCATTTTTAAATATACAATACTATTAATTACTAATTTTCAAATAGATTTCATATGGTTAGTAATAATTCCTAACTATAGAATACTTGTAATAATTCCTAATTATACAATACTAGTAATCATTTTTAAATATACAATACTATTAATTACTAATTTTCAAATAGAAGTGAAAAAATTGTCAAGAACTACTGGTCTAAATGAATTGATAAGTTGTAAGTTGAACCTTCTTTGATTTTAATTCCAACATATTCCAGTAATTTTCAAATGGATCAAATCATATGCTTATTTTGATGTGCAATGTTAAAACTATGTCAATCTGATGTTGTGGAACCAATTTGAACTGAAAGAAATAGGATGAAATGATGGATAAAATTTATTGTAAGAAATAGATTTGGTTGCTAAAAGGTTACTGCTTGAGGCAGTCCGTTGATATTGACAATGACTTTATCTATTCCTCTTCTTGATATCATCATATTGTTACCATTCATGACTTTGTTGGTTGTTCTCAGGTTAAAGTTGGATCTGCACAGCTAGGTACAGGCCAAGCAAAGGGTACTCTCTCCTAAAGTTTGGTGGCCTTGAGCCATCCACTCATGTCTGTGTGCACAGTATTGGTGTCTGGCTGATGTGTGGACTCAGACTACCAAGCAGGTGTGGTTTTTCAAGGAATGCCCGCTTGGCTGGTCAATTGCCAGGCCTTCAAGGAGGTTTTGGCATGATGTCACACTGTTTAAGATTGGTCTTCAGCTGATCTTTAATCCTTGACACGTGCCTTCCTTTAACTCCCTATATAGCATCTGTTGTGGTAAACAATCCTCTGACATCCTGGAGATGTGACTAATAAAAAGTTCTGAAAGACTACTTTCGATCAGACAAACATACAAACCTCAAAACTGAATAACCTATCATTTATTGTATTTTAGTCAAGGATCAAATCTACTTTTAAAATAGCAGGGCTTTCAGTGTCACGGATGTGGTTCCTAGTTTTTTGGATGCCTCAGTTTTTTTTTCATGGGTGCCTCAGTTTATTAAAACAAATGAAATATCTATATTGTAGATGTCTATGAGTTTAAAATAGAATATTCCCAATTAGGTATCATTTATTCAAAACACAAGATATCTTCTGCATTATTCATTTACTAGAATTCGTTTCCTGTTTATCTAGAAAAATGATTGACATTTTTATCAAATATTTTTGTACTTGTTAATTTCTGTGGAAACACCCGTGGATATATTTGAATTTCCATCAAATGATTTTTCAACGTTGTCATTAACCCTCTACAGTTTGTTTGTTAATCAGTCGGTTTGTCCCAAGCTACGCTAAGTCAGATTTACTTGGAATTACGTAGAAAGGTGTCCCTTGATAAGATGCTTCTTACCTAGAAAAATCTTCTGCTCTGGATTTATTGTGCTTTTTCATGTTATCACTTACAATGGCTTCAAAACAAATAGGTTGTATTGATATTATCAAGAAAATGTGTGGTGTTGTCAGTTTCTCAGAAACTAAAGTTGATTAAGAAGTTGGGGATTGGTGTCGCGAGTGTCTTAGGAATAGAGTGTGAAGAAACAAATGGTTGTCTGACTTATGTAAAACTATAGACCAAAAGTACAATGAAGATAAAATTAGTCTCATTTTCTTTATCTATAATTATTTTATGCTTACGCTATCAATTATACTGTATCATGTATGTATTTGTGCTATTTTTATTTATTCATTCATTTTTTTAAAAACTTGAGAAAAAAATCTTTTTATACATTATTTGGTGACAGGACAATCAGCATTGACAGAAACCTGTTTCTCCCTACAAGTCTGTTGATAAGAGGGTTGCAGTATTTAGAAACTTATTCAGATGTGTTAATTTCAAATTTTTGGAATTCCATATTTCAAGAATTTATAATTAACGCTTTGATGGAAATGAAAATCCTAGGTGTTGTATTGGGGTGTAATATCTTTTTTTTTTTTTTTCTATCTTAATGATTTGAAACGAAATGTGTGCTCATTATTATTAAACTTTGACTATTATTTACTTTCATCTTGATTTTTTTTGGTCATTTTTATTTCACTCTATCAAATGATACAAGTAAAAAATAAAATAATTGCTTACTGATACTAAAACAAAAGTAATGTGTCTGCATAATATTCCAAAACACACCCATAATAGAAAACTTGGTTCAAATCCAGCTGGAAGCAAAAACTGTCTGAAAAATGAAGATTCCATGATAACAATCCAATTGTGCATATGGTTATATCTCAACTGATCAATCTGATTACAATTATAAGTTGTAGATATTTGATTAGTTATCAATCTATATATATTAACATTGCAGTATAAACCTACAGGCAAGAGATTATTTAGTTGAAAAGTAAAAGTATGAAGGTTATCACATAATTCAGCTAAAAATCTAAACAGAAAGGCGATCTTTTGTTTCATGCTGATAATGATACCTACCAACACTTTTATGATTACTCTTTGTTCTCAAAGCTTCATCAGTCTTGGACAAAATAAGTTTTTTATCTAGTGAGGTTAAATAAAGTCGACAACAATATTCTCTCTCATTATTTTCATGGCCTGTGTGGGACCAAATAGCCTGTAAGCAACTGAAGAAGTCGATAGTATAGAAAATATTTTTACTGATAAGACTATCATTGATTTTTTAAAAGGTTTATTGAATAAAGGTCGATTACCTCTTAGCAAAAATGTATACAATAAAAGAAATAATTTCATTGAGGTATTGATTTAAAAAAATGAATTTTTATTACTTATTTGCTTTTAATTGATCGCACATTGTGTGTGGCATTAAAATTTTTCTGTGTGGCATAACTTCATAACTTAGAGGAAAGAGTGGCTGTCAACATTATGAGGAAAATAACCTCAACTAACTAGTAAACCCAGACACACGCAGGTTACCAGTGGAGCATTTACAAAATACAATTAGTCAGAGTATTTGCAGTATTCCATATTACTAATGGTAATACCCACAATTAACAACAATAAAAACCTCCACGGGACAATCAGCTGTTAATTGAAAAAACACTTGGATCATTATATGCTTTCTCTCACACTAGCTGGGTGGCCAGTCTGGAAATAATTGCAATCACAGACATGGCTCAGTGAGAGGGTGGAGGACCTGTCAGTTGCACTAATACTCTTGGGAAAGGCATGAATTCATCTCCCCCACCCCTAGCTATAGGTAAAATAGTGAGTGATGTAAAAAAAAAAAAAAAAGTGAGTGCTGCCTCTTTGGGTGTTTGTCACCTTTAAGTATGGTTCATGCATCAGCAAACAGGCTGTGTAAGTTGTACTGTGACACATTATGTCCTAGCAGGGAGGACTGAGGCTGTAACCTACATAATGGCACTAGTTACCTCTCAGTCAGAAGATTCCATCCTCAGATGCCAAAGTAACAAATTTCCTTGATAAGTGCTTAAAATGCTTACATTATGGGTATGATAACATACTCGTATTTTCACTTTCGATCTTTCTATTTACTTATTTTTCTAATATTACATTAAAAGAAATAGCCAAGTATCTGTAGATTGTATTCACAAATAATTTTCAGATGAGATCCAAGGGAAGTAAATCATTGGATCTGTTAAAAGTGAACATCTTTTAATCATTAATTCTCAAGTAATTATTGGTATTTAAACACAGATGACTCATACGAGTACTTCACAAATTTGCGTATTTTTCATTAAATATGAGAACATGTAGGAATCTTTTAAAACTTTTTATGTTGAAATTTGCTGCAGCACCTCATGAAATTATATATCAAAGCATCATGTTATAATAGAAAATATCATATCTTCAGAAAATTGATATCTGATATTCATTTGTGAAAAAGTGTATAGAATGTGGCACGAAGTCTTCACTATATTGTTTAACTTGACTAGTATTATTTATTGACAAGATAATTTTCAATCTTCTTTTGACACAACATTATATTCATTCTGAACATTTTCATGTTATATTCACTATAACAGCACAATCACTCTGCAAACTTGATACAAAATTGAAAATAAGGGTTTAGTTAAGTTGTGGATAAAAATGATTTTATTTACAGCTTTCAAAAAATGTCCATAAGAATTTCAGGAATTTGATGTATAAGTACAAGAAATTATACGATACCCCAAACAATCTAAATATGGCAGAATAGTAAGTTATATTGGTGTGGGAAGAGTAATCGGGTGAAAATAAATTTGAAAATGGCCTACACCTCTAAGGATCATTACCTTCTGTCGTATAATAAGGGAGGGAGGGGGGGTAAATGAAAATGACTAGAAGAAGAAGAATCATCATCATCATCATCATCATTATTCTTTTATCATCTATTGTTGGACGTAGACCTTCCCCAGGATTCGTCTCTTCTCTCTATTGTGGAAGTTGTAGAGCCAATGCTTTCTGAACTTGTCTAGTTAATCTCTCTGGAGATCCATGTAGAGAGTCGGTTGTCTGCCATTCTTGCATCATGACCAGCCCATTGCCAATTGAGTTTCTTGATGGTTTCAATGATGTCTTGTACTCCTGTTTTTTCCCAAATATACTGTGCTGTATTCTGGTCTTTCCATGTGATGTTGAGCATAATTCTCTCATGTGTACATCGCATAGTTCTCAGTTTGTGGGTCAGTCTCTTGGTTAAGTTCTATGTTTCAGCTCTATAAGGTGACTTTCGGCGGATGCATTGGTTGTATACTCTTCCTTTTAGGACTAATGGGATTTTTTTGTTCTTGGAGGTTGAGTTTGCTTCACTGAATGCTTGCCGCCCTAGAATGATTCCTCGCTTGATTTCTTCTTCTTTTGAGGATGTCATGGAGACTTGTTTGCGTTTTCAATTTTGATCGCTGTGCATTTATTTTAAATTTTATTATTAGCTGTGTATGATTTTTGTTTTGCTGAAGTTCATGTGAAGGCCAGCTTTCTTGCTTTCTTCATTCAGTTCATCTTGCATTAGTTGGAGATCTTGGAGGTTCTCCGCAAAAATGACGATGTCGTCTGCAAATCTGAGGTTGCTAAGGTATATGTAAAAAATGACAGGATTAATTATGTATGAATTGGCCTTAAGAAGCCAAAAGCTATTTTATTAGATAATTTATATTTAATTATTCAAGTATCCCAATTTTGAGTTGTGTGTGTTTTTTCTTTTCTTCTCCTCCAAGTCTCAACTCAAGTTATTCTAAAGTGTGATTAGACATGAAGTCTCAAGAGTTTCTATGACGTCATCTTCATTGTTATGTCATAATGGGAAAGCAACCAATGAGATCAATGTGCCCAACAAAAAGAAAAGAAATTCGCAATTATGGCTTTTAGATGGATGGATTGAAATTTACTGTTAAATTGATAAATATTATATACTAAATAATCATAATTACATATTAGATCAATAAATCTTTAATATCAAAATTAGATTGATAAATATTTTGTAATAGTAACCCATTGTATGCTCTTAATCCATTTGAAATTTGTTTCACTGTCACCAGTTATCTATGATTTCCAGTGATATAAAACCAAAAAAAAATTGCCTTTCTATTTAGATTTTAAGCTCAATTATGTGATAATCTTGATAGTTTTACTTTTCAATAAAAATTTCTTGCCTGTAGGTAGATACAGCAATATTAATACATAGATTGATATCTAATCTAATATCTACGACTTCTAATTGTAGTCAGATTGGTTATGTCTCCATTGACCATATCCACAATGGGATTGTTATCATGGAATCTTTATTTTCTAGACAGTTTTTGCTTCCAGCTGGATTTGATCTAGGCTTTTCATTATGGGTTTGTTCGGAAGATAGTGCTGTGCTATTAAGCAGCATTCAATTTTGACTCTTATTTTCAAATTCATGAATTGGTTGCTTCTGCCTGAGGCAAACTTGATCCCAATCTGCCAATGAAGGCACTTTCTTACAATAGATAGAAATAATAGGTGCTGTTTCATGCCACTTCGGATAGAGGTGACTCAGATAAGAGTTTGATTGAGCAATTATAGTTAGGAAGGACAAGTCTTTCATGCTTCAATGTAGCCAGTTGTTACCAAGCAATATAAATACTACAACTAATTATAACAACAGAAACAGCTACTTATAAACCCATTTACATATGGTTCAGTGATAGAGCAGAAATTGAAGAAGCTTAAAAGTCTGAGTGAGTGACATTTATTACTGTACTAGTTGATCCTTGTTTAAAAAAGATTCATGGATATATTTGGATTTGTATGAGATGATTTATTTATTTTTTTTGGGGGGGGGGGTGAAACCACTGAACTTGATCTCATGGAAGGGTCCATTGTTTCAAATGGCGTGTAGGAGATATTTTCATCGGCAGCATTGTTATTTTCAAGTGGAAAAGTCAATTATTAGGGACAGAGCAACAGAAAATAATCACACTGTTCATTACGTAAGTCGATACGTAACTGTGAAGCAAAGTAATACCAAGCCAAGAATAGAGATCTCTCCCTCATCTTAGTCAGTCTTTCATTGGTAAAAATATATATTCCATCTTTTGCTCTATTAATGGGCTTCACTTCCATATACTCTCACTCTAGATTAGTTGTGGTCGATATTTTCAAACATTTTTGAAGTCTAACAATTGAGTTATTCGAAGTATTATGCTTGCTTTGTGGTGGTTGTCAATATTGTTGTTGTTATGCATTGCAATATTAACATAAAAATGCTGCCTATTCCCTGGTACTGCTGCTACATTTCTTGTGTGTGACCTTTTTCAGCAAATATTTGCTGAGACTTTTTTTTTTTTTTGCTGAATCTGTCAAGCTGACTGAACTAATTCTTTGACAATGCGTACATAGCACTTTCTATTGATTTGTCAGTCTTTTGCTCGTCTTTCTCTGGATGTCTTCCATCTTTTTTGCTTTTTTCTATTCCATTACAAAAAGGTAGATGAGATTCTTCATCTTTTTGAGTTTTGTTCGGTATCTTTACACTGCAATTTTGCAATCACAATATGACTGTGCTGTACAGGGTTGTCTGATCTAAATTGCTGAGAGTAGCTGAAATACTAAAAGTTGGCTACTTCCATTATAAATTCGCCAAGTATTTTTTTTACTTATAGATATGCTTATCAGAGTAATAGATTTTAATACATGGAGTATTCTTCCATATTTTCACTGTTAAAGATTATCAAGCTCCCTCTAAGTATTCGATCCAGGATTTATATTAGTGTGCAGAATATTTAGAAAGTGATTACGATAAATTAGAAATTACTTATCTCTGTGTCTTCCAAAGGTAATTATATCATTTAATTATTTTTTACTTATCGATATGATTTTTAGAGTAATTAATTTCAATACATAGAGAACACAATTTCAAGGTTTTGATTGATATTATCTCTATTCAACCTTTATTTAAAAATGGTGATGGTAGGATAACTTAGCAATATTTGCTGCATGATGCATAATTATGATTGTGTAGTCCCTATATGTCTTCACTGTTGAAGATTATCAAGTTCCTACTAAATATCCAATCCAGGATTTATATAAGAGAGCAGAATATCTAAAAAGTGATATGATATATCAGAAATTACTCATCTCCGTTTCTGCAAAAGGTAATCATATTATTTAATACTATTTTGAAAAGTAGCAAGTAGTGAACTACAAGATTTAGTAGTTCTGGGCTTTCAAAAGTAACCTAATTTGCTACTTGCAGCCTTTTTTGGTAACCCTACACCAGTGATATCTTGAAAAAAAACAAGAATAATAATGATATTTCAGGAAAAACTAAGAAAAGCTGAATAAAAAGAGCTAAAAGAATATTTTAGAACTAAAAAATATTTAGATTTTACAACTGTAAATAAGGTGTAAAAATTGAATTGAACTTGTTCATAGATTTGTTAACATATTTTTTCAAATGTAAATTAGCGTTTAGTTTTGACCTTTGTCTGTGTGCAGGATATACAATTTAACTGAAGTTGTATGTCATTAACCAGAATTTGGAATTCATATGGTTGGAAGCAGCTCGGAAAAATGGACATTTTAGTCCAAATTCTTGCTGAGGCGGGGTTATTTGAAAACGATCCTCCCAGGTCGCCTAATGAAGCCCCCTCTTCCTGCTAAAGATAGCTTGATAAATAGTAGTTAACATACTGCATTTATACTGACTCACCAAGTGCTGAAGGCCCCCCTCCCAGGAGTTGAGCCTCCAGGCCCCCAAATCCCTACATCTCAGGTTGAGGCTATGTCTCTCAATTTTATGCTAATTCCTTTAGGATAGACGTAAATCCTCTCTTTCATTAGTGTATTGTGACTGCATATAAGTTAGACACTACATAAATATCTTACATTGGAATTTACATGCAAGTCTCAATTCTTGAAAAATGTCATACTTAGAAATTAGACAGCACTCAGAGAGCACATATCCCTGTCAACGCCGTATACTAACTAAAAACTAATAATGAAATATTAAAGAACAAGGGACAGAACTTGAAATATACGAATATTGAGTTTCTTTCCTTGAAATCTAAATTCAGCCTTTTGATTAACTTTTTGCTTTTAACTCTTTTCCTGTAGAATGATAAAAATATCTCTCAATTTAGAAACATCTCTCAAACCCGCACCATTTGAATTTAATCACTTCTTCTGTAGCTTGTGGCCCACCCTTCTAAAAAATATAATTGAAATTCATTGAGAACATTTGGAGATATCGTGTGGGCAGACAGACAAGAATGGAAACGTGTACCTCTTCTGTTGGGAGAAATGAAAATATTTCTCTCCATCAAGTATGACTAAAATATCCATACGTAGCATAAAATAGAATCCCTGTAGCCTGCACGTGTACCAGAACAAATTATCCGAAACATCAATCCCTGGCCGAGTCATAACAAAGACATAAAAAATGGTACTCAATACCTCTCTGCTAAAGAGTAGGATTGAATGAAAGTGATCGTTGAACCAGGGATGGTGGCGGGGAGGGGTCGGCTGAAATTCTATCTGTAAGGAACGTAGCAGAAAGAAATAGGAGCCCTTTGGACGTCTCTTAACTACGGTCGGCCAGCTGTTCCCTAATCATCATCATCATCATCATGTGACCTACTATGTGCTAGTGCACTTGTACTGCTATTTATTTAGTCAACGTGTGCACTGTAGTCAATGTTTAGTTGCTGATAGCTGACATTTCACTTTCAAGATGCATGCCTTGGAGAGAGGTGGGGGGAAATTCTGTTATGAATACCAATGCTCTTAAAACAACATACTGGAGTCCAGATCAAATACAGAGGAAGTAAATGTTTATGTAAACACCCACTCACAGAGGAGAAACTAGTTCAAATATATCTGCACCTTGCAGAAATTTATGACCATAGCCTGAACAGGTACCAGAACTAATTACCTAAAAACTTATCTAAAATTATCTAAAAAATAGATATTTTATTTTTGATTATCTAAAAAAAACAAAAAAAAACAGCGTAAGATTTAGGCATTTGTTGTCCAAAATGACCCCAAAACTTCTGAAAAACAAAATTAGTGATTTTAGATAGTGCCTCGTCGTGTACTCATTCAAATTTCCGAGGTTGTAGCCCCTAAAATTTGACTTGGACCACCCGAAGACACACACACATCGACACATACACTCGAAGAGAGAAGAATCTATAGCCTACCTGACTGGCTGGTTGAGCCATTTGTGGGGCTGTGATGATTCGATGTAGAAAAAGTCAATGGAAAAAATTCTATTTTGACTGAAGATGATTACTACAAGTTTTGTATTGTTTATCTAACAAATATATAAATGTATTCATTCATTAGAATGAAATAAGCCTGTAGGTCCCTGTATGATAAATTTTTGTTAATATATAAGTCTTGTTAATTTCTCAATCAGTTTGATAACCTCCTTGCAATTGGTTGGTTGTGAGTTTAAATCATGGTAGTGGAATGTGGATTTTACATATCGGTTTACACTCCTCATTGAGATATTTCATAGTTGTTCTTGTTAAGTTAGGAACTCGATGCCAGACTTTGTTCAGGGGTTTGGTGATAGATGATAGAATGCTTACAAAATCATGAAAATTTAATACTATAAATAGCCAAGTGATGATGGTATTGATCTCATAGAGTAAAAGCAGTTTGTTAAATCATTGTTAGATTTGTTGTTTTTTTTGAATGACATCTGGTATCAAACTTAAAATCTTGTGAATTGCAGCCATAGTTTTCTCTAAGCTGTGCACTCATACATACACATGCATTTTTTTGCAACCAGTGCATAAAGCTAATTAATATGCATACAAAAGGTTAGTTATCTGAAATAATGTGGTAATCAATAATTATGTTATGTGTGAACGTTTTCACATTAAGAATCTAAATAGTTTGTCAACTAGTTTTCTAACTGAATGAGTTCTGGGTGAACTATTTCCAGTAACTTTAATGATAAAAATCTGTGAATTGATTAATGTCGCTCAGTGAACAGATACTAATGTTGCAGGGAAAAAATGCACAAGATTTTTGGTCGCATTAACTACTACAACTTATAAGGGAACATATCTGGTTCGTCACTCAATAGAAACCGCCAAGGGATTGATGTATTTTGGCCGCATGCCGTGTTGGGAGTGATCAATTAAAAAGTTGGAAAAAGAGATGATGAAAAAAACTACTTTTCTTGTATTTTGTGGGGACAGTGATTACTAGAAAAGTCTTATTTTCCAAAAAACAAGTGTAAATGCTACTGGATGCAAAACTGGGTATCAGTTTATCATAAATTTGCATTGCAGATTGACACTTCCCCCTAAAAACCAATTTATGCTATGAATTTTGATAATTGATAAAGAGTAAATGTTTGAATTTTTAGCCCTCTAGCTCCACATGATATATAGCCAGCCTGATCATTTGAAAACTGAAGAAACCTATTTAGACAGTTTTGGTTTGTGTTTTTTTTTCTATATTGTTTACCATTCCTTGTTCTTTAAGAGTGCCTACAGATATGTTGTAATAAGCAAAATTTGGATTGAATGGGAGTCCTCTACTAAAAGCTCCTGTTGGAGGATCAAATGATTGATTCAAACAAGTACTGCTCTTAATTAGACCAATTGAAGGCATCAAACGACAAAAAATGCCTGGAATTAGAATATCGTGCCATTTCTCTTAAATATGAGGACAACTAGTACCATACTGCCTGTTTCTTTGGTAACCAGGCAAAAATTGTTTCAGTGTGGTTGAGAAGTTTGTGCCTGTCCATCTGACTCAGCAGATATTGCTCTTTGGGGTTGCTAATTATTCCGGTCTTTACAGAATTCTCTTGATAGAAAAAATCATTTACTCTGAGGACTGCAATAGGCAGCTTGCAGAGAAAGATGAAAAGTCCCGAGAGGATGGAATTATGATGTTGACGAAAAGATGGCTGAAGATGGTGAATACAAATGGTAAATATGTTGTTCAGTAAGGTTGTTGTCAACAGTAAAAAGTTGGTCTTTTATTTTTACTCAAACAACTGAGGAAACTTTTAATGTTACCCCATACACTGTAGACCTGTTACAATGCAGAAGTCTTGTAATAAATTTTCTATTTTTATAAACCTTGCCCTCCTCCTTGACTTTTTCAAGACTGACCTGTGCAGAAAGAAAGAGAAAACTGTGAGGGTAGGGTTAGAGCTAGTCTGACAGGAAGATATGAATAAATATAGAATTTTTAAAGTCATGACAGCTCACTCACCAGAAGTTTATATTTTGACAAAAATTTGTTGTATATATCTGTACATATTATAAGCAATTTTGCGTTATATTGGGTCTAAAGTCTACTTATGAAATAATTAATATTTGAACAAACAAAAAATATTGATTTTGTTGATATTTCAGTGTTTATTCATATCATTCTTAGTAATGATAGTCAATTCTAGTTAATGTTCTGAGTACATATGAATGAACCCCAAAATATTTACAAATTAGTTTTTTTTTTTTTTTCAATGCACTTCTCTGGTAACAGAGAAGAATTATTGAATTATGGTCAAGTGACATGAGTATGATAATGAACAAGTCGACTTGATAGAAACAAAACCTTATTTTGCAGGGGAATGTAAAAAGAGAAAAAAAAAAGAGGTTTTTACTAGATATAGTTAGGAGTAAATGTTGAAATTCTCAGCCCTCTAGCTCTAATGGTGTGGCCAGTACACATGACACGTACATACCCAGTGATGAAGAACCACTTGAAAACTGAAACCTATTTCAATAATTTTGGTTGAGAGTTTCTAATAGAATGCTATTTGACTTAGTGTAATAGTAGGTTCATACACCTGCCACAGTAGCAGTAAATTTTTGGTTGGCACAGTTACATATATGAATCTATGGGCCACTCTGCTTATGTACACAGATGTTACATTTACAGTTGAGTGTGTTGAGTGTAGCGTGCATGACACTAGACTTCTTTTTTTTTCTTGCCTTTCTCTGTAGAAAACATCAAGTTTCAATGGTATGTTAGCTTTTATTCAATTTACATGTATTGGGACCATGAAAAAGGCATTGTAGGGTCACTGCTGACATTTTACTTGATTGAATGAATTGTTTGTGCGAGCCAAAATGTCAAATTATCGCTCATTGAACACATGGGCATCTGCTGCCACTTCAACAGGTGGGGGCAAAAAGATATATTCAAGGGGGGAGGGCAAAATGTTGGTTGTCAGGTGAGGGACCAGGGAGCTCCAAAGCTGTCTGTCCTAAGCTGTGTTTGTTCATACTGATCTGTTGATTCCTGGCCTTTATAAGTATCAATCTTTCAAACCCTCTTGCCCTCAATGAGAAGGCACGATCCAGGTTGGGGAGGCAAATGCTGTGTTTGCTATCCCCTTCCCCATGGGGCACCCATGATTTAACATTTGCGGAATTGGACTTATCGATTCTTGTAAAAGAAAAGGAAGGATCCCCTCTTTTTATCTTTATCTTAATTTTCCTTTTTCTTTTCCTATCTTAAGAAAATGGGATTCTTAGCTTTGAGGTTTCCCTTAAAACCAGGAGTAACTGCAAGGACTGTGTTCGCTTGCTGTTGGTAACCCATGAACCAGAACTACCTGTTCCATAGTCAGTAACTAAACTGGCTCCTACATCCCATTCCAGTATGAAGGAGGATGTGGTTAGAAATCCTGTAAGTGTAAAAAATAAGACCTATCAAAGGGTGAATAAACTCCCAGAATCAACAGCCAGCCTATTGGAGATGATGTCTTGATAAAAACCCTGTGGAGGAGGCAATGCGGAAACTACTCCACTTTCTTTCCTGAGAGCGATCATGGCATTTCACAGTTTATAACTATTAGAGAAAATGAGTATCAGAGAGCATAAAGGAGCAAAAATTGCTGAATGTGACAAAAGAAAGGATTTGTAGAGAGCCATGATTGCCCACGCCCTGAATGGACATGGTAACTGAAGTGTTAGAAAGAGAAAGAGAACAGCATTTTGCATGAATGACATTTTGTTGGAGATTTTTAAATATTCGTCCTCTCCTTAAATCGCTGGTGAGGACTGCCTTTGTCAATGTTCGCTGTGTGCTGAAAACTGAAAACTGATTTGTATTTCTGGTACCTGGTATTTATTGTACTAAGGATTTTATAACTTACTGAGATATATTGTTAGAGACAGCCTTTTTTTTTCATTTGAAAGATTATATCCTCTTTTCACCTTAAAATGCCTCCTTGTTTGGTTTACACTGCTTTGAACTACTTAAGATATATGAATTTTATTTCTGTATTTCTGTTCATAATGTAAATGTTTAGAGGGTTTTTATGCTGAATGCTCTGTGAGCCACTGAATAGACCTAATGTGGGATCAGTGAAGGCCTGTATAGTCGCACAACACAAATTTAAGGCTATGACATGCATGGATTTTTACAATTATCTTTTAGAAAACAAAAAGCTTTCATAAAAAAAAGCCAGCTCGTAAAAATATACCTAAATAGCTAGCTCGGAGAAGTATGCCTAAATAGGTAATATTTGCTCTATGCTAAAAGATTATTTTAATGTTTGTTTGTTTTTTTTTCATAATGAAAGTTTATATCTTGAATTGAATCACCGTAGCCTCACGAATGGCCCAACCAACCAACCTACAAACCAACCAACTGAGTGGGACCCAGATTTTTCTCTCTTTACTCATCGGTGTATGTCTCTGGTCGATCCTAGTCACATTTTGGGGGCTACAACCTTGAAAATTAGCATAAGTACACCACTAGGAACCATAAAAATTTTTTAATTTTTTATTATGGTCATATCTGACCAACTATGTTCAATTCATGTGCTGGTATTTGTTTTTTTAGATAATTTTAGATAAACAGTTCTGGTACATGCACAGATTATGGGGGAAATTTGTGTCTCTTTTTTTATGTAACATAATCTCCTCTCTTCTCTTATCTTATCTCCACCTGCTTTTTATAACTGTGGCATTTGCATATATGGTGATTTGGCCAATTTGCATAAACATCATAATGTTTAGCACCTATGCTCTCGGCAAACACCCACGAACCAACGGATACTACTTGTGTTTTTGTGAGTGGTTCACTACAAATGGCTGAAAACTGTTCTTAGGGAGAAATTTGTAACTAGTTCCTGCAGAAGGCCTAATTGGGGCCTTTGGCTCAAATGAGATATCACGATTATGATGATTTTCAAATAAGGTATGATTCAATAGTTCAAGTCCATGATATCTTATTCAGGCCTTTTTCAGAAGCTAGTTGCAAACCTTGTCTATAAGGCAGTTTTCAGAGAGTCTGGATACTGCATATACCCAAGTACAATGTGATCTCAAATATGATGCAACCCTCACTTTTTCTTAAAAAATCAGTAAGATATTTTATCCTCTTATGTAATGGATCTTCGAGTACAGCCATAGTTATTCTATGTTTCTAGGAACCAATTACAAATTTAAAATCACATGAAACACTAACTAAAATACCTTTGAAACTGGCAACGTTCCTGCTTTTTCTCTGTAACTTTTGCCTAAAAGCTATTGAGCAAAGGCTGTAGCAAAAAAGGTTGCCGGTTGGTAGACATCATGGTTGTGTGTTAGTTTTAAATCTGTTTATACTTTTTTTAATAGAAGAACAACTGTAGCCATCAAAGATGGCAAAAAATTCTACCTTTTTTTTTTTTATATGTGCTTGTGTTTGCATGTGCCAGTACTCCTGGCCATTATAACTTGAAAATTGGCACCAATATTCCACTAGACCCCTCCAAAAAGTTGCTTTTTTCTTGTGGTCTTATTCTTCAGGGATCTTAAATTAACATTTAAATTCTCTAGAACCGAGATGTTTCTAGACGTTTTTTTTTTTACTCTATTTTAGATGTTATCCAGTGGAAATTCAGTTGAGTCTTGGTTTGAATTTATCGTCAAAATCAAAGTTAACATTAATTTAAAGTTGAAGTTAAAATTTGTTTTGAATTTTCCTAATCTTCAATATGAAGATTCAAATTCTGTGTGTATATATATATATTTTTTTTTAAAATTTTACTCTGGAGTATAAGGTTACCCCACAATTTTGACCCTGATTTTTTACACTAAATTTTCTTGCATTGTACGCAAGTAAATACAGCAATTCACTGTGTTTATCAAACAATAGAACCATCTGTTTTGTTCTAAAGAACTTGGAAAATTCCACCAAATAAAAATGACAATAGGAACAGGTGTTTATTTGTGATTCATTTCAGTGACAATTTATCTTGAGCAAAAAATTGAAATACTGTATGTGCCAGACTATAAGATTAATCGTTTACAATCTTGAGAACTGCTGGTCACTGCAACTCATCTAAGACCCATACCAGTCCTTAAGAGGTCTTAGTGGGCAGCACCCTTGTCATAATACCAATGCATTATTTGAAAAAAAAATTGAACGTTCATCTTATATACTGATATATATGGTAAATTAAACAGTTGGATATTCAATAATTATCACCCACCCTGTATAACAATGAAACTAACTCCCTATTAGAATGAATGACCTGCACAAAGCTCTGCCCTTATGCCTTGTGACTTCTTCCTGTGGTGGGGGACAAACAATTCTTCCATGTTGAGGTACATCAGAAGTGTCTGCATGTATACCAGAAATGATTATTTGAATAATTATTTAAAATTATCTTTAAGAAAAAAAGATAAATCTTTTATCTAAAAGTATCTAAAAAAATATTGGCTGAAGATTAGATAAAAAATGACCATAGAGCCCTCAAATCCCCTTTTTTTTTTTTAAAAAACAAAAAGAAATGTTTTTTTAATGGTGCGTAGTGATGTATATGTGCAAATTTTCAATGTTTTAACCCCAAAAATGTGACCAGGAATGCCCAGAGAGATGCACATTCACACACACACAAAAACACAAAAAATCTATTGCCCACTTGGCTGGTTGGTCTGACAGGACATTTGTGGGGAATGATTTGATAATGTTCAATATGTTTTGTTGTATCACAAACTCTATAAATACATTTATATGATACATTTTATAAAGTATATTTGAATGAATTTAGATATGGGTCTGTTTTTATATATGTGTGTATCATTGTTTGCCATTTATACTCTCATTAAGAGTTTCATGGGGTTAGGTATATATAGGCAATTGTTAGGACCCGCATCTGCCCTGCCAGGCCAGTTGAAGTTTCATTCTACTTGAGTCACCTGGTTTCCCCAAAGGTCACCCATCTGGGTACTGACCAGGCTTGATGTTGCTTAACTTTGAATACATCAGTCCACGTAAGATCTAAAAAGTAATCAGGCCTTACCCACCTAGCCACAGGGAGAGTTTCCTCAATTGTAGTTCTTGTGCTTAGTGGAGAGGCATTGAGTACCATTTTTAAAGTCTTTGGTATGACTCTACATTGAATAATGGCCTTTCAAACTGAAGGCATGCACTCTACCTCTGGATCACAGTGATATTTGTCTGTTCAAAAGGTTTACTATTTGGTGCCCATGGGACACTAAACACAGTAGAGAGAGACCAGACATGTAATAAAGGAATGAGATATAAAAGTCTGCCGGTAAGACATGGCAGAGGTCAGCATTTGCGGTTGTCATGGAAGGAGATATGAAATTAGATGTGTCCTGTAGTGGACTTGTAATGGCTGACGATGACGATGATGATGATAATGATTTTCTAAATGCTGATATTAGTTTAGTACAATTTAGGAATAGAACAGAAAATCATGTACTTTATTAATACAGTAAAGGAAAACTGTATTCTCTAAGACAGGATTCTACACATGGACATTTGCAATGCATTACATGGAATGTTCGATGTGACTGCTGTCCAGTTTGATACGTTTATTCTGTCAGAAAGCTACTGATCTGCACAAATTCTGACAAAATTCAATGTCTGCGATGGCAACTTTTTCTTCTATTCTGGCTTTCAATTATTGTATGGTGGCTGGTTTTATACCATGCACCATATTCTTTAGGGTTCCCTGCAGGAAAACATCTGGAGGACTTGAGTCAGGTGTTTTTGATGGCCTATTGAGCACACTAAATTATTCTAGTGAACAAACTTCCAAATTATTATCAAGCCTGCCTCACACAATACAACGATAATTTTGGAATGAATCTGACATTAGATTTAGGACATTGTTATGGTGTCATTTATAAAATTATACATATTTAATGAAAACATATTTTTACCTTTTAATTTACAAGGATTTCATAGAAAACAAAATTCTTTCTTGGAAAATATTTCTTTTCTACATCGCAGTTCTTTTGACCTTTCTTTAATGCTTACAAGTTGTTGTGCCTTGGCTGTGGAAAAAGCAACATAATGTTGTCAGTGGCTAAATATTGACTGGCAAATAAATTTCATTGTAGTTCTAAGTATGGCTCTATTTAATATATGAATTAATGGCATAGATAGTTTTTTGACAGTTAGTGTCAATGTATCCTGGGGAAGGAACCTGTCTATTTTTATATTTTCTATGGGGAATGTTCTCATGTATAAACTATAGATGGGCTTATGAGTAGTAATAACTTGTTACTGTTGAATAGATGTGTTTGGGGGGAAATGCAAGAAAACTGAAAATGTTATGTACATTGAATGCATAAATATTAGGAAGCTTATGACAGTAAAGAGATGGAGTAAAAGTCAAGGAGTTGGTGGAATACCCCTGTAGGGGTATTGAAAACAGATTGTTGGTGGTTATGGACAAACACCTATTGATATTGGACAGTAGGGATTATCTGTTCCGGTGGAAAGAAGCCATATTTATATTTGTTGTGTAAGTAAACACGATTGTTTATTGAAGTACCTATGTGATCAACCTTGTTAGATGCCAAGCACAATCCAATATATTGGCTTCATCTTGTTGCTATCCTTCAACATCATGCTCCAAGTGCATTAACTGCACATGCTTTATGTTAATACATGCATTGGATCCAGTGGCCAACATTGTAGTTAAATAAAGTAAAATCTTGTAACGCTACTCATTCTAATGGTGCTATTTAATGGAGCATGAGTTTTAACCATACATTAGTTTTTATATTCTCACAAGACTATTGTCAGCGATTCGTTGGTAGCAACGGCACACAAAGATTTTGGTGCAATATTCTAAAAACTAAAATTAGTAAACCCTTAGAATAATGCCACCTAGAATGACCTGGAGCCTTAGACTCTGAAGGGGTAAAAAATAGTCATTTTTGTCTCTGCTTTTGGGTTTCGCATTATTAATACACTTTGTGTAAGATCCATGTGTTATAATGGCAAATTTGTTTCAATGACACCATTAAATCCCAAGTATGCTGTAATAATGGGAGTCTACTGTATATAGATACATCCTACTTTGTACCTGATTCAGAATGTTGGTTATAAAAAAGATGAAGAGTTAAATGTGTGTTTTTTTTTTAATGTGATATTTGCAATTTATCCTGTTCTCCTGATGTCATTTATATACTGAACTTGTTGATATTTGTGATGGGGTGACATTGAGAAGATCAATGCTAAGGTATTTTGATATTTAGTTTCTGCCTTGATGCTTGCTATTGGGATGAAATTTGCTCTTCTATTTTTCATCACTTATTGTCTTTTTACACCCAACATTTCAGATGTTCTCTAAACTGACTTTTCCTTTGTTTTGAATTTTAGTGGGATTTTTTTTCTAAATTTTTCTCATTCATTAGGCTCTGTTTATTTTTCTTTCTATTGTTGATCATAGTTTCTTACTGTATTACAGTCTATGGTGGATGTTCAGAGAGAAAAAACATTTGAGAAAAAATATCTTTGT